>CM062618.1:39415431-39978448 GCA_025617555.3 Puccinia polysora
ATTATTATTATTATTATTATTATTATTATTATTATTATTATTATTATTATTATTATTATTATTATTATTATTATTATTATTATTATTATTATTATCTGCTATTGTTGTAACCTGGGTGAGTGTTGGAACAGGTTTCAAAATGCCTCTCAAAATGATTTCAGTAACAAGCTTCACAAATTCATATGGCAGTACCAAAGCAGAAAAAAATATTAAAATAGATATCTGGAGATAACAACAGTAGTAGTAACTCAAGGAAGTTTGGGACCAAAGTGTGAGGTTAGGTATGACAAGTTGGTTATAGATTACATAAAAAAGAAAATAGAAAAAATCATTAGAGAGTGATAGAAGGGCTCCTAGTTGATTCATCAAGAAAGGATGACTCAAGATCAATAAGAGAGGCTTTGATAAAGTTGGTTAATTATTAAAGTTTTGAAGTAAGGTCTTTTGTTAGAGCATGATCAAGTTGTTTTTTCTTAGAACTGTAGATTTCAATGATGCATAATTGAGAAAAAGTGTACTTGAGATTCAAGTTTAAACATAGTAATATGGATTTTGATTTCAGGAATATTTAATTTATGTAGATTTTTTCATGTTGGTGAAATTTTTTGATTTAGTTTTCAGGAGTTTCACATTTCTTGAAAGAATATGCTTGTAGATTTCATGATTAATTACAGATTTATTGCAATGTTAAAATGAAGAAAAAGGAAAAAAAGAAATAAAATGAAAAAAATGTAACAAAACACAAAGAAAGAAATTAAAAGAGGACTTAGATGAAAGATGAGAAAATTAGACAGCTAGATGAAAACTAACCATCCAAAAAACTGAAGATTCTGGTGAATAATAAGTTTTAGAAGTAGATCAAGAGCTGTAAAATTCCCACCCCACATAATCAAGAGGGGAAATTTAATATTTGGAAATGTTTTGAAGGGAAGATAAAAATAATATGATGAATCTCAATGTTTGAGTTTCTGAGGAATTTTCACTGTAGTTCAAAGAAATGGAGGGTGTATATAATGAAAGAAATGAAATGAAATGATGTAATTAAGGTACTGGGTAAAACAGAATACTGAGTGTAGTCACTAGAAATAAACTGCAAGGGAAATATATGAAATTTAGGAAAGCAATAAAATAGTTTAATGAAAGTGTTTCCAAGTGCAAGATGAAAAGCAAAGGATTAAATCTTAGTAATGATTGGTTTATTCAGATAAGGAATAAGTGATTGGCCAAAAAGATGAAGGTGAAAAATGTGTGTTCAAAGTTGGCTTCTAAAGGGTGCATGAATTAAAACCAGTTATAAAGTTCATTTTCAACAATGAATAGAAGCTCACAGGATCTAAACGTCAGTTTAAAGCTGATGGAAAGAGTTGTAGACCAACTGCAAGATTTTTTTTATACTGTTAAAATGATTACTGAGCTACCAGAAATGGGATTTAAATTTCATAAAACCAAGATTATTTAAAATAATGTACTAATAGGTGATGTTAAATTCACAACTCCCAGTTGTGTGGGAACCATGTACGGTCCTACACGGCTCAATCAATGCGGGGGCCCATAAACGCGTCCAAAACACATGTGCAGGAAAAAACACACACCTACATGCGCCGAAGGGGTCTTCTCAAACACGTGCAACCCCCAGGGGGCCGTATACCCCCCATATGTCAGCTTGCTACTATTGCAGAGCAAGCTGCAAAAGTAACAAAAATAACATAAAAATAAGAATATTAAGATTAACTTAAGAAGGAGTAGGAAATCCATGAATATTATTGCAGAAATGGATTACCCACCCAAAATTGGGTAGGGTCACTCACTGACCCCACCCTTGAAATCCAACTCCTTATATTTTTGAATAATTAAGAAAGGAAAGAAAACAAATACCACGGCACCACTATTGTAATTTTTTTTCCAATAAAATGTTTCACACGCATTCTCACACATAGGTTTCACACCTAAAATTCAGTCAGAATTGAGGTGTTGTGTATATTTTAGGAGTTACACACGGAAAGGTGTTCTGTCACAATTCCTGCACACAGCCGCAGCAATCAATACACCCGCACCTGGCTGAGCAGCAGCACTGCCACCCTGTCAGCCTACGCTGACAAGCCATGTACGCATCCCCAGGCCTGTGACAAGTACGCAGCCACGGGACTACGGGCTGACAGAGTGACAGGCATCCTGAGAAGCTCAGGTACCACATAAATATGCTACAACCTATACGGGGATATTCTACATATGTAATAAATGTCCCTGTGGATAGTAGATAATCTAAAAATACATAAAAGTATATAAAAACATCTAAATAACCTTTATACATATTTTTTATTAAATATAATTAAAAATACCAAAGATGTCAAAAATAAGAGAACTACTATTTGTGAAAATATATCAAAATACTTTAATATAAAATCATGAGAACTTCAAGGAATCACAATTTTTGTGACATACTAAGGAAACTAATGATGTAGAAATATTATATGAATTCTCATAACTTATATTTTTAAGTAATTATTTTTAGTAAATCAACTGAATTCCGAAAAAAAGGCATAAAATCAATATCATAATTTTACTCCAATCAGTTAATACATAATCAGAACCCACTTGAAATAAGATTACCCATAGTAATTTCTATTAAAAGAATTATTAAAATACTGGGAAAATTTACCAAGGATAATTAATTAAGAAAAATAATATTGACAGATTAGTGTTATTCACACAACCAAGCATCAATTAAAAGGTAGAATAATTCCCATACCATGTGGAATTAGATGTTACCCGTGCTACAGCACCTAGAAAACATGTCAAGCTACCATTGGTTACCCTGCTAGCCTTAGTTTCCATCCATTTGAGCCCCTGTATCCCTCAGAAGGACAATATTGGGGCTCAAAGAGCTATAAATAAGGAGCTCTTTTGAGGATATGGATACCCAGAGAACCAGTTATATTTACATCCAGAAACCATGCCAAGGTAATCAAATACTTATAAGAGATAAGTAAGTGATTTATGGTATCATTCTGATTAACAATATCCGTCCCCAACCCTTTTTTATCAATTTAAACTGCTGAAAAACCTTTTAACCCCAGTAACAGGTTTAACCCATCAGTGCACGTCCCAAACAGGTACCCAAAGAATTAAATAATATACCAGTGAGTCTTATTATCCTTTTTCCTTTGTAGCAGCTTGGTTACAAAGCCCTGAAACTCCAATGTGTATTTTATATACATATTATATTTGGGCAATATATCCTTTAAGAATATAAATTAAAGGTTCCAAAGAAACCAGGTATACGTTTTTTAAAAGTGAATTCTCTGAAGAGAGGTGTTAAAGATCCCCAATATTATTCTGGCCCCTCTATTAATTTATTTAATGATAAATTTATTAATATTGATTTATAATATAAAACCAAAAGCAAACCAATCCAACCTTGCAATAGCTTTATCCAAATATTTTATGGATTTTTGCTGCATTTATTGAATAATATATTTCTTATTTATTCTATCACCTCTGATAGCTAAAGGACAGAAAGGGTCTTGTCATCCAGGAGGCTGAAAATGTACAAGGCATTTTTGGTTTGTATACCCCCCTACACGGCAGTTTTGAGCCGTGTTTGGGGGTATGCGGCCCACTGGGGGTTGTGCCAAACTTTTTGGGTTCCCCTGGACCACATTTGGGTTCCATCAACCCAAATTTGGGATCAACGCTTACTATGTGGGACTGTTGTTCCAAATCTAGAAATCCAAAAGTGATACAAAAGTGAAATTAAAGTGAAATAAAGTGAATCTGTAAGCCAAATCATTGAAAATAATGGGAAACTGCCAACATACATCCCACAAAATTAATCTTTCTCTACTTGAAAGTGAGAAAATGTGGTAGTTGTTAAATTGATAATTGGATTGAATGCTGAAGTAGCATTGCATTTTATTTTCATTATGGGAACAGTGGAAAGCCCTCCTTTCAATATGGCTTCATTCAAGAACTAAATTAGTGCAATGAACAAAGCTGCGGAAAAGAGAGATTTTTTCAATGAAAAATTGGAAGCCCCAATTGCATCCTCATCAAGGGTGACAATTGAGGAAAAAAATGTGTCACAAATGGACACTACTTCTGGTAGTGAGTAGCATTTTATGTTACTCTGATCTTTGGCTGATTTAATTCGAATGAAACTGATGGATTGCATGCCATCAATAGAACCATGAAACTGTAACTATGACAGATCCATTTTCCCCACCTCCTGTGAGAGCTTTGCCTGCTAGGGCAGAGGCAAAAAGGTATTTTAAAACATGAAAAATGGAGGATGTTTACGCTTTAAAAGTTTTCAACTCAAAGAGTGATAAATATGTGGATTTAGTCTGTGATAGACATGGTTTGTACTCTGGGAAATTGCTCACCAAATGGTCAAGGCAAACACACACAAGGAATGGTTGGTGATATTTTTTAATCTGTGATAGTCTCACAAAGGCAGACCCCTTGTGGCAATTATCCTACAAGAATTATCAATATAACCATGAACCATCTACAAAACCCTCAGTGCATCCTCACCTGATGATAATCTCTGGGGTAGCCTTAGAAAATCTAAAAGAAGGAATAAATGAAGGGCTCAATAAACTTAAACTCAAAAGAAAATTGAACCAAATTGATGGTTGCAAATATTTTGATGACCAAACAATCTATAACACTAAGCTTAGGGTAGGGCTAGCATAACTAAAGGGGAAAAGTGTTATGGAGGCCCTCTTTGAAAAAATTGGGGATTCACATTGGGTTAATCAAGCAAAGCTCAGTGGAGAGAGTCACTTGGAGGCCATATTCCTGGCTTGCCATGAATTATTAAAGTTTTGAAAGAAATTCCATCATATAGCTATGATGGATTGTAATTATAAGACAAATAAGTACAATTTCCCCCTATTGCAAGTTGTAGGAATTACTTGCAACCAGAAAACTTTCACAAAAGCTCCACTTTCTATAGCAAAAGAAACATTTGACTTCTAAAGTTGGTCTTTAAATGTGCTAAAGGATTTAGCTTATGATCCAGAGAGAATTCCCAAAGTCTTTGTGAAGGACCGTGAAAAAGCTTTGATGAATGCTCTATAAAAAATATTCCCTGAGTCAACAAGTCAGTGCTTTCAATGGGAATTTTATAAAAACTTACAAGCAAACTGGAAAGTGTGCTTTAATAATGACATTGAAGGGTGGCAAAGCTTTATGTCTCTGTGGGCCAAGTATGGGGCCTCAAAAACCAAGGAGGAGGCACAGGTCAATGATGTGGAACTTAAAGTAAGTGCCAAATCACTGCCTCTACTGTTAATCTTCCTAGTTTTGGGTTGATTAAATTATGACTTGGATAAAGTGTTTTTTGTCAGACTGTGAGGATGTACTTGAGTCTATATATCATAATATCTTCCATATTAAAGAGATGTTTGTAACGGCTTGAACTTGAAAAAACCCAGACTTTGGAAATAAAACAACTCTTAGGGTCAAAGGGGCCAATGCTACTCTCAAACAATTCCTTGCAAACTTGGCGGGAAACATGTTGGATGTTTGGCAAAACCTAGAGGGCACAGTTTCCAATCAAATTAAATTGGTTCAGGCTGCCCTTTACAACTATTGAATAAAGATTGGAATAGTTCTTCCTACTGAAATATTACCCTTGGGATACAAGGTGTCTTTTGAAGCAATCAAACTTTTTGGGGATGAATTAGAGATGTTAAAGCGGAAACATGATTGGGAAGTGTGCACCAATCCAAATTCAATGACTATGGGTTTACCCTGTTCCCAAAAAAAAGTGAGCTGCTAGCCTCAAGAGGCTCCATTGTGCCTGAAGATTTTAATCCTCAGTGGAGGTTGGATTATGACCCTTGCAGTTCTAGTTCTGTAATGTGGTTTAAGTTGGATTGTCCAAATCCCTTTTTGATTGATTATTTTTGACTAATGCTTTTTGATTAATGATTTTGGTTAAATGCTTTTTGAATGATGATTCCTACTTGAATAAAATGATGATTCCTACTTGAATAATATTTGATCCCCTTGAATTCATACAGTTTGATGATGCTGGAATGCTCAAGGACTCTCAGTTACATGAAAAGCTCAATGCAATGATCTTCATTCATCCTGAACAAGATTATTGCGGGCTATTGAAGCACTTGATGAAGGAGATGTACAATTATCAATCAAAGCCAAGAATTGAACCTAAAGGTTTGCATTTAAGCAGAGGCCTTCCAAATTTGACAGATACCCAGCAGTATCCTTCTCAATTTGAAAATTTTGAAAAGGAACTTACGCAGGAAAAGAGAAGTAGAAGGGCACCAAAAGAGAAAAGACAAATAATTGTCAGTCTTTTCTTTTTTGAAAGGTTCATTTTTTGGGTTTAATGAACTGATTGAGAAATTTTTATAGTCCAATTCAGGCTCTCCATCTGAATTTCATATTTCAGTGGAAGAGACTGAAATTTCATTGGGTTTGGTGCCATCGTAATTCAATTCCATTTTAAAGGATAAATCAGATGCAATTGAGGAGTCAAACAGAAGCTCATCTTTTCTGAGTGCTTATTCCTTCAATGAGATTAGAATTTTGGCTAACTAATTTTTGATTTTAGGAAGTAAATTGCCTAAATAAAATACCTGAGAACTTATATAAGTTCTTAGCTGAGGTTTGGGACCCAGTCACTGATGGAAATTGTGGTTTTAGATTAATTGATAAATCACATGGGTATGATGAGTATGGAGGGTTTAAAGTTCAGAAATAAATGATTGAAATTTTGAGGGAAAATAAGGGGTGCTATTCTAAGATCCTTGGTGGCAGTAAAGATGTTGAAAAGATAGAACAAAGAATTGATTTTAATGACATCAATGAAAAGATTACCTCTTCAAAATGGCTTTCAAAGCTTTAAATGGGTCAAATAATAGCTGATACTTATGGAGGACCAATATTTTTCATTTCATTGGATTCATGTTTCACTTTTACTCCTTTGAAAATGCGTGTCAAAGAACCATCAGATCCTATGTACATTTGATTTGTTAACAATAACCATTGGGTCCAGCTTGTACTTAAGGGAGATTTAAATCCAATCCCACCCATAGTTTTCAAACTACATTCCATGATTTATAAAAAAGCAGCTGGTTGGGTTGATCACCTCAAAGATCAACTTGAGTTGTATCCTAAATTATAGCTCAATTTCATCATTTGGGTTTGGTCTAACATGCTGACATTGTAATTCTATTAATATAAAGTGTTATAACACTTTGAACATCATTATGTTAAGTTTTCTGAGTTAAAATCATTATGATGAGTGTTTTGAATGAGAGTTTAATGGTAAGTCAGTTCAACTTTTGTTGCGCTGAACCAATCACAAGCTTAATTTGTGTCAAGCTTGCAATGGGATCAGCTTAACACCAGTTGAACTTGTTTTTTTTTGGTGTTTTAAGTTTAGCACTGGTCAAAAGACTTGTATTTTTTGGAACGTTTACTGGAGGGCTGGTCAAAAGACTTTTTCTATTTTTTGGCTGGTCAAAAGACTGGTATTTCTTTGGAAATTTTACTTTAGGGCTGGTCAAAAGACTTCTTGTATTTTTTGGCGCTTTTACTTTAGGGCTGGTCAAGTTGACCTTGAATTTTTTACTTTAATCTGAAGACAAACAGTTGGTTGGCTTCAGTTTTTTTTTTATTTTTTTCTGATTTTTTAGTTTTTTTAAACCAAAAAATCAATCTTTTTTATCTTTTGGTTGATTTCTTTTCTTTTTTTTTATTTCTTTTTTTTTTCAGAAATCCTGAAACCAAGCCTCAGCCAAACCATCACAGCCCTTTGAGTGACGCAGTCCAACCTCCACCAATCTCCTGCAAATTAACAGAATTTGACAAAACTGAAGTTTCAGAACTCATTCAGTTGATACTGCCTCAAACCCATCCAGCCACCCCCTTTGTACCTCAATCCACTACCCCCTGATCCTTGGTCAACAATGAATCAGCTCACAATCCTATTACCCCCATCCTTGGCATCACTTGAATATCATCCCATCTCGCTCCCAGCTCATGGTCCTTCAGCTCCTCTGCTCTCTTGTGTGACCCCACCCCTCCCCCTCCTCCTTCCCTGAGCCTAGCACCCACCTTCTCTACAGTTTTATTTCCTTGAGTGAAAATCATCCATTACTGTCCTCTTGTTGCCACCCTAGGAAATTCCACCCACGCAAACCAAAGAGTGTCAACATTACCAATTTCTGTGGTTCCCTCCTCCATTTCTTTGGCTTCTTTGAGATGCTCCCCCAATTCTCACATTGCACCCAACATTCCCTGCTCTTCCAGACCAATATCCAAACCAACAACCAACAGGTTGGTCATCTCTTGCAAGTCTTGAAATTTAATATCCCCATTATTTTCCCACTAATTTGAACTCCAAACTTGGTCTCCTAGGGAGCTTCATCCACCATCAAGCCTCACAGGCAACGTACCCAACACTAAATTGATCACATTTTAGATGGTGATACACCCAAAGATTTTAAAACTCAATATAATCTCCTCACCCAAAAAGTAAGATTGTTTAAAAGCCTCCAACAACATGATCATCCACCTTGATGATAAGGTGAATAATGATGGGTTTTTTTTGTTTGGGTTTGATTATAGGTTTTCCATAAATAATTTTAACTTTTTTTGAAACTTTTCAATAAAACCTCATGTTTGACCCCTTTTTATTTCCACATCCTTCCTTTTTCTGCAACCCCCATTCTTCTCTAATAAACCTCATAATTTGATACAAGAATTGAATCCCTTCTTTATCCTCACCCCAATTGTAGCATGTGGATAGGAGGCAAAAAGATGGGAGGAAACAATTTGAAAAACATGCAGAGACATGGAAAGAATAGGTCTTTAAACCCTCAAAATTTTATACAAGAATTGAATGCCTTCTTGATCCTCACCCCAATGGTAGTATGTGAATGGGAGGAAATGATTTGAAAAATATACAGAGACATGGAAAGAATAAGGCTTGCAACCCTCAAAATTTCATACAATGAATTGGATTCCTTCTTGATCCTCACCTCAAGCGCAGTAGGTGCCTGGGAGAGAAAAAGATGGGAGGAGATGATTTGAAAAATATACAGAGATGTGGAAAGAATAGGGCTTGCAACCCTGAAAATTTTATACAGTAAATGAAATCCCTTCTTGATCATCACCTCAATTGTAGTATGTGGATGGGAGTAGATTATTTGGGAAATATACAGAGACAGGAAAAGAATAGGGCTTGTTAGAATTGGGTAAAGGGGCAATTTATGGATTGATATTTCTTGAATTGCTTCCTCATCTGTTTGGATGAAAGAGCCAGCCTAGCTTTTTTTTATTCTTTAGTTAATCAGGATGATGTGATCAGCTCTCTTGAGCTGACTTGAGCCTTCAAAAGCTGATGAGGGAGGATTTTTGGATTTAGATTTCCTTGGGGATGTTTGTTTTGGTTGATGGGATTGTTCAGTGGACTTGCAGGGGGAGGTTTTTTTAGGGGTCATTTATAAGGAGTAAGAGTTCTGAAGGGATGAAGCAAGATGAAGCAATGAAGTGAAGAAGGGATGTGATGAAAGAGGGTATGAAGCAATGAAAAAATGAAGCAATGAGAGTTAGGATATGATGAAAGCTGGGATTAAGCAATGAAGCAATGAAGCAACAAAAAAAATCAGAGGATTGATGTGATTAAAGCAATGAAGTGATGATAGTGATGAAGAAATGGGAGAATTAAAGTGGTGAGAGTGATGATGTGATGAGGGGATGAGAGCAATGAATCAAATTTTTCCAATGAGGTTGGAGGTTGATTTTTTTGGATGAGTTCAGAGGTTGAAACAAGGGGTGATGATTTGGAATGATGTGTGGTTGAGCCAGTGAAAGCCTTTAAATACTTAATTTGAAAAAAACATTTATTTTCACCTAAATCTGACATGTCTGATGTGAAATGAGTGGTTTTTTGTTGTTTTTAATGGCAGGTTTTAAATGTCAGATTTGGGTTAAAACCCACCATTAAAAAAGTGGCAGGTTTGGTTAATGTTGATAAGCCCTAATACTGTTTTTTTAATGAGTTTTTAATCTGAGTTCAGATTCAAAAAAAATACTTGATGCAATTTAAGAAAAATAAGAAAAATGAGAAAAATTCAGATTATCTCAACACCAAAGAAGATTTCTGGTGGAATATAGATAAGTGTGTACCAAACATAAAAAAACAAAAGAAAAATGCTACATATACTTTTTTCATGAGAAGAATTTAAATATTTCAGAATATTTCAAAAAGAATTGTCATCATGTACCAAATAAATCATAAGTAATTTTAAAAACTGACTTCTTTGAAGAAAAATTCAACATTTCCAATTTCAGCTCTGTGATACCAGGAACCATGCATTCCTTTTGCTACAGGGAGTGATAGAAGATACTGGAATAATAATAATAATAGTATTCCAATGATAAACATGCGAAAAGCTAAAACAATGAAAATCTTAAGAGCTGGTGCAAGGTTTAATTGGTTTGGTTAAAAAGGGTTTTCAATATGTTATAAAAGAGGGGCCACAGTATTATACTACTGGGGGTCTTTACAGACAAAAACCTCTCTTCAAGGGGCCTCCTTAGGCAGTTTAAAAACCTTGGAATGAAGATGGGTGCCTTAGAAAGGGCTTATTACACTGATATGGCCGGGCAAAACAGCACAATGGCCAAGACAGGAAGGGAGACAATCACTATGAGTAATTTACCACAAAAATCTTGCAATAATAGGAAGGATTTCAGAGCAGATGGGGTAGTTTTGCTTGAATAACTTCAATGGGTTGATTGGTTTTGAGAAATAAATAATAATACTAAAGACTAAGACATAAATCACTTTATTATCTATTTATAAGCACTTGAAAAACAATGACTCAGTGTCTGATTGATAATAATAGTTCCTTGTAAACTGATGGGGAGTAATAGGTCCAAAGAGGTCTGTATAAATAACTTTTTGGCGTGACTATGGGCTTCTCAGGGCGCGTAGAGAGGTTTCTGCTGTTGGGCTGAGGCTTGCAAGCCAGTCAGGGAAATATTAGCACGTCCACTTGGTGCTGTAAATCAGCTGACATCAGATCTGCTAGATTTCTGTGCTATTTTAGCCACAAAATCTGTCAATCTGTTATGGCGTAAATGTGATCATTCTGCACTCATCCTTCATTTGTACTATTAATATTATTTTAAAGTGGAAAGATGTGGACATTCACTAATTTTCAATCATCTTCTGAGAAATTAGGTAATTTTTAATAATTTTTATGATGACCTCTAGTATTGTTTTGTGGTCTTTGAAGATCAGGATAAGTGAGTTACATGGTAATCCTCAATATTTGGTTTATTATTAAAAAAATACTGAAATTTAGTTTCTTATTAATTTTATTTAAGTGTTATAGTTTTTAGACTATTCCTAATGCATATTTCAGGTTATTACATATTTCAGATAAACCTAACTAGGTTGTAGCTACCTTGAGCGGTACCTGGTTGTTAGGTTTGTCACAACTGATACAGGCGCGGGGATCAGTCAATTCAGATGCGCGCGGGGTAGGATCCGCTTCGTGCGTGGCAAACTTAGCTGCGCGCGTGACCTCTGTACGTGGGAATGTGTAGCTACAGTTACGTAGGATTGTGAAAGGATGCAGGGCTGCATGCGGGAATTGTGACATAACACATTTCTGTGTAACTCCTAAAATATACACAACACTCCAATTCTGAATGAAATTTAGTTGTAAAACCTATACGTGACAATACACATGAAATATTGAAATGGCCAAAAGGTGCCATGTTGGTGTTGTGGCTTTTGGTCCCTTTTTTATTTAATTATTCAAAAATAGAAGGAGTTTGATTTCCAGGGTGGGGTCATTGAGTGACCCTACCTAATTTTGGGTGAGAAATCCATTTCTGCAGTAATATTTGTGGATTCCTTGCTCTTTCTTTAGTTAATTTTACTTTTGTTATTTAATATTTTTCATCATATTTCTTCTGTGACTTTGACAGGTTGCTCTGTGCATAGTAGCAAGCTGACATCCAATGGGATATAAATACCTCTGTAACAAACATAAAAAAACATAGATAAAATCTGCATAAACATATTGGATGAATAGAATTAAAAATCTGTTGAAATATTCCAAGAATAAATCAATCAAGTAAAAAAATAAAATATTAAATATTAAAAAATTATTCAATTGAAAACCAACTGATAACCTTTTTACCAAAAATAGAAAAATCTAAAAAAATTCCACATGCAACTATTCAAAGGGTGGAATTTAAATATTTAAAATCATTCAAACCAAAAACTAATCAAATAAAATAAAATAAATAGAATGGTCAAAAACTATTTGAATAAAAATCAGTATTTCTGTTGGAATGTAAACAAATTTTCACCAAATATATGAAAAATTTGGAAATATTATATAAAGGAAATTGAATCAAAATTAATATTTTACAAGATAAATCAAAATATAATTTTTAAGGAAGAACATCCCAAACAATTCAGATAATTCTTACAAATCTAATTTCTTTGAATGAGATGTGTTACTTTTGATTATCAATTTTTCAAAAAAACAATGATATATGAAAATTTCAATCAAATTATATTATAAAACAAATATTTCTTCATATAAAACTGAAAAAATAAATCAAAAGAATTTTCCTAATAAAATAAAATAATAGGGTGTATCAAAGTGAAAATTTTGAAAAATTCAAATAGCTTATTTCAGGAAAAATATCAATTTTTCAAAAAATATTTTTTCATTAACATAAACAATGAATCAATAGTTTCAACTGAAAAAATAAAAATATTGAAAAAATGGATAGTCCTGAAATAAGCCATTTAATTTTTTGAAAGTTTAACTTTGATACACCCTAATATAGGCAAAATGAACCATTTAAATTCAAGTCAATAAACCCATGCTTTAATGTGGAATTTATATCTTCCCAAAAATTAAAGGAATTCTTGCATTCTATCTTCCTGTTCTGAAAAAACTACTCAAACTATATTATTTCCATACATTTTCAAAAGGTGGAATCGAAAATTATTATTTAAGAAAAATCTGTCTTTAACAATTTTGAACGCTATGAAATGACATCAATCCATAAAATAAATTAAAAAAGGGAGATTTGGATTTACAGGAAAATAAAAAGGTATACATGTTAATTTTCCTGAGAGATTGAGAATATTGGGCATTCATAAAATTGGTAAGCATATTCCCCATATCTGGCAACATAAATCAATGGTTGTTTGAAAAATTTACACCATTAGAATAAATGCTTTCTAGAACTTCATAAAAAGCCATAGGATCACAAAAGGTTTTCCAAAGAGATTTATGAAATGCATTATTTGTTTGAAATTCAAGTTTTCACTTATTGAAAAATCTGATAAGTTTTCAAAAAACTTATGAGAAACATAATAATAAAAACAATTAACATCCCTTCAGGGATCATAGAAAGATTCAACATAATTGGAAAACTCCCTGGAAGCTAAGCAATAAATTCACTCCTCTTTTTCACAATAGAAATAGATGAATTGGAAGACAATATTACTGTGATAGAAGGATTTGAAGATGATTTCACTGTAATAGAAGAACTTGAAGATTATTTATCTGGTTGAATGGCTTCATTGAAGTAATCCTGAAGTTTCTTGAAACAAGAATGTGAACTCCACCAACTGCCACCCTTATTTCTTTGATTTAAAATGGATTTAATTTAAATTATCTTTGATTCAGATTTTATTCTACAATAATATTTTGGTTTATATTCATAATATTTCATCACTTTTTGGACCTTATGTTTTTTCAAATATCCTTTGTTTTTCCTGTATCCTTTTTACTATGCCACTGTGGTGTGATTTTTTGAAAATCTTTTTTTCAATGTAGATCTTGCATTGATTACTTCATATCTTTAGACTGTCCATTTCCCTTCCAAATCTTTCAAGCCTTTCCTTCTTCTCCTAAACATTCTTTTCACTTATCTCATCTTTTTTTCAGCTTCTCTTGTGATTTTTTCATATCCAGCTTGATAAGGTGCCAATATTCCTTCTCTTTGAGAATTTTCTGAATCCAATTTTTTTCCCACAGGTATTTTTTGATGGCTTCATATGATCTGCTTATAATGAATCCTCCTGATTTAGTATTTTTCCTGATATCTCCTTGAACTCTCCAGAACCCTCTTATTTTACTTCTTGTCCTCCTGCCCCATAGTTTACCTCTCAATTTGCTTTTGCCTGATTTTGTGTTGAAAAATATTTTACTTGATTCAGAACCATGAATTCTACCTTCTTGTTTAAGACTGACTGATTCTTTGAGAAAATGCTGGAGGAGTTCTTCTTTTTTATTCCAGAGGCTCATTAATTCCATTTCTTTGTAAATTTGAGTTTCCAGATAGGCATATTTTCATTTTTTCAAACATGTTCACCTACCTATCTGCTGAAAGGGTTCTGAAAAATTCAAAAATTTTTTTTTTCACATTTGTTGAAAAAAAGAAGTTCCTGATTCATAAAATTCATTAGTCACAGGAATATACTACTGTGAATGAAATTCATTTGGATTAAGCAGCCTTACAGTTCCTGATGAAATCTAAAATATGGCTGAAAAGGATCCCCATAGACCTGAAAAAACATCTTGTGGGGATTCCCATAGAGCTGAAAAGTTTCTTTTGAGTGATTTTTTTCTTGGTTAAGCAATTTTCAAATGAAGAATATTAGAGTTAAGAAAAACTGCCATTTTTTGATATCCGGTTTCAACCAACATCCACCATTTCAAATCCTCCATTAAAAATCAAAAAACCCATCAGATGTGTCAAAGTTACCTGAAAATAAATGTGTTTTTTCAAAAAAATAATTTGAAGTCTTTCAACACTCAAACCCATCATTCCACATCATAACCGCTGGTTTCAAACTTCAGCCTCATTGGAAATATTCTAACTTCAACCTCATCCAAAATTTTGATTCATCACCCTTCATCCCTTCATTGCTATCCTCATCACTTCATC
The DNA here is from genome assembly GCA_025617555.3 of Puccinia polysora. NCBI lineage: Eukaryota > Fungi > Basidiomycota > Pucciniomycetes > Pucciniales > Pucciniaceae > Puccinia > Puccinia polysora. The sequence continues at coordinate 39,430,405 of CM062618.1, forward strand.
ACTCTCATTGCTTCACCACTCTCCTCACTTCAAAAATCTCATTGCTTCATCACTCTCATCACTTTCTCACACATTATTGCCTTCATCACATCCATCCTCTCATTACTTCTTTGCTTCATCCCTTACTCTTGTTAAATGGCCCCTCAGAAATCCTCACCCTGCAAGTCCACGAAAAAATCCAATGGACCAAAGCAAACATCCGCCAGGAGCTTAAAATCCAACAATCCTCCCCCAGAAGCTTCCAAAGGCTCAAGTAAGCTCAATAGAGATGATCACATCATCCTGGTAAACTGGCTCAAAATTCTGTCCAACTGTGATGCTTGCTTTGGATCTGAAAATGAAAAAAAATTGCCCAACCTTCTTCCTCCACGGTTAATGGTTATCTCCTGATGGCCAATTAACTGAAGAATAAAAAAAAGTTAGGCTGGATCTTTCATCCAAACAGATGGGGGAGCAACTCAAGAACTATTAAACCAAGTACAAAAAAGTCTACTCAATGTCAATCTCCACTGGCTTTGGTATCACCAACTCCAATAAAGCAAATGGAATGAACTCATTGTTGATGAGTTGGACTACATTTGTCCTTTTTATGTTCAAATGGATGAAATCTTTGTAAAGAAGGCCAATATCACCCGTTTGGCCACTTTTGATACCCAAAAATCAAATTTAGTTGATGCTGAGGACCTGGCTGTGGATTCTCAGCCTAGCAATAATGATCCCAATGAAACCTATTGTCAGCTTGCTACTATTGCAGAGCAAGCTGCAAAAGTAACAAAAATAACATAAAAATAATAATAATACAATTAACGTATGAAAGAGTAGGAAAACCAAAGATATTGTTACAGAAATGGATTCTCCACCCAAGATTAGGTAGGGTCACCTACTGACCCCACCCTTGAAATCCAACTCCTTATATTTTTAAATAATTAAGGAAAGAAAAACCAAAATACCACTGCACCACCATTGACCTTTTTTTCCAACTAAATATTTTGCACGTATTTTCACGTATAGGTTTCACACCTAAAATTCAGTCAGAATTGAGGTGTTGTGTATATTTTAGGAGTTACGGACAGAAATGTGTTTTGTCACAATTCCCGCACGCAGCCGCAGCAGCAAATACACCCGCGCGCGGCTGAAATACAGCCCTGTCACTACGTCAAGGTTGTGTACGCCGCCCAGGGCCTCTGACAAGTACGCAGCCATGGGACTACGGGTTGACAAAGTGACAGATGGCCTGAGAAAATTAGGTACCACATAAACATGCTACAACCCACACGGGAACATTCTACATATGTAATAAATGTTCCCGTGGATATTAGATAGTCTAAAAGTACATAATATTATATTAAAATACTTAAATAACCCTTATACCTATTTTTTATTAAATATAATTCAAAGTACCAAGAATGTCGAAAATAAGACAATGACAACTTCTAAAAATATATTAAAATACTTCAATATACTTTTATGAAAATTTCTAGACATCAATATCTTTGTGAAATACCAACAAAACTAATGATGTAAAAATATTACATGAATTCACATTACTTATATTTTTAAGTAATTATTTTATTAAATCAACTGAAACTCGAAAATAAGGAGTAAAATCAATATCATTACTTTACTCCAGCTATTTAATACATAATGAGAAATCACCTGATATCAGGATTTCCCTAGAAATGTCTATTAAAATAATTATTAACTTACTGGGAAAATTTAATAAGGATAATTAATTAAATAATACATAAATAGGACAGATTAGTGTTATTCACACATCCTAATATCAATTATAAAGTAGAATAATTCCCATACCCTGAGGAATTAGATGCTACCTGTGCTACAGCACCAAGGGAACGTGACAGGCTACCACTGGTTACCCTTCTAGCCTTAGTGTCCGTCCCTTTGAGCCCCTGTACTCCTCAGAAGGAAAATATTGGGACTCCAAAAGCTATAAGTAAAGAGCTCTTTTGAGGATATTGATGGACAGAGACCCAGTTATATTTATATCCAGACACCGTGCCAAGGTAATTAAGTACTTATAAGAGATAAGTAAGTTATTTATGGCTCATTCTGATCAATAATATCCCTCCTCAACCTCTTTATATCAATTTAAACTGCTGAACAACCTTATAATCCCAGTATACATGTTTAACCCATCAGTGCACGTCCAAAACAGATACCCTAAGGATTTAATAATATACCAATGAGTTTTATTATTTTTTCTCTTTTGTGAAAGCTTGTTTAAAAAGCCTGGCAACTCCACCGTGTATTTTATATACATATTATCTTTGGGCAAAATATCCTTTAAACTAAAGAGCCTAAAGTAACCAGGACTACGTGTTTTCATACTTAAATCCCTGAAGAGGGTTGTTAAAGATCCCAAATATAATTGTGGCCCCTCTATAAAAATATTTAATAATCAATTTATTCCTATTGATTTATAAGAATAAACCATAAACAAACCAATTAACCTTGCAATAAGCTTTATCCAAATATTTTATGGATTTTTGCTGCATTTTTTAAATAATATATTTATTATTTATTCTATCACCTCTGGTAGCTAAAGCATAGCAAGGGTCTTGGCATCCAGGAGGCTGACAATTGGGGGTCTGGCCGGGAAATATTCCATTTTATTATATTTAATACCTTGGACCAGACATTTCACCAAAAATAAAATCAAAGATAAATCTATCTGACTTTATAACCGTGATTTATCTTTAAATTATTTTGCAGTGGATTTAAAAACCAATGCAGACTTAATAATCTATTATTTAAATCTTTTAAAGATAAGAAAAGAAGAAAATATTAAAAATTATAAACCTACTGGTTGGAAAGCTTTAACTCAAGCTGAGAAACTTAATATCTTTTTGCACGTAAACACTTAGATAAACTCCTGAACAAGAAGATCTTGAAAGGCGTATCAACTTTCAGGCCTTATTAAGGAAACATAAAGCTTTGAAGAAATACCATATAAATTACTTTTTGAAATATAAAAGTATGTATGCAACTTGTATTACCATTTTATTTTTTTAAAAAATAATATTAATATATTTTATTGACCAATAAAAATAACCTTTTTTACATCAGTGAACCCTCCTGTACCATAAACCACCGCCCATGAAATCAATTTATTGGATCAAGAAGTCCCAGATATCTCTGAACTCCCTGAAAATATTGATTGGGCAGGTGAAGACCTCATTGGAACACACCAAGACCCCATAGGATTACCTACTAAGGATCAATTTAATCCCAATAAAGTCTTGGTACCTTTGAACATCAACCTAAGTGAGTTTTGAATAAAAATTATTTTTGAGGATTTTTTCTGTAAAATACTTATAAACATTTTATTCAAATATGAATAGAAATAACACAAAAGCCTCAGGGAGAATTCCCTACTATGGATCTTTTCCAGGAGCTTCCATTAACCGTGAGACCACCAATAAGGACAACCATGAAGGACTGGAACCCATGAATAAAATTTTGATGGACAAGGAACAGCACCAAGTACTTCTGCCCTCTCCAAACCTAGAGCCGGAGAAGTTAGTAGAACCAAGCCACCCTCCATTACAAGAAGATTCCCCGCAGCCACCCCAGCAGAATCTGGCCAAGGAAGCCAGAATCAAAGAATTAGTCAGAGAGCACGTGAAATATTGGGGAGAGTTCACAGAAGCCCAAGCCAAGGAGGTATCTATGAAAAAGATAATCTCCCAGGCAAAAGCTACCCAGATAGATCTTCAGAAAATGATTTCAAGGAAAGAGGTAGAATCCTGAGTAGAAAAATGGAATCCTTGAGAACAATTAGCCCAACTTAAAGGCAAAGGATCAGGAAAAAAGAGATCCTCTTCCCATCCAAAGCCAAAGGGAAAGACAGATTGGGATCAGGTAATATCCCTAGCTCAAAAATGGAATAAGTTTTACAACAATTAGCCTCTAATTCTGAGCCCAAAAAAACCTCTGATGTAATTAATTCCTTTTCTAATGATATGCTTCATAATTTCAAAATTTTTTGTGAAAATTTGGATGGTGTTTATACCCAAATGGATAAATTAACCTCATTAGTAGCCACATTGATTAATAAACAAACAAAGACAGTAGGAATGGAAGAGATCAAAGAACACACAGAAAAGTTATTGGAGACAATTAATCAAGGTAGGATCAGACAGACTCAAAAAATTGAGAAGAGGTTATCAGGAATTCAAGAAGATTTTATTATGTCTTTCCAACCCTTAAAAGAAGAATTGGTAACCACTACTAACAGCTCCATTTTATCCCTTAGTGAAAAACTGGATCTTCTTAATAATAAAGTGAACCTGCAACTTAATCTGATCAAGAATGATCTTAGAGACTTAAAATTCTGTCTGACCAACCCCTTGGGGAGTACCACAGAGGAACCAAAACCTCCCAGACAAACCACTACTCCTTATGCACCACCCTTATTAGGAATGCATAGGAGTGACACCTTCAGGCCTAGTCCCACCCCTGAGATGGAGCAAGCCCTCAAACTGTTACCCCCTATTTCTGAATGGCCCAAGTTCTCTGGTGAAGGAGAATTCAATCATATAAATTTTATTAAATTTATTGACTACACTATTAACTCTTATGACTTACCAGAAGCTATAGCTGTAGTCAGGTTGCCCAGAATATTTGAAGGAGTAGCCTTGGGCTGGTTTATAAGTAAAAGAGAAGAAGTAGGATCCTTACCATGGAATTCTTGGAAACTTTTGATTAAAGAACAATTTGGTTCTAGAATGTGAAAAAGAAAAATGATGAAAAATTTTGAAAATTCCTCATTTGACCCCTCCAAGGATAAGCCTCACAAATGGTGCTTGGAACAGAAGAAAAGACTAGATTGCTTCTATCCAGATGCTGATAAAGAGGAAGTAAATGAAAGACTCCTCAACCTGTGTCCTGGAAATCTTAACCATAGTGTAAGATGTAGGATGAGTATGGATGCTGACTTTCCAGCTCTAATAAATGTGCTAGAAGATGTAATAGACATGAATGGGTTAGAAAAGAAAGCCCCTTCTAGACCCAAAAAGAGCTAAAAAATTAACAAAACCAGAGAAAAACCTCCTCTGATGAATACATCTGATAATAAGAAACCTAATGAAAATAGGGATAAAGAGAGGATGCCTGGGACTTGTTGGAATTGTAACAAGACAGGGCATATGAGACAAGACTGCCCATTACCAAAAAGAAAGATAGCAGTCTTGGAAGGAGAGCAGGAGGTTGAAGGGAATCAGAACTATGAAGATATAGCTGATACTGAAGGATCTTTTCCTGAATGTGAATTGATCCTTACCAACCCTGTTAATGTTATAGAAGGAGATATAGGCACTTCTGTAGAAATCAATAACATCCATGGGGATTCTAGTTTGCCCCAACAATGGGGTCCTACCATAATTCCTAGAAATATTATGGATGTTAAACCATTAAAAGTTAAACCTATGAGTGGGAAAAGATATACCACTGGTCAAACTTGTTATGCAACAGGATTGTATAAAGACAGACTGTCAGCCATGAGACAGTTGGACTTGTCCAAATGTCTGGAAACTCATATGTCCTGCTGGTATAGTGGCTAAGTACTAGGCTCACTTCCCAGTATCTGATACAAAGGTCACTGGTTCAAACCACAATGGAGACAATAATGAAAATGTTGAGTAGTTTTTTAACTCTATATTAAATCTTAATAATATTATATAATGTTGTATAAGTATGTTTTTATGAGTATGGATTATGGAATTAAAACCTTGATAATTTATATTATCAAGAAGGGGACCCAATATAACTTTAAATTAAGTTATGAGGACTCAGATGCGTCCCAATTATTGATATAGAAGTTCCCAAAGTGTTTCCTCTCTTTGAGAAGGAGTTACAGTAATCATACTAACCCATACTCTCTATACTGTATAAATTAATTACATATTATCCCTTTTGGGATACATTAATACTTTAATATACTAATCTGAGCCTTGAGTAAGTCCACTCAGAAGTCTCAGGGTTTAGTTGGGAGCTATGGTAATCATATTAACCCATACTCTCTACTCTGTACAATTAAATTGCATAATTTTACCTTATCCCTCTTTGGGATGTAATTATAAGTAATACTCCCTCTGTACACTTAATACACCTTACTGAGCCTTGAGAGCGTTCACTCAGAGGCTTTAGAACTTAATTGTAAGCTATGAACCTTCTAGTAGCACTGCCAAGAGTATATACCCCTTGTAGGTATAGTATAATTATAAATTAATTACTTATTTAATACTATCCCCTTTTGGATGTAATAATGCTTCAATATACTTCACTGAGCCTTGAGTGCGTCCACTCAGAGGGCTCAGAGTTCATCTGTAGGCTTTAAATCTTTTAATAAACATTGCAAAGAGTATATATACTCTATGTGTATAGTATGAGTTAAGATACTTACAATTAAAATTAAACTATTTGCCAAGGTATTAAGCTACATTAAATAAATATAAATAATCATTATGATGGATTCTAAGGCTTCTATACCTTCCATCTGAGTGGTGTATAAGTCCTAAGACCCAGTAAGTAACCTTTTAGTAAGTAAAATGAAAACTTTACCTTGAAAATCCTTCCCAATGAGTACTAGTTCTTCATTACCCATTGGGAATGATGTAATGATGTCTTGGGCCTTTGAGGACGAAACCAAGGAGAGCCTGACACTCCCCTGGTGATTACTAGAGTCCCCTGAGGGCTCCCGTTACCTTAAAAGAGCAGGGTCTTTACCCTATAGCCCTTTCATCATCCATTATATATTATTATTTGAACAAGAATACAAGCAAGAGTTAACAAGCCCATTGACCTTAATCTCAAGAAGAAGATTGACTGGGGCTATAAACTTTGGTATTAAATTCAATCAATAACCTACCTTGCAACACCAATTTCGAGTGGAAGGTCTCACTTGGATAAGTAACCCCTGTGTGTTACTCTTTAAAGGGTGTGAGCTTATTTATAAGCAAAGCTCCTTTTGGTCTTACTCCTTTAAGACTAAGGCCCCTTAATTATTATAAAGGTTTAAGGTGTGGCTATTTACTCATAATAACTTGGTATTATTCGAGTCTGTAAACTTTTAAAGTTGCTGTTTGGAATATATAAGTCAAAACTAATTTAAATATTGGTTTGTCTTTATTCTTTTGCAGGTTTAACCACAGCTAGGTATAGCAATAGAGGTTAAATCCCTGACACAGACCTATAAGGTTATTACTGGATAGTGGAGCTTTCTGCTCATGTGTCTGTGCTGAATTCTTAAACCAATGGGATCCCCATTGGAAAGAACAACTTCTGCCCATCCCAAAAGACAAGTTTAGCTCTTGCAACTCTCCCATGAATGCTATTGGAGTATGGACTGCTCCTATAATACTACCCCATACTAAAGGATCTTTGAGGATACTAGTGGAATTTGTAGTATTGCTCAATGGAATATGTGACTACCTGATACAAGTTAATGATGCCTGATGTCTATATGGTATAGATGTGTTCCAGAGTAAAGGGAGATACTTCACAGTACGTGGTAATTGGGGCAGGAAGTTTAATATATGCACCATACAATCTAACTTCCCCTCCTGTACTTATCAAAAGCATTTAGAAGACTTTGACCAAAAATACTTCTCTCAAGCAGCTCTGAATATGAAACTTTCTGAGGAACAGATGATATATATATTGACAGTATGCTTTGACAACCAACATGCTTTTTGTACTAAAGATCATCCCATTGGTGATATTAAAAGACATGATATGGTATTGAAATTGAGCATTAAGCCTCCTTATCCTCCAACCTTAAGAAGGCGAGCATATCCTTCTATTCCTAAGTCTAGAAAAGCTTTTGAGGAACATATCCAAGAACTAATTGACTTACAAGTATTAAGGAAAGTAGGGAATAATGAGCAGGTAGTTGTGACCAAACCTGTAATCATAGCTTGGAATAATGACAAGTCAAAAATGGTAGGAGACTTCCGAATGCTCAATAATTATACTCAGGCAGATTATTATCCCATACCATGGATTGATCATGCTCTGCATAACTTGTCCAAGGCCAAGAACATCACTACTATGGATATGCTTAAAGGCTTCCACCAGATACCAATAAGCCCTGGAAGCAGGAAATTTATGAGAATAATCTGTCATTTGAGAATATATGAATATCTTAGGATGCCCTTTGGTATAAAGAATGCCCAATCACACTTCCAGAGAACAATGGATACAGTTCTAGGTACATACATCAGACAAGGATGGATGATGGTATATATAGATGTTGTTATCATATACTCTGATGATTGGGATGCTCATATTAACCAAGTAAGATTAGTACTCCAGACTATCTCCAGAGAAGGATTGAAGGTATCCATGAAGAAATGCAACTTTAGCTACGGAGAATTGAAAGGCTTAGGAAATATAGTCTCTTGTCTAACTCTAGCTGCTGATCAAAATAAGATAGCTGTTGTCATGAATAGACCTATGCCTCAAAACAAAACAGAATTACTGTCTTTCATTAGTTTTTGCAGTTACTACAGACAATACATACCAAAGTTTTCTATGCTAACTAAGAGTCTGTATGAAATATGCAACAATAACGCTCTATTTGAAATGACCCATGAGAGATTGAAAAACTATGAGGAACTAAAAAAAGCTATGACCTCTACTCCTTTACTCATCCAACCAGATTAATCCAAGCCCTTCAAACTGTACATTTACGCCTGTATGGAAGGGCTAGGAGCTGCTCTACATCAAGAAAGGATAGAAGAAGACAGACCAGCAGAGAAACCAGTACTCTTCAAATCTAGCAAGATCAAAGATACAGAAAAGAGATATGTAGCCAGTAAGTTGGAATGTTTGGCTCTAGTATGGGCTTTAGAAAAGCTACACTATTACTTAGAAGGCACCACTTTTCAAGTGATCACGGACTGTAATGCTGTAAGAACTCTTATGAATATGAAAAATCCCAGCAGACATTGGCTCAGGTGGCAAATTGCTGCACAACAGTATAGAGGTCAGATGACTATAGTGCATAAAGCTGGAGCTAAACATCAGAATGCTGATAGTCTAAGTAGAAATCCTTTCCCTAATGACTCTAACAATCCAGAATATGACCCTGAAGATCAAGATATATTTCCTATCCTGAACATCAATCTTTTTGCATTAAATGCTCCAATAATAGGGATCCACTTATGTGAATTAGATACTGCTTTCTTCAACCTAGTAAGGGACAACTAATCTCCTGAAATCAAGCTGCTGATTACCATGATGGAATTTGAATCCCCAGAAGCAGCTCTGATAAATAGTCTACCTGCTTCATTACTTAAACCTTATAAAGCAGGAAGGTTTACATTTTGGGATGGTCTCCTTTCCTACAGACACCAACATTCCAGTGTATTAGTACTAAGCAAAAAAGAACATATACAACATATACTCCAGGAATGCCATGAAAACTGTTCATCAGGGCATCTATCCACAGAAAGAACCTTGGAAAAAGTAAAACAAACTGCTTGGTGGATAGAATGGAAAGAAATCACTATTAAGTATGTTACTAGCTGTGAGACCTGCCAAAAATCAAATAAAAATACTGGCCAAAGTTTTGGACTCCTACAGAAGATCTCTGATCCTAAAACCAGATGGGAAATCATTAATATGGATTTTTTGACCGGCCTCCCCCCTGGATGTACTCATTCATATAACTCTGTCCTAGTTATAGTTTACAGATAGTCTAAGAAGGCAAAATTCTTACCTAACCACAAAGAAGATAGTTCTATGGATGTAGCTTTACTACTCTGGAACAGGATCATAGCTGATGTTGGTATACCCAAGATTATAATCAGTGACAGAGACCCCAAATTCACCTCTGGGTTTTGGAGGAATCTACGTGATATACTGGGTACTAATCTAGCATTTTCTACAGCATACCATCCCCAAACTGATGGATTAGCTGAAAGAATGATACAGACCCTAGAAGATATGCTAAGAAGGTTCTGTAGCTTTGGTCTAGAATACAAAAACTCAGATGGTTATTGCCATGATTGGGTAAGCCTACTCCCAGCCCTAGAAATGGCTTATAACAGCAGTAAACATTCTACTACCAAAGAAGCTTCTTACATACTAGAAAGAGGATGGATTCCAAAACTCCCTAGGAATAACTTAAACTATAAACTAGCCACTATTCATGCAACATCTCTTGACTTTAAGAAGATGATAGATCTGGCAAATAATCATGCTCAAAAATTTGTAGAAGAAGCAGTAGAATACAACAAACAAAGATAGGACAAATCACATAAGGAACCTGACTTTAAAATAGGAGATCAGATCTTGATATCTACTACCAATTCCAACAATCTAGCAGGTAACAGAAAGCTGAAACCAGCCTTTTTTGGACCATTTTTTATCAAAAGGATGCATGGAAAAAATGCTGTGGAAGTAATGTTGAGTGAAGAATTATCAAGAAAACACACAGTATTTACTGTTAGCCTAGTCAAACACTTTCAGCCAAGAGAGGGTAGCAACCTCCCTCCAACAATAATCCCAATAGAACCTGACCCTGTGAAAGAAAAAGGGAAAGTCAGCAGGATATTGAAAGACAAGAAAGAGAGAGTACAAGGAAAAGATGTTAGACTATACTTAGTAAGATACAAAGGAGAATCTGCAGAAAAAGATGAATGGTTACCAGAAAATAACATACCTTATGGAAAAATACATCTCAGAAACTACAGGGCCAGCAAAAGGAACTGAAACACACATGAAGTTAATTTTCTCCCAACATGCTCCAGATTTTTTTGCAGATATGGCTATATCTTGAAGTGGGGGAATGTCAGCTTGCTACTATTGCAGAGCAAGCTGCAAAAGTAAAAAAAATGAAATAAAAATAATAATAATACAATTAACCTATGAAGGAGTAGAAAAATCATAAATATTATTACAGAAATGGATTCTCCACTCAAAATTTGGTACGGTCAATCACTGACCCCACCCTTGAAATCCAAATCCTTATATTTTTAAATAATTAAGGAAAAAAAACCAAAATACCACGGCACCACCATTGAGCTTTTTGGCCAACTAAACATTTCACACGTATTTTCACGTATAGGTTTCACACCTAAAATTCAGTCAGAATTGAGGTGTTGTGTATATTTTAGGAGTTATGGACGGAAATGTGTTTTTTCACAATTCCGGCACGCAGCCAAGGCATCCAATGCACCCGCGCGCAGCTGAGATACAGCTCTGTCCTCCTTCAAGGTTGTGTACGCAGCCCCAGGCCTGTGACAAGTACCCAGCCGCCGGACTATGGGTTGACAAAGTGACAGGCAGCCTGAGAAACTTAGGTACTGCGTAAACATGCTACAACCCACATGAGAACATTCTACATATGTAATAAATGTTCCTGTGGATATTAGATAGTCTAAAATTACATAATATTATATTAAAATACTTAAATAACCCTTATACGTATTTTTTATTAAATATAATTCAAACTACCAAGAATGTCGAAAATAAGACAATGACAACTTCTAAAAATATATTAAAATACTTTAATAAACTTTTATGAGAATTTATAGCCATCAATATTTTTGTGACATACTAAGAAAACTAATGATGTAAAAATATTACATGAATTCACATGACTTGTATTTTTAAGTAATTATTTTAGTAAATCAACTGAAACTTGGAAATAAGGAGTAAAATCAATATCATGATATTACTCAATCTATTTAATACATAATGAGAACTCACCTGACATCAGGATGTCCGTAGAAATGTCTATTAAAATAATTATTAACTTACTGGGAACATTTAATAAGGATAATTAATTAAATAATACATAAATAGGACAGATTAGTGTTATTCACACATCCTGATATCAATTATAAAGTAGAATGATTCCCATACCCTGAGGAATTAGATGCTACCAATGCTACAGCACCAAGAAAAAATGACAGGCTACCACTGGTTATCCTGCTAGCCTTAGTGTCTGTCCCTTTGAGCCCCTGTACCCCTCAGAAGGATAATATTGGGAATCCAAAATCTATAAATAAAGAGCTCTTTTGAGGATATTGATGGACAGAGACCCAGTTATATTTATATCCAGACACCGTGCAAAGGTAATCAAGTACTTATAAGATATAATTAAGTTATTTATGGCTCAGTATGATCAATAATATCCGTCCTCAACCTCTTTATATCAATTGAAACAACTGAAAACCTTATAACCCCATCATACATGTTTAACCCATCAGTGCACATCCAAAACAGATACCCTAAGGATTTAATAATATAACAATTAGTTTTATTATCCTTTCTCTGTTGTGGAAGCTTGGTTAAAAAGCCCTGCAACTCCACCGTGTATTTTATATACATATTATCTTTGGGAAAAATATCCTTTAAACTAAAGAGCCTAAAGTAACCAGGACTATGTGTTTTCATACTGAAATCCCTGAAGAGGGGTGTTAAATATCCCCAATATAATTGTGGCCCCTCTATAAAAATATTTAATAATCAATTTATTCCTATTGATTTATAACAATAAACCATAACCAAACCAATTAACCTTGCAATAAGCTTTATCCAAATATTTTATGGATTTTTGCTGCATTTTTAAAATAATATATTTATTATTTATTCTATCACCTCTGGTAGCTAAAGGATAGCAAGGGTCTTGGCATCCAGGAGGCTGACACCTATGAGTGGCCTCCATCTGATGTGGAGGAGGATATTCCAACAGAACCAGCTCCAATCACATCTGCATCAGAATTTATCAACAATTCAAGCCCTTCCTTGGCCCACTCACTTCCTTCTTTGGATTTGTCTCTTCCTGGGGTGGAAGAACTTAAAAAATTGGCCAATGAGGAGCAAGTTATTCCTGTATTGCCACTACCAGCAACATCTGCTTAAGTAAGGGACCAAGTTCTTTTCTCTTCTTTCTGGTTAATCCTGACTGATTTAGATTTTAAAAAAACAGGCTAACCTTTTCCTGAATGGCCAGATACTCAAGCCAATGGTGCCTCCAACATCCCCTTTAAATGAGAGCAATGACATTCCAACACAAACCTCCTATGAAAAGGGAAATCAAAAGGCCTCCGATTCCATCAACATAAAACCCAATAGCCTTCAAAATAGGAGAAAAATTTCAAACTGTTCTGGCTTTGAGGATATCATGGAGAAGCAATATTCAAGTAAGTGAATTTATAGATTCTCCTTGCCTTCAAAAGAAAGCTCATTCCTATTCCCCTCCAAAAAACAGTTAAATCACAAATTGATTCTGAAAAACTTCAATTTGAAAAGGAGAAGTGGGATTTTCAACTGGCTATAAATTTTCAAAAGAAGAACGCTGAGAGTTTGGCTCATGAAGAAAAGTTGGATGCTGAGTGGAAAATGAAAAACGCTGAGCTAGCATTTCAAAAAGAGGAAACAGAGAAAGATCAAAAGGAAGACTGACTCCAAAAGGAGAGGGAAAGCCTAGCCACAGAAAAAAAAGACAATAACCGCGGTTATTGTTAGCCATGGCATGTATTGGTAGCAGTAGAAATTTCAATCAAATAAAGCAAATTACTCAATTGCTTGGCATGTAAAATATTTTCTTTGATAAAAATTTTAAAAATAAAAAAATTATTTTCAAATAAAAAAATTTTTGAGCCTATTTTTAACCCCAACAATGAAAAAATGTTTTTTATTTTTATTTAAATTTTTGGTCTAGAATAAATTTGACCACTTTTCAAGTCTTTGAAAGTGTTGAGAGTTTTCTTGTTAATTTTCAAAGACATAGCCATACTAGTATGGGTGACAGTATCCACAGCAGGAAAAGTACAATGATTGTAATTTTTTGCTGCCCAAAACATTTTTACAATACTTTTTTCTTGGAAATTTATTTCAAATCCCAAGTAAGTTAAGAAAGAATGGCCATCAGATAATTGATATTTGTACTTGTTGTCAATAATTTGTGCATTTGATTTTTTGGTTGAGACCACAAGTAAAAATGAATAAGAGGAGACATCACCTTTTTCAATATGGGGAGATTTGTAGAAGAAGTCTGAGGTGAAGGTGATGTGAGGGGAGAAGTCAAAAGTAGTAAGGCAAGATCCAAATTCCAATGAAGAGAAAGAGGGCATATTAATTTCCAGCATGTTTTCTTGGTTGGAATTGTTTTCCAGTCTGGATAATTTTCTGAACATTTGGCCTAAAAAGTGTGATACCTTGTCAGACCTAAGTTTCAAAAATGTCAATTCCTGGGGGAAAGATTGAATAGCTGATTTCTTCAAATAGCATCCAAAAGTTTCAGAAGGGTGCATTGACTTTCCCCATCCAATTTCCCACATTTACCGACCCCAAGATCTTGAGGGACCAACTGTGTTGAGAAACATTTTTTATTGGTGAAGGAATGTTGTGACCAAGTTGAGGTCCTTCTTTTCTTGCTGGGATATTTTATTCAATGGGGAAAATTCAATCATTGCAAACAGAGAGTGGAAATTGGAACAATAAAGAACAGCAAATTTTCTGGAGCTGAAGAAATGGGACTGTTCAATATTCTGTTTGGTGTGTGGAAACTAAGAGATTTCAGAATCTCTCATTTGAGCCCTCTGCTTGCCACCTCTCTTTATCTTTTTTAATCCATCTCCTTCCATCTTGATACCTCCCATGCACCTGCTGCACTTGAGGTGAGGATCAAGAAGGAAAAAATCTGTTTATATAACATTTTGAGTGGGTTTGGAGAAGCATTGGAGCTCCAGAAAGGGGGCAGGAGTTGAAAGAACAAGGAGTCAAAAGGTGTTTGCATTGCATGGCATCCAAAAAAACAAAGAAAACAAGAAATGATTAGTATGATATAATCAGGGTAGATTATCAACATCAAAAAAAACACTATAATGGAGGTGGGGGGGGGCTAAGTTGGCCGGGATGAAGGTGGGGGCTGACTTGGTCAGCCGGGCTGGAGGTGGGGGTGGGCTTGGTCAGATGGCCTGGTGGTGGGAGGGCTTGGTCAGCAGGGCAGGAGGTGGGGGTGGGCTTGGTCAGCCGGGCAGCAGGTGGGAAGGGCTCTGTTGGCCAGGCTTGTGGTGAGAGGGCTTGGTTGGCCATGCTGGAGGTTGGAAGGGCTCGGTTGGCTTGGCTGTTGGTGGTGGGGGGGGGCTTGGTTGGCCAGGCTGGAGGTTGCAAGGGCTCAGCTGGCCAGGCAGGAGGTGGGGGGCTTTTTCAGCTGGGCTGGAGGTGGGGGCAGGCTTGGTTGGCCGGGAAGGAGGTGGGAAGGGCATGGTCAGCCGGGCAGGAGGTAGGGGCAGGCGCTTGGTGTGCCAGGAAGGAGGGAGAGAAGGGGTTGCTTGGTTGGCCAGGCAGGAGGGAGAGGGGGGGAGGGCATTGACCAAGAGGGTGGGGGTAGGGCATTGCCCAAGCAAGATAGAGGGGCCAACAGCAGGCAAGAGGGGGGTAAGGGAGCAAGCAAGGGAAGAATGGGGGGGAGAACAAGATAAGGCAGGGGCCAAGTCAGCAAGGTCCAATTCAGAAAGAGAGGCAGGGAAAAGAAGGATGGGGAGGAGGAGGGGGGAGCTTACCTGGGGTACAAACCAAGGGAGGGGGGGAGTTGATGGGTGAGGTGGAGGCGGAGGCGAAGGGTGAGGAGGAGGAAGGAATGGATGGTGGGTGAGTTGGAGAAGCCAGCAAGAGTGTGTGAGAACAAGGTAAGAGGAGGATGAGGAGGAGGGGGGGGGGGGGAGCTTACCTGGGGTGCAAACCAAAGAAGGAGGGGAGGTGATTGGTGAGGAGGTGGTGGAGGGTGAGGAGGAGGAGGGGAGGTGATTAGTCAGGTGGAGGTGGAGGATGAGGAGGATTAGGGGAGGTGGGTGGGTGCTTTGGAATTTCTGGTTTGGTTTTGTCTAAGTCCACCAAAAAAAAACCAAAGTTCCCTGAATGAAGGAAATAAACTTTGGAAAAGTTGCTGGAAGCTTCAGTTGGGGAGTAGATAAAGCTTTTGCATTTCATACATAGGGTTGTGGAGAGTTTGTCTTTGTGGAACTATGTATTGCTTTTCCAATGGAGAATTCAAAGCTGACCAAGTTAATTCCAAATTGCAGTCTGAATCAGAGTCTGAATCACAGTCAAATAATAAAAAAAGTTCAGTAAGCTTTTTTGTGTTTTCAACTTGCTGCCAGAAATTTTGATTGGAAATTTTGAAAAAGATGATGATGGGATTTGTGTGAAGCAATAGAGATGTGAAGTTATGGAGATGAGATGTGTGTGATGCAATGGATATGGGACCGGTATGGATTTGCTGAGGTGGGGATTTGGATGGGTTTTTTTGTATGCAAGGATGTGTGTGATGTGATGGAGATGTGAAGCAATGTAGATCAGATGTGTGTGATGCAATGGAGATGGGATTGGTAGGGATTTGCTGAGGTAGAGGTGTGGATGGGTGTTTTGCATGTGATGGATGGTGGATGGATAATAATGGTGGGTTTTATGTTTAAAACCCACCATTTTCATGAAACCCTCCATTTTGAAATACACCAGTTAGGGGGTATGTGTATTGCAGAACACCGCCATAAAATGGCGGGTTTGGTCAAAAGAAATGGAGCGTTTATGGCAGTTTTGCTAAATTTGATATGCCCTATTAATGATCCAATTCAAAAAAGCAGAGATTCCAATCATCTTACACAATCAAAAATGAGTTGGTCTAGCCAATGGCTTGGTGAAGAGATTGGAGATCATATTGCAAGTTGGAAAGTAGGAAACTTCCACAGTTTTATTAGCTATAAGTTCCCAAATCCAGTGAATCCTTATGTTGATGTGCCGTGTACAATGTCAAAACAAGGGGTTCAGAGCCAATGCTATGGCCCCTTGGTTATTGTTATACAGGTGAGGAATGTTGGGAGGCAGAATCTTCTTGGGAAATAGGGAATTGATTCACACAAGGTCTTGGAATCCTTGTCTCATTGCCTGATGCTCTGCTTCAGTGGTCGAAAGAGCAAAAGTATGTTGTTTTGAGTCTCTCCACATAATTCCCCCTAAGCCTAGAGCGCAAACCCCACTTGTTGATTTTCAGCCATTTGTCTTGCACCAATTAGTGTCAGCAAAACAGCAAAATCTCCCTTCCACCACCTCAAATTGGTCTTTGACTGCATTTTCAAGGCGCAGGGTCCACGTTTTAGTTCCCAAGAGATAACATAGAATGTGCTTGAAATCGTCTATATGGTGCTCCAATGGATCGTTGAGAAATCGGGAAAGGTTACTTGCTGCAAATGCCAAGTTGGGTCAACAACAATGAACAAGATAATTTAAAAGACCTATGGACCATCAATAGATGACTGTGTCATTACTTGAGTTGTCTTCTGTAGCCTTCAATAGTTCTACTCCGGGGTTCAAGGGTGTCCCAACTGGTCTGCTGTTGCTCAAACCAAATTCTTCTAAGATCCTTGATATGTACAGACTTTGATTGAAAAATACACTCCCTTCCTTTTAATTCCTAGTTGTTGAATCTTATTTTTAATCTTTATCTTCTGCTCTTTAGCTCATGTATTTACTTTGCCAATTATGCCTATGGCTCCTCTGGTTCATTCTTGGACTGTCACCTGTGCCTCCCATATTTCTTTCTTTTTCTTTGTTTCTTTTCTTTATGTCTGATCTAATTTGTTCTTCTGTGTGTTCTGCAACTTTTGTTTTGACCGCGGGTTGTTCACTGCGGCAAGTTACTCAGGGTTCCCTTACTCCATTCTTGGAGTGCGCGCAACTCTTGTCTCCGGATTCATCCATCAACTGTGAATGAGGATCATCAAGACTATCATCTTGGACCATCTACGACATCATCAAAAAGACTTCCTTCTACACCTACTACGGATCCAGCATAGACCACACCAAGAATCCTGGCATTAGCAGCCAACTCGACAAGACTTGTTCAAGGCGCTCTTCCTATCTTTCCCTATCATCGTCATTGCTGGTCTTATCCGAGTTTCAGGCTTCTTCCATCCTTTCCTTGTCTCCTATTTTACTAGTCTGAGTTTGTCACTTCTGCTGTATCACTTGCAGAAGCCTCCTGTTGGTCACTTTGATTTTTTCTATTTATTATTTATTCTTCTGTTTTTATTTGTTTCTGATCTTTTCTTTTTTTTATGAAATATTAGTCTGGTTCTGGTTTTTCCAATCATCTATTTTTCACACGGTTAAAAGCCGAATGCCTAGGAACAACAAAATGCGAGAAGGCGGTCCTTCCTTGACGCCAGGACCAGGGGGAGATTCCACCAACCTCAAAGCCCAAGCTATGAAAGTCCTCATCAAATTGACACCACTCCTAAACAAGGATAATTTTAGCATGTGGCGAAAGAAAATGGAAAATCTTTTCAAACTACGTGGGATTTACAAGCTTATGAACACTTCCGATGAATCCGCGGAACTAGAAAAGGAAACTAATCAAGAAATGGTTGCCTACCTAATTGCCAAACTGGATACAAACACTTACAACAACATTGTCAACAACCACAACAAAGATGACGCCAAACTCATCTGGTTAGCGACACAATCACACTTTGCATCATCTCAATCGGCAAACAGAGCCAGGGTATTCAACGGGTTCCTACACCTCCAAATGTCTTCCAACATCAAAAGCTTTGTCACGACAATCAAGACTTATCTAAAGAAACTAACCAAGGTTGGAATAGAACTACCAACAGACATCATAGCATACCTGGTCTTATTCAAGTTTCCGGGATCGATGCAGAATATGAAAACCCAAATCATGCACTCGACGGCCGACATGAGAATCAAAATTGTCTTGGATCACTTGACGCAGCACAAGAATGAAATTACTGCTCAGGAATCTCAAAACAAACCGGTCAACACTGCAACTGTACAACGGGCCTAGGTGCGAAAACGGGAAACACAACCCCGCTGTCACTACCCATCCAGCTAACTCCTGCTGGGCGGAGTTTCCTGAACTGAAGCCCGCTCATCTCCAAGGTAAGAAAAGCAAGAAAAAGGTGGGAGAAGAGGCTCACTACTACTCGTTCTTCTGCGGAATGAACTCGACCAACTCAGATGGAACACTCTCCAAGCAATTTATTCTTGATTCGGGGTGCTCAATCCATATGATAGTCAACAGGTCTCTTTTTCAATCAATCTCCATCTCCAGTGAAAACGGTGCCATCCAAACCGGGAAGAAAGATGCAGACATCAAAATTAAAGGTATAGGCAGTGCACTCATACCATCCTTCAACTCAAATATTCTTCTAAGCAATTCAGCTTGGGTACCGGACGCGACAGTCAACTTAATCTCGCTTGGAGCTCTGGCGGAGAAAGGCGCGAGCTTAAGAGTCAACTCTTCCAATTCACCTTGCTCATTCTCCCTCTCTCTCCATGGGAAGATGCTGTTGTCAGGGAAAATACTCAACAACCTCTTTGTGATAGACATGGCCTGGAAAAACAATCTAGGTCTGTACTCCAGCAACAACCTGCCCGAATTACACAAAAACCTAGGTCATGCTAGTCTCGAACAAATGGAAAAATTCCTCAATGAATCCATCTCCGCCAAAGACAAGCGCACATTTGAGTGCCTGGATTGCGACAAGAGTAAAATAACTAAGTCATCATTTCCTCAGGTTCAAAAACCAGCCGACAAAGTTCTTGACCGAATCCACTTCGATCTCATGGGTCCTTTCAATCCCACGGCCAAGGGAGGATATAGATTCGCACTCAACCTCGTGGATTCCTTCTCGGGTTACACCATATGCTTTCCACTCCAATCAAAAGATGAAGCTGGAAGCACATTAATCTTCATCCTGGAAAGCAAACATAGGAAAAATTGACGATACCCGTCTGAAGTCTGTTCTGATGGAGGCGGCGAATTTGTTAACAATAAACTGGCAACGTATTACAGAGAGAGACACATCAATCAGATTATCTCCGAACCCTATCACTCCCAACACAACGGACGTGTGGAAAGAGCTAATTGTACAGTTATGGAGTCAACCAGATCAATCTTCTCTGAAACTCAAATTCCCAAATCGTACTGGCATGAAGTCATCAAGGGCTGTTGTGTTCTGCTCAATCAAATTCCCAAAGAGAGAGGAGGTAATTCTCCTTGGTTTCTTATGCATGGAAAAGAACTACCCACCAACTATCTCAAGCCAATAGGTTCCCAACTAACGTATTGGTTGAGCAACCCTCAGATCAAATCCAAACTGGATGAAAAAGGTGATCTAGGAGTTCTTCTTGGTTTCAATACTGCTCTACTGTCCTACAAAATACTCTCCAGCTCAGGGAGAATCATCAACACTAAACATGTCAAATTCTCCAAACTCTCCTATTCCAAATTGAACCTACAAGAAGATACTGCGGATATCACAGCAAACGTGACTAATAACCCGTCTAACCTGAAGACAAACAATCCTGTCGAAATATTGTCAGAAGGAAATTCTCCGACTCTTACCTCCTACGACTCAATCAAAGAAGAAGAAAATTACGATTCAACCAATGATGAAGCTGAAGCTGAAGAAGCCGTGTCAGCCAGCCTGAGACCTTTGCTGAGAAATCCTGAAACTCTCAACAAACCCAACCAATACGGCTATCACGCTGATAAAATTCCGGACTCTATCAAAGAAGCCCTCACCATCCCTGTCTGGAAGACCTCAACTCTGAAGGAATTCCAATCGATCAAGGATCAAGGAGTATGGGAAGAAGTAGACAAGGACCAAGTCACAAACCCGCTCAAAACTGTACCTGTGTTCAAAATCAAAGAAAATGCCCATGGCGAATCCCCTACCTACAAGACCCGTCTTTGCGTCCAGGGTTTTAATCAAAAATACGGTCTCAATTACTTAGAAACTTTTTCTCCGACCGGAAGAATAGCGTCCCTACGAGCCCTTCTGACTTTTGCCATGGACAAAAAACTCAAACTTCTCCAACTGGATGTAAAAGGGGCCTTTCTCCACGCCAACCTGGATGAAGAAGTCTATATCTTCAATCCTCCTGGATTGGGAACAAAAGGGAAGTTCCTCAAATTAAAAAAATCCTTGTACAGACTCAAGCAAGCACCACGAAATTGGTACAAAACTCTAACATCCTGGATTGAAGAACAAGGCTACTCTAAGTCTTCATGTGAACCCTGTCTCTTTCTCCACAATGATGACTCTTCTGTCCTCTTCTTCCATGTAGACAACCTTATCGTGGGCGGAAACACCTCTCAATTCAAATAAAAATTTCTAGAAAGATTCAAAAACTCATCTGCTCATCCTCCAAATACGCTATTAGGCATGAAAGTCACCAGAGAAAATGATCTTCTGCACCTCAGCCTACCTCTTCACATTGAAAAAGGTCTCTCTGAAATGAAAATGACCCGCTGTAAGCCCGTTTCCACTCCCAGAACGACTGGTCTCCATCTATCCCCTGCTACCAAGGAAGATCATAAAAAATTTCTATCTCTCGGAGTGAATTATCAATCCACAATTGGTCAACTTAACTTCATTGCTGGACTGGCCAGACCCAAAATCAGCTATGCTGTGTTGAGTTTGGCACACTTCTCCGAAAAACCCGGCTACACACACTGGATGGAAGTCATGCATGTCTGGCGCTACCTATCAGCAACCAAGAACGTCAGCCTCTCTCTGGGACCTCAATTGATCTCAAACCGGCTTATATGCTACAGTAACGCTACCTGGGGTGACAATCCCAACAGCAGAATCTCTCAAAGTGGGATTGCCTTTTCCTTCAAGGGGAGTCCATTGTATTGGACTAGTCGTCGACAATGGTGCATCACACATTCTTCAACCAAATCCAAATGTGTAGCTCTATCCAGATGTCACTTAGAAGGAAGATGGTTACATCAGCTAATCACTGAAATCTATTGCGACAATTTCAAGTGCCCGTTGCATCTGATTGACAACAAAGGTTTGGACGACAAAGTCAAGAAATTTGGAATAAATTCCAAAGCCAAGCACATTGATATCAAAATGAAGGATCTACAAGAAGACTACGAAAAAGGGTTAATTGATGTGATGCTCATTCACTCTCAATCCATGACCGCCAATGCCTTAACAAAAGCGGCCAACATAAGTTTCAACCTTAGACTTGTGAATTATTTCTTCTCCTCCTTTGACTAACGTCTGAGTCGAGGGGGAGTGTTGAATCTGATTTTTAATCTTTATCTTCTGCTCTTTAGCTCATGTATTTACTTTGCCAATTATGCCTATGGCTCCTCTGTTTCATTCTTGGACTGTCACCTGTGCATCCCATATTTCTTTCTTTTTCTTTGTTTCTTTTCTTTATGTCTGATCTAATTTGTTCTTCTGTGTGTTCTGCGACTTTTGTTTTGACCGTGGGTTGTTCACTGCGGCAAGTTACTCAGGGTGCCCTTACTCCATTCTTGGAGTGCGCGCAACTCTTGTCTCTGGATTCATCCATCAACTGTGAACGAGGATCATCAAGACTATCATCTTGGACCATCTACGACATCATCAAAAAGACTTCCTTCTACACCTACTACGGATCCAGCATAGACCACACCAAGAATCCTGGCATTAGCAGCCAACTCGACAAGACTTGTTCAAGGCGCTCTTCCTATCTTTCCCTATCATCGTCATCGCTGGTCTTATCCAAGTTTCAGGCTTCTTCCATCCTTTCCTTGTCTCCTATTTTACTAGTCTGAGTTTGTCACTTCTTCTGTATCACTTGCAGAAGCCTCCTGTTGGTCACTTTCATTTTTTCTATTTATTATTTATTCTTCTGTTTTTATTTGTTTCTGATCTTTTCTTTTTTTTATGAAATATTAGTCTGGTTCTTGTTTTTCCAATCATCTATTTTTCACACTAGTCACCTCCATGCCTAAGATAAACTACGCCTACCCTAAATTGTCCATCTCAAACCAGGACCTGAACTGTTCCTTAACCTCTAACAATTTATGGCCTTCAATGATTAGGTCATCAACATGAATGAATACGCAGTTAGAGGTGGATTCAGACAAAACAAAACATGTATCTGCAGGAAAAAGAGTGAATTCAATTGATGTGAAGAACTTTAGAAGACACTGGTACCAGAATTGTGGACTCTATTTGAGTTGATAAACGGATTTTCTTAGCTTAAGGCAGGAATTTTGTGGTACTTCTTTTTTGTATCCTTCAGGAATCTTGAGATAAACATCTTTGTTGTCAACACCATGTAAAAATGCATTCTTAACATCCATTTGGTTTATTTCCCATCCATTATGGGCACATAGAGCCAGCAGAAGATGTAAACTACCAGGGCGCCCAGTTAAGGAAAAGGCCTCATTGTAGTCCACCACTTCAACTTGCCCAAAAACACGCACACATAAAAAAGCTTTTAATTTGAGGAGATTGCCAGCGGAATTGGTTTTTTTTCTGAAGACCCAGGTGGTTCACAATACATTTTCACCTACAGGAAAACAAAAAGGTTCCCAGACTTCATGTTTATTGATGCTTGCCAATTCTGCAGAGATTTCTTTCTCCCAATCCTCCCTTTTAACCCAACTGATAGCCATCCAATAGGTCTTTGCAGGTTTTTCCAAAGACAGAAGAAGGACAAAAAAACCCATCAATTCTCCCCTGCCTTGTTCTTGGTCCATCTAGAATTGCTGCAGGATCAATATAGCTAGAAATATATAAAGGTGCCGGAGTTTCTGCAGCTACATAGTAGTAGCCAGGTCTTGGAGTTTGCACAGGCCTGGCTAATTCCTCCACTTCTACCCTATCATCAACAGTTCCACTGGTGATCAACATTGGATGGTCATTTATTTCATCAATATCCTTGTTTGGCAATTTGTTTGGAATAAGAGAGTCATTGTTAATCAAAGCACCACCACCAAAAGTCTCTAAATCAACCTCATTGACATGATTGGTGTACTTGTGACCTTGAATTCTATCCGTGATTGGGACAGAGTTAGGTGTTTCCAATGCAATGGGGAACAAATCTTCACAAAAGTACCCAAAAGAGGAGGATTTTGAATTAGCTTGGTTATTATCAAAATTAGAGTAAAATAATTTAACATCATGCCAGAATATGATTTCAGAAGTTGTAGAATGATAGATTATATCCTTCTTCTGACCTTCAACATATCCCATGAGGATTATTTTTTGTCCTCTTGAATAAAATTTATATTTCTGATGTGCCTTGGCTAAGTGGGCTACAGCCCAACATCCAAAAGTGTTAAAATCTTACTCTTATTTTATTTTATATCTTATGTTCTTTCTCAGATATCAATTGTTCACGCTCAACATAAACTGGTTGTTGTATTTTCTAACTTTGTGCATCTCATAGGTGCGTTTCTTTTTTTTTGTTTTCTTTCCTCTATCTGTTCATTCCTTTTTTTATTTCCTATATTATTTAAACCGCTGAATTTCATTCTGTAGGTGTTGCGCGCAGCGGCTTCATTTTCAGATATCTTGGTGCAAACACTCCAATCACAAATTGGTGCAACTGCTCAAATCACGACTCATCAACTCAATCCAAGGGAGAGCGAGGAGGCCAATCTGGATCCACTTGACAATCTCTTCCAATCTTGCTGGTTCCTTTATTCCTAAAATCTTCTATAACTCAAATTTCAACCTACAACAATCAATAAATTCATCTTTGGATCAATTCTTGTTCTACGTCAGCCAGTGTAATCTTTGTAAGATTCAAATTCCCAACCCACCAATTGTCAACAACACTCATTCTGTTTTTGCACAGATCACTCAAGCCGCTCATCCTGAACTTGGCTTCAATTTATCTTCACCGGCTGATCTGTTGCTTACAACCAAATATATTTTCATTACTCCCAATACATCTCAGCCAGATTTGATCTCTGTTTTTTAAATTTCTTTCTTTTAAAATATTTATTCTTTTCTAAACTCTTCACTCACGTGTTTGATTTTACTTTTATGCAATTCAATTTCGTTCTGGTCTTGGTGTGACCACCCCAATTTTTTCTCACGGTTAAAAGCCTTTCCGCTTGTTATGGATCGACCGGGGCCATTGTCAATGCCAGGACCAGGGGGGGAATCCATGAATTAAAAATCCCTAGCCATCAAGTTGCTAGAAGAATCCACTCCACTACTTATGGAAGATAACTACAGCATGTGGAGGAAAAAATTCAAAAAAATTATTCAAACTGCGCAGGATTTTCAAAATCTTGAATGATCCCAACAAGTCAATACGTCTAGATGAAGAAGTAAATCAGGAGTTTGTTGCACATATAATGGCTAAATTGGACTCCAACACATACACCAACGTCATTGACAATACTAATGAGGATGACGCCAAGCTGATTTGGATCTTGACTCAAGATCATTTTGCATCATCTCAGTAAGCAAACCAAGCAAGAGTGTTCAACGGATTCTTGCATCTAACAATGGACTCAAACATCAACCCTTTTGTCACTTCAATAAAATTTCACCTTAAGAAAATGACTGAGGTAGGTATTGAGCTTCCTTCCAATATTATTTACTACCTAGTTCTATTCAAGTTTCCTGCCTCAATATAGAACATGAAATCCCAAATCATGCATAAAAAAACCAAAATGAAGATCAATATTGTATTGAACCACTTCATTCAGCATAAGAACAAGGTGATAGCTCAAGAAGATTGTCCAAAACCAGTCAAAGTTGCACTGTATTGTGGTCTGAGATGCACGAATGGTAAACATAACCCCGCATTTACGTCACACTCTTCCAGCTCCTGTTGGTTCAATTTTCCTGAACTCAAACCTGCCAACACTCACACTCTCAGCAGGAAGTCCAAAGCTAAACCATTGAACAAGGCGCATTTCTATTCATTTTTTTGCAGGGTAAGTGCCAGCTTGGAAGGTTTTGACACTCTCTCTAGTTTTTTCATTCTGGACTCAGGATGTTTGGTCCACATGATTATTGATAAAGAATTGTTAAATCATCACCCCAGTAACGGTTCAGACAAGGCTCTCACGGGAAAGAAGGGCGCTGCCATCACCATGGAAGGGGCTGGAGAAGCTGCGCTTGCTACCAAGGACTCTTTTATAGCCCTATCTAATGCGGTTTTGGTGCTCAACTCAACTGTGAATTTGATCTCTCTGGGGCGCTCATGACAAGAGGGGCATCGCTCACTGTTAACTTGAGTTGTCTTCCTAGCACCTTTGAACTCCGGTGTGGTAGTCCAAACCTGTCCTATAGCCATCAGACTCAATTTTCTAGTCTAACAACAGCTCAATCCCTCAGATTAACCTCAGAATTGGATTCTACATCACAAATAACCCATAGTCACTCAGCCAAAGTACCCCACTACCTCTCAGGGATTAGAAGATACAGTCCAACAAACCCCCAACTGTGGAAAACTCATTCCCAAAAATGTGCCACATCTCTGTAGAAGACACAAGACATACCTTGTAAACTCTCAAATACATGCCAGTAACAGCTTACCCTCAATACCAGGACCATACACCAACCCTGTCACCCCAACCAGAATACAGCAATACAGATACAGGAGGCAGTACATCTAGTTCAGCTCCTATCACCTCACCCAGAAAGGAAGAAAATATACATACAGGAGGCTGTGCAGAATTGTACAGGAACAGTACAGGCAGGGGGAAGTGGAACCAGTCTCAACCAGGAACAAACAAATAAGAAAACATACATACAGAAGGCTGTGCAGAAGTATACAGGAGCAATATATGCAGGAGGAAGTGATACCAAAAAAACTACCAGAACCATGCAGTACCAAACAACCTCAGCACCACACAGCAATTTATGTAGTCAGAAGCATGTGATACCAAAAAAACTACCAGAACCATGCAGTACCAAACAATATCAGCACCACACAGCAATTTATGTAGTCAGAAGCATGTGATACCAAACAAACTACCAGAACCATGCAGTACCAAACAACCACAGCACCACACAGAAATTTATGTAGTCAGAAGAATTTGATACCCAGAAAATCACCAGTAACAACAACCCCCAGCACTACACAGCAATATATGCAGGAAGTCAAGACCATGCAGCACCAAACAAATCACCAGTGAATGAACAGCAGCACATGGAGGGAGAATCAAGTAGCACCAGACCAACCATCAGTACTGCACAGGAATACATTGTATCTGCACTTCGCAGCAGTTTATGCAGGGCTGTGCATGCATGAAACCCCTTTACCAGCTTTTTCCAACCAGCAGAAATGCCTCACGTAACTGTACAAGCTTTTTCCAACCAGCTAAAATGTATAATGTAATTGTAGCTCACTGTTCCTCACCAGAACAGGGAGAGACCTCAGGTGCAGCCTTGAGCACCCCTGGGGGCAGGATTTTCTATTTAAGGAGGGCCTCTCTGCCCTATCCAAGTTGTAGAACCACTCAACCATCTCAGTATGCCATCTGGCCATTAGCACTCACCCATCACCAAACCACTCACCCAACTCATCCCCTACTCACCCCATTAACCCATCTATCTGTGGTACCTACCCAGATAAAATATTAGTAGTGAATCAGTTATAAAAGGAAACAAGAAATCAGAAACCAAGTTATTACCCATCTCTAACCAATCAAACCACCCACCAGGTGCTTGAATAAGGGTTCTTCTGTGACCTGAATATTCAGCACCATATTAAAGAAACCCCACCCATTAGTTAATAAATACCCTTACAAAGAAAGAGAGATCACAACAAAAAGAAACAGCCAACCTTTCCTCTACCCAGCCCCCTGTGGGTAAACCCATCCTTGGGTCCCCTCCTGAACCAGCCCTTTGATAAACCCTTGAACCCTTTAATATTGGGGTATTGGTTAAGATCAAACATATCTGATCAATAAATTAACCAATAGTCCAATACATCTGTTCTACTCTTCAACAAATCCTACCAATATCAAAGTTAATAATTAATCTAGGTCTGATCTGAGACCTATATTAAGTCTTGAAGAAACAAGCCATTAATTTAAATCAATTATTGTGCAGACTTACTATAGTACTACAAGGGCAGGCAATTCAAAACCACTCTTAGTATATACCAATACTCCAAAGGAGTAGAAGTAATACTAAATTCCCCTTCAATGACTGCCAGCAAGCTATTTTGCTACTTTTATTTATATAATCCCACAGGAGTCTCTACACCGGAAAGATGGAAAAATACTTATGTCTGGGAAGATCAGCAACAATTTATTTGTGATCAACATGCTCTCCAAAGCAAGAGTCTCCTACTACTCCCAAGAAAATCTCATGAGATTAAATCAATCATTGGGACATGCTAGTCTTGGCCGGATGGAAAAGTTTCTGAAGTATTCCATACCCTCAGCAGATAAGAAAACTTTTGAGCTTCTCAGTTGCAACAAGGACAAAATATCCCAAGAAACATTTAATCATCAGCAAAATATTGCTTCTGAATTTTTCAAAAAGATTCATTTGAATTTGATGGGTCCCATCAATCCTGCCTCAAAAGGTGGCTTCAAATACATAATTAACTTAATCAATTCCTACTCTGGATATTTGGCAAGCCTCCCTCTCAAAATGAAGAGCAATGCAGTGGATATGATCAATTTCATCATCAAGAACAGGCATCAAAAAACAGGTTGATATCCAAGGGAAGTCTGCTCAGATGGAGGGGGAGAATTTGTAACTTCAAGGTTCAGACGTATTGTTGCGGGCACCACATCATTCAAACTATCAGTGAACCATACCACTCACAGAACAAAGGGAAAGTTGAACAAGCAAATTGAACCGTAATTGAGGCTACAAGAGCCACTATATCAGATGCTGGACTACCAAAGTCCTGCTGTCACAAGGTAGTTAAAGGTTGCTGTTTGATGCTGAACCAAAATCCTAAAGAAAAGAATGATGATTCTCCGTGGATCAAGATGCACAATAAAAATTTACCAAAGGAATATATCAAACTAATTGGATCATCCCTCACCTATAGATTGAATGACAATGAAATAAAGTCCAAACTAGAAAATAGAGGAGCTTCCGGGATTTTGGTAGGGTTCAATCCACAGCTTTTGTCATACAAGGTAATGAACTCATCCAGCAAAATCATAGACACCAAACACGTACTCTTTAACAATCAAAAACCAATTTGAATCATGGTTGAAAAAGATTCTGCACAAGTCCAGGGGCAGCCCATCAATACCTTCATCAAAACATCAACACTCCAACAAGCCAAAGTAGTCAAACAGGAACAAATGAGAAAAACCTTGGAAACCTTGGACTCTGAAAGTAATACAAGCTCAGTCAATGAATGTCAGCCTCCTGGAAGCCAAGAACCTTGCTATCCTTTAGATTCCAGAGGTGATAGAATAAATAATAGATATATTATTCAATAAATGCAGCAAAAATCCATAAAATATTTGGATAAAGCTTATTGCAAGGTTAATTGGTTTGGATATAGTTTATGGTTATAAATCAATATAGATGAATTGATTATTAAATATTTTTATAGAGGGGCCAAAATTATATTGGGGATCTTTAACACCTCTCTTCAGGGAATTCAGTATGAAAACACATAGGCCTGGTTACTTTGGGACCTTTAGTTTAAAGGATATTTTTCCCAAAGATAAGATGTATATAAAATGCACGTTGGAGTGGCAGGGCTTTGTGACCAAGCTGCCATGACAGAGAAAGGATAAAAACACTAACTGGTATATTATTAAATCCTTTGGGTACATGTTTGGGACATGCACTGATGGGTTGAACCTGTATACTGGGGTTATAAGGTTGTTCAGAAGTTTAAATTGAAAAAATAGGGCTGAGGACGGATATTATTGATCAGATTAAAGCCATAAATCACTTGCTTATCTCTTATAAGTATTTGATTACCTTGGAAAGGTTTCTGGATGTAAATATAACTTGGTCTCTGGGTATCAATATCCTCAAAAGAGCTCTTTACTTATAGCTTTTGGAGTCCCAATATTTTCCTTCTGAGGGGTACAGGGGCTCAAAGGGATGGACAATAAGGCTAGAAGGGTAACCAGTGGTAGCCTGTCACGTGTTCTTGGTGCTGTAACATGTGTAGCATCAAATTCCACAGGGTATGGGAATTATTCTACTTTATAATTGATGTTTGGACGTGTGAATAACACTAATCTTTCCTTTTTATTTATTATTTAATGAATTATCATTAGTAAATTTTCCCAGTAAGTTAATAATTATTTCAATAGACATTCTGATTTCAGGTGAGCTCTCATTATGTATTAAATAATTGGAGTAAAGTCATGATATTGATTTTACTCCTTATTTTCAAAATTCAGTTGATTTACTAAAATAATTACTTAAAAATGTAAGTCATGGGTATTCATGTAATACTTTTACATCATAATTTTTCTTAGTATTTCACAAAAATATTGATGTCTAGAAATTCTCATAATAGTATATTAAACTATTTTAATATATTTTTAGAAGTAGTCATTATCTTATTTTCGACATTTTTGGTACTTCAAATTATATTTAATAAAAAATACGTATAAAGGTTATTTAAGTATTTTTGATATAATTTTATGTATTTTTAGAATATATAATATCCATGGGAACATTCATTACATATGTAGAATGTTCCTGTGTAGGTTGTAGCATGTTTATGTGGTACCTAGGTTCCTCAGGCCGCCTGTCACTTTGTCAACCCGTAGTCCCGCAGCTGCGTACTTGTCAGAGGCCCAGGGCTGCGTACACAGCTTTGAAAGAGTGACAGAGATTTAGTTCAGCCACGCGCGGGTGTATTTGCTGCTGCGGCTGTGTGCGGGAATTGTGACAGAACACATTTCTGCCTGTAACTCCTAAAATATACACAAAACCTCAATTCTGACTGAATGTTAGGTGTGAAACCTATACGTGAAAATACATGTGAAATATTCAATTGGCCAAAAAGTTCAATAGTGGTGCTGTGGTATTTTGGTCTTTCTTTATTTAATTATTTAAAAATATAAGGAGTTGGATTTCCAGGGTAGGGTCAGGGAGTGACCCTACCTAATTTTGGGTGGATAATTCGTTTTTGCAATAATATTTATGGTTTTCCTACTTCTTCTTAGGTTCATTTTATTATTATTGTTTTTATTTTATTTCTTTTACTTTTGCAGCTTGCTCTGCAATAGTAGCAAGCTGACAATGAATCCTTTGTCAAACAAGAGCTTATCTCAACCTTAAGAAACAGAGATAAGATTTTGAAACCTGATCAATACAGTTTTGTGGCAGACAAACTACCTGTGAATCTAGAGGAGGCTATGCAGATTCCGCATTGGAAGGAGTCTGCAGAAAAGGAGTTTGCAACCATTGAAGACCAAGAAGTTTGGGAGGAAGCCAACAAAAATCAAGTTACCAATCCTTTCAACACCGTCCCGGTTTTCAAAATCAAGCACAATGCTCATGGTGAGCCTGATACTTTCAAAACGCGTCTCTGCGTTCAAGGTTTCAGTCAAAGATATGGCTTGGACTATCTTGGGACTTATGCACCAACTGGTAAGGTGGCATCACTACAAGTGGTACTCACCTATGCAGCAGATAAAAAACTTAAACTCCTGCAACTCAATGTTAAAGGGGCATTTTTACATTCAGAACTTGACAAACAATTCATTATTAAAACTCCTCACAGATGCAATTGCAAATCACAATATCTACAACTAAAGAAATCCCTATATGGACTAACAGAAGCACCTAGTAATTGGTACCGCATGCTGAGCAATTGGATCAAATCTGAAGGTTTTACTGAGTCAAATTGTGACCCTTGTCTTTAAATTGGAAAAAATGGATTCTTGGTAATTTTCTTTCCTGTTGATGATTTTGTTATAGCGGTAAATTTCAAACAATTCAAGGATGCCTTCCTTTTTAAGTTCAAGAACTCATCAGCCAATGAACCAAAAACCCTGCTAGGGATGAAGGTGATGCGCAACAACCATCTTATACAGCTGTCATTGCCCCTTCACATTGAAAAAGGGCTGTCTGAACTTGATATGACCAACTGTTGCGCAGTATTGACTCCTCTTACTCCCGGTCTGCATCTTGGACCTGCCAGTGAAGAAGATCATCAAGAATTCCTAAAACTCCGAGTCAACTACTGGTCTCCAATTGGTTGATTGAATTTCATAGCTGGCATTTCTTGTCCCAATATAAGCTTTGCAGTCTCCAGCCTAGCTAGATACTGCAAAAGCCCGGGCATGAGACACTGGAACAAGGTTTTCCATGTTTGGAAGTATCTGTCTAATACCAAAGATCTGTGTCTTAATCTTGTTCAACAATTGATATTGGGTAGGCTTTTCTGTTTCAATGATGCCACCTGGGGCAACTATCCTGCCTAAAGAATCTCTCAAAGTGGATTCATATGCTCATTCAAAGGAAGTACACTTTATTGGACTAGCAGAAGACAGCAAAGCATCACCCATTTTTCCACCAAATCTGAATGTGTGGCTTTATCCATCTGCCATCTCAAATCTTGCTGGGTACAACAATTGATTGAGGAAGTTTATTGCACTAAGTTCAAATTTCCGGTTCATCTAATTTATAACAAAGGTCTCAATGACAAGATTAAAAAATTTGGATCAATCTCAAAAGCAAAGCACATAGATCTCAAAACCAAGAGCTTTCAATACAATTTTGATAAAGGCCTGATCAAACCCAAGTTGATACCTTCTCTCTCAATGACTGCGGATGCCTTGACCAAAGCCGCCAACAAAACCTCAACTGATTGTCTTTTGAATTCCTTTAGATCTCTATTTCACTGATTGATGATTTGAGAGGGGATGTTAAAATCTTACTCTTATTTTATTTTATATCTTATGTTCTATCTCAGATATCCATTGTTCACGCTCAAAATAAACTGGTTGTTGTATTTTCTAACTTTTTGCATCTCATAGGTGTGTTTCTTTTTTTTGTTTTCTTTCCTCTATCTGTTCATTGCTTCTTTTATTCCCTATATTATCTACGTAGCTGAGGTCCATTTTGTATGTGTTGCGCGCACCAGATTCATCTTCAAATATCTTGGTGCGAACACTCCAATCACAAATTGGTGCGACTGCTCAAATCAGGACTCATCAACTCAATCCAAGGGAGAGCAAGGAGGCAAATCTGGATCCACTTGAAAATCTCTTCCAATCTTGCTGCTACCTTTATTCCTCAAATCTTCTATAACTCAAATTTCAACCTACAACAATCAATAAAGTCATCTTTGGATCAACTCTTGTTCTGCCGCAGCCAGTGCAATCTTTGTAAGATTCAAATTGCCAACTCACCAATTGTTGAAAACACTCATTCTGCTTTTGCACAGATCACTCAAGGAGCTCATCCTGAACTTGCAACGTATCAAACTTGGCTTCAATTTATCTTCTCTGGCTGATCTGTTTCTTACAAACCAATATATTTTCAATACTCCCAATCCATCTCAGCCATATTTGATCTCCATTTGTTAAATTTCTTTCTTTTAAAATATTTATTCTATTCTAAACTCTTCACTCATGTGTTTGATTTTATTTTTATGAAAGTCAATTTCAGTCTGGTCTTGGTGACCAACCAAATTTTTTCTCAAAAAGGATGTAGATGGTATAGTCAAGGAGGAGTATTATAGTCTTTTAAGGAGATTTGAAGTTTTTGTGGGAATTGAGGGAACAATTAATTCATTAAGTGGCTGTATTGGAAGCCTTGTCCCAAAAGATTTTTGGTAAATTTGAATTTAATAGAAGGCACAAAGCTTTTTTGACAATGGAAAGGTTCCCCCTTTCCACAACAACATTATTTTCTGGATTTTATGGCGCAGTTCTAATTGCTTGTATTCCATGGTTTCTGAGAAAATCTTTGGTCTTTGTATTCACAAATTCCAAAGCATTGTCAGAAACAATGGATTTAATCTGTCATCCAAATTTCTTCTTGACCAATTTTATGGAATCAGCAAAAGTTTGCAAGACCTCAGATTCATGCTTCATAAAATACAGCCATAACAATCTACTAAAGTCATCAAAATATTGAAGAAAGTACCAGCAGCCACTATGCAATGTAGGATTGATTGGTCCACATACATCCATATGAATAAACCCCAATTTGTCCAAAACCTGGGTAGTTCTCCTAAGAATGAAGTCCTTTTTTATTTTCCTAGGTTGCATGCATCACAGGATTTAGGGTAATTTTGTAAAAGTTTTGATTCATGCTGTTTCAAAAGGTTTCCCAATGTCTGATGATACGTAAGAGTTGAATGTGGTAGGATTTATTGTGAAAAAGTTTTTACCATGATTATCTTTTAAGTGAAATGAAAGAACCCCATGTGAAATATCCAATCTCAACAATAGTTTCCCCAAAAATGATATAAGGTCTGCATGAGTGGAATGAATGATTATACACCAACCTTTCTTAAGAAATGTAACAAGATCTATAAGAGAATTAGGAACAGCTTTTGTCAGGAAAGCCTTCTCAAAAGGTAGTTTCAACCCATTTTTCAATTGAATCAAGGCATCTCCCTCTGAATCAGAATGAATGATAACTCTGTTTGCTGTACCTAAGGATATGGAAGTGGAAGAGAGTTTCAAGAAACATTTCAAATTATTTAAGAGACTCCTTGAAGCCCCACTTCCCAAAATAGAAAGATTTTGGGCATTGGATGAACAAGAAAAGAAGGTGGATGACTATTTATTGTTTTGTTTCAGCCAATCTTCTTGTTTTTTGGGATGTAGTTCAAAGAAATTTTTGTCCTTGTGTGTCAATGCTGAGTTTTTCTGTCCACTTCTCACTATAAAACAGTTTATGTTTTATATTGGCTTCTTTTCCTTTCTGGTAGTAGCGGCTAGAGCAGTTTGAGTTTTCTCTGATTCATTCTTCCTTTCAAAGTGATTTTCTATTCCATTGAATAAATAATCTAAAGATAAGGTTTCTTTTCTATCAAAGAGTATAGTAACCAGTGTTCTGAAGCTTTTTGTGAGGCTTTTGAGGAAATAGAAGGCTAATATCTCAGACAAATCAGAAATTTAAAAAAAATTTGGACATATATTCCTCAGTTGTTTGATTACAATTCTGAATTCACTAATAGTTGAGTTCATTATTCCATTGTAAAACCTGATAATGAATAAGTGGTTGATTATATTAGATCTATTCTCCCAAGTTTTTGATGCATAATAGGCCTTGATATTTGACCAAATCTTGGAAGGGTCTACAGAATTTTTGTTTTCAATAAACTTATTATAGTCAGAGTCATCAAGTAAACATCTATGAAAATAACCAGTTTGGGCTCTTTGAGCCTCATGAATAGCGCAATGATTGATATGAGAGGGAAGTTCAATAGGATAGAGAAATTTTACTACATTAGGGAATCCTAAGGAATAAATAACTTTTCTCCTCCAGGTTAGATAATTAGAATTGTATTGAATTTCAATTCCTTGGTGAATGGGAATTGTCTGATTGTTAATATTTGGGGAGTTTCAAGATTCGATTGTATTTGGGATCAAGGATTCAGTTTTGAAGAAAGATGATTCAGAATTATATTTTTCCAGGATGAGATAACTTGAGTGGTAGGCTGGGCTCAGAAACTGAGAAAATATCAAGCTTTATGTTCTCAAATATTAGATAAGGCTTGTCAAATGGAAAAAAGGAAAGAAGGAAAAATATTAACTTTATGTGTGCAAATATTAGATAAGGCTTGTTGAATGGAAACAAGGAAACAAGAAAAAAGAGTACCTGAAAAATAGTGAAGAAAATAGTGAGAAGCTGAATCAAGGAACTCAGCATAATTTTACTTGGGTTGAAAGCATACCATTATGCACACAAATATTAGATAAGGCTTTTTGAATGGAAACAAGGCATAAATGAAAAAGAGTACCTGGAAAATATTTAATAAAATAGTGAGAAGCTGAATTAGGAACAAAAGATGCGATCAAGGATAGGATGTTCTTAAGTACTCTTCATTTGGCTTCCACAACGTTTAGTTAAAAAATGAAGAAGAAAATTTGCATGAAAAATGAAAAAGAAAGAGAAATGAAAAAGAAAGAGAGAAAACGGTTGTAGGGTCATTATGAAGAGTTATGAACATAAGAAAGGAAGAGCAGAAACTGAAAATACTGAAAATATTTTGTGATTTTCTGTTTGTTTTAAAATTCTCTTGGTCTGAATGATGATAAGTCCGTGTTACTTTGGCACCAAAACCTGCCATGGCTACCCATAACCTATCTTCATTTTCCCTGGATAGCCTTTCCCTCCCCTTCTAGAGTCCATCTTCCTCTTGATACTTCTCCTTTTCCTCTTTTTGAAACTCCAGCTTAGCCTGTTTCATTTGCCACTCAGCATCCAAATTTTGTTGATGAGCCAAAATCTCAGCTTTCAGCTTTTGAAAATCCCACATCTACTTTTCAAATTGAAGTTTTTCAGATTCAATTTGTGATTTCACTGTTTTTTGGAGGGGAATATGAGTGAGCTTTATTTTGAAAGCAAGGAAAATCTATCAATCCACTTACTTGAATCTTGCTTCTCCATTATGTCCTCAAAGCCAGAAAAATTTAAAGTGTTTCTCCTCTTTTTACAGCTATTGGGGTTGATGTTGATGTAATTGGAGGCCTTTTGCTTTCCCTTTGCAGAGGAGTTTTGTGTGGGAACGTCATTGCTCTCATTTGAAGGGGATGTGGGAGGCCCCATTGGCTTGAGTATTTGGCCATTCAGGAATTGATGAGCCTGTTTTTTTAAAATCTGAATCAGTCAGGATTAACCAGACAGAATAGAAAAGAAATTGGTACCTTACTTGAGCAGATGTTGATGGTAGTGGCAATACAGTAATAACTTGCTCCTCATTGGCCAATTTGTCAAGTTCTTCCACCCCAGGAAGAGAGAAATCCAAAGAAGGGTTTGAATCATTGATAAACGCTTGTGTGGACGTGATTGGAGTTGGTTCTTTTGGAATATCCTCCTCCACATCAGATTGGGGCAACTCAAAGCTTTCATTGGGATCATCATGGCTAGGCTGAGAATTCACATCCAGGTCCTCAGCATCAACTGAATTGGATTGTTGGGCATCAAAAGCGGCTAAAGGGGTGATATTGGCCTTCTTTCCAAAGATTTCACCCATTTGAAAATAAAAAGGAAAAATAGAGCTCAAATTATCAACAACCAAGTTGATTCCTTTTTCTTTATCAGAGTTGGTGATACCAAAGCCAGTGGAGATTGACATTGAGTGGGCTTTTTTGTATATTTTTTGATAGTTCTTGAATTTATACCGCTTTTTTTTGGATGAAAGATCCATCCTACCTTTGGTTTGATTCTTCAGCTCATTGGCCATCAGGAGATAACCATTAACCTTAGAGGAAGGAGGTTGGCTAACTTGTGTTTCATTGTCAGATCCAAAGAAAGCATTGTAGTTGGATGAAATTTTGAGCCAGTTTACAAGGATGATTTGATCAGCTCTCTTCAGCTTACTTGAGCCTTTGGAAGTTGATGGGGGATGATTTTTGGATGCTGAGTTCCTGAAGGATGTTTGCTTTGGTCCATTGGATTGTTTAGTGGACTTGCAGGGTGAGGATTGCTGAGGGGAAATTTAACAAGAGTAAGGGATGAAGCAATGAATTCATGAGAGGATGGATGTGATGAAAGCTATAATGTGTAGGAAAGTGATGAAATTGAAGAAGAAATAAGATTTATGAAGTGATGAAAGTGGTAAAGTGATGAGAGTGGTGAAGCAATGAGAGTGATGAAGTGATGAGGATAGCAATCAAGGAAATGTTGGATGAGGTTGGAGTTAGAATTCTTTCAATGAGTTCAGGGGTTGAAACCAGAGGTGATGGTGTGGAATGATGGATTGGGGCAGTGAAAGCCTTTAAATAATTTATTTGAAAAACCCATTTATTTTCAGGTAAATTGGACATTTCTCACGTGAAATAAGTGGGTTTTTTTTATTTCCAATGGCCAATTTGGGTTGAAGCCTGCCATTAAAAAATGGGGGGTTTGCTTAACTTTTATATGCCCTATTATTTTTTTATTTCACTATTTTTGGTACTTTGGCAGCTGGCTCTGACAAAGTAGCCAACTGAAATTCAAAATCCCTCAGGGTGGTGATTAGTATTTTTTAAATTGGTTGTGTTTTTGCATGGAGTTTATGGATGTGATTTTGGAAAAGATTTTCTTGATTTAAGTCCAGGAACTGTTTCAAAACCTATTTTTGAGGATTTTCTACACCTCCCTTCCAGTCTCAGGGCCAAAAGTTCTTGGAGGAAACTTAATTGTAAAATATTTTCATTCAGTAGCTACCATTTACTGGAAGATTTTGAGATGGTCCATCAAAAGTACAATTTTCAATTGAAGATTGTTGCAACCTAAATTTCCAGTGTTTTTTAACCCTTGAAAATTTGGAAACATTGCTAGGAGATTGCAGGAACAGGATGACCCTGCTCTTTTTATATTGCAGATTCACATCCTCAATAGGGCGTATCAAAGTTAGCAAACCCGCCATTAGAAACCCACCATTTTTAATGGCGGGTTTCTGAAATACACATACCCCCTAACTGGTGTATTTCAAAATGGCGTGTTTCATGAAAATGGCGGATTTCAATCATCAAACACGCCATTAAACCCACCATTTATGCATCATCATCCATCCACCATCCATCACGTCAAAAACACCCATCCACATCAGCAAATCCATACTGGTCCCATCTCCATTGCATCACACACATCTCTATTGTTTTTCACATACCTTCACATACCCATCTTCACACAAATCCCATCATCATCTCATCACCCCACATCACTCACCACCTTTCTCAACATGTCCAATCAAACATCCCGCCAGCAAGTTGAAAACGCAAAAAAGCTGACTGAACTTTTGCTACTGTTTGACTCCCATTCAGACTCTGATTCAGACTCTGATTTGGAATCAACTTGGTTAGCTTTGAATTCTCTGTTGGCAAAGCGAAACATGGTTCCAAGAATACACACTCTCCATAACCCTATGTATGAAAGGCAAAAGCTTCATCTCATCCCTGACTTAAGCTTCCAGCAACTGTTCTGAACTTTGTTGCCTTCTTTCATGAAACTTTTGGCAATGATTGAAGACCACCACATCTTCCAGAACAATTCTTGCAATCCTCAACGCAATCCAGCCATCCAACTTGCCGTTGCTCTTTGTAGATTGGGGTCAAATGGAAATGGAGCAGCAATCCATCGATTGGAAAATCTATTCTCAGTCAGTTATGGAAGCATTGACTTATACACCAAAAGAGTCATGATTGCTATCCTATCTTTCCGTCGCTTGGTACTTTCATGGCCAACCAAAGAAGAACACAAGGAGATATCTCAAGTAATGGAGACAGAAGGCTTTCCTGGTTGCATTGGTTTTTTTGATGGAACCACCATCCCCTTGAGTCAAAAACCCAACCTAGATGGCAACCACTATTTTGATCGTAAAAAAAGGCAATTGATTCATTTCTTTTCCAATTGCTATGATAAAACTTTGGATCACACACTGACCAAATATGTTCCATCTCTTTGTTTAG
The DNA here is from genome assembly GCA_025617555.3 of Puccinia polysora. Taxonomy (NCBI): domain Eukaryota; kingdom Fungi; phylum Basidiomycota; class Pucciniomycetes; order Pucciniales; family Pucciniaceae; genus Puccinia; species Puccinia polysora. The sequence goes on from CM062618.1 coordinate 39,469,754, forward strand.
ATACTCTGTGGCACTACAACTTGTTTGCAATAACAACAAGAATTTCATCTCCCTCCATGCTGGCCTTCCAGGTTCTTGTCATGATTCATATGTTTTCAATCAGATGCGGATTTCCCAACAACCAGAGATCTACTTTGACCAAGAACAATACCTTCTGGCCAATTTGCTTATGCTAGTGGGAAATATGTAGTTCCAGCATACCGGAATGTTTTGTCCAATGATCAAGGAAAAACCGATTTTAACTATCATCTTGCCCAATCACGAGTTCGGATTGAGTATGCCATAGGAATTCTGAAAGGAAGATGGGCCAGCTTACAGGAGATGCAAAACCAGCTCCAATGTTCCAAAGATATGAGGTTCCTCATCAACTGGATTATCACTTGTGTAATCCTTCACAACCTTTTGGCCGACATCAAAGATGAATGGGACAAAATATTCCAAGATGATATTCCTGATCGTCCTCAAGTCATCCCTGTCTCATCTGGTCCCTCACCTTCTTCTATGAGGGAGCAGATTCTTCCTCTCACCCTTGCTTGCTTTGATGAGTAATTTTTGATTTTGAAATTGGTAAAAATTCCCTTCACCGTATTTTTTTGGTTTTGGTTGTTCACCCAAGATTCATAGGCTGAGTTTTTTTTTATTTTTTTTTAGTGGAATTGAATCCAAAAAAACCTCCACCTCAAACCCTGCCACTCACCAAATGCCACCCCCCTCCCCCTCACCACTCAACCCCTTCAACCTCACCCCACTCACTCACCGGTCAAACCCTGCCTCCTCCTCACCAAACCACCTCACTCATCACCACCACCTTACTCACCACCACCACCTCATCTCACCTCACTCACCAAATCCCCTCCTCCTAATCCTGGTAAGCCCCCTCCACTCTCTTCCTCTTCCTTCCCCTCACCAGTTGCTGATCCTTTGATCATTCAACCTTTAGCCCCCCCCTGGATCCATTTCTCTATCCATCAAGGTGAGCCCCTCCCCTCCTCCAATTCCTCCTCTCATTGATTGAGCAATCAATTTCCAATGTCGGGGGTATTTTATTGGAATGAGATGATGACATTATGAAAACCAAGGGGCAAATAAACAAAAGGATTGATGTTTCAGGCATGGCGCTGCCACAGCCCAATCAATCAAATACCATCATCAATTAGAAAGCACTTTGCATGGTTTCCTTAATGGACGCATTCATGCAAGGAATTCAATCTCCGGCATGCTTTAGTTGAAAAACCAAAGCACCTTTTAGGGAAACACGGAAAGAGTGAAGAATGCCTTCTGGCACGGTTGAACTTCTTGTTACTTTTGGATGTTGAAGTAACATCTGAGTTTGGTAGTCTGTGTTGTTTTCCTACTACTAGAGGCTTCAATCCATGTTGTGTCTCCTTGGCATCTCCTGAAACGCCAAGCTCATCAAAACTACAAACCGTGTTTCAGGATGACACCCAGGAATCACAACATGAATGGAAAACCCAAAGAAAAATAATGCAGAATCAAAAGTTCAATTAGTAATTTTATTTTCAAAGGATATTGAGGAATAAAGTTTAAATCCCATACCCATTTTTACTAGACATGCCTTCATTCAATTCCATCAATATTGATATCTACAAAAAATGAAATTCCATCAATATTGATATCTACAAAAATTGAATACCCTCTTTTTTTTTTTTAAAAAAAAAGGTTACTTACCAATGGGGTGGTGGTTGTGGTGGATGAGGTGGATGAGGTGGGTGGTGGTGGTGGTGGTGGGTGGTGGTCGGTGTTGGTGTGGTCCAGGTTACTAAATAGGTTCCTAGGTGGGGAGGGGATTGGAAAACCCCCCCACCAAGCCTGTCCCTCCCCCCTTGCTCGCTTGCTAGGTGGGGAGCGGATTTGAAATCCCTCCCCCCTTCCCCCCCCCTTGATCTCCGCCCTTACTCAATTGCTAGGTGGGGATGGAATTTGAAATCCCCCCCTCCCTCCCCCCTTGATCTCCCCCCTCTTTTGCTTGCTAGGTGGGGAGCAGATTTGAAATCCCCCCCCTCCCTCCCCCCTCGATGTCCCCCTTGCTTGCTCGCTGGGCGGGGGGGTGATGAAGTGCCCCCCACTGCAAGCCCCACCAGCTCCTTCCCCCTTGCTCGCTTGCTGGGTGGGGGGGTGATGCAGTCCCCCCCACCGCGAGCCGGTGGCTTGCTCCCCCCTCGCTTGGTTGCTGGGCGGGGGGTGATGAAGTCCCCCCCACCGCAAGCCGGTGGCTCGCTCCCCCCTTGCTTGGTCGCTGGGCGGGGGGGTGATGAAGTCCCCCCCCCCACTGCAAGCCCCACTGGCCCCCCCCCTTTGCCGCTTGCTCGGCTCCGCCCACCGAGCCGGCCCCCCCCACTGCAAGCCCAACCGCCCCCCCCCCTTCGCCGCTCGCTTGGTCCGCCCACCAAGCCGGCCCCCCCCACTGCAAGCCCCCACTGCCCCCCCCCTTTTGGCCGCTTGCTTGGTCCGCCCACCAAGCCGGGCCCCCCCACTGCAAGCCCCACCGGCCACCACCCCCTTATGGCCGCTTGCTTGGTCCGCCCACCAAGCCAGCCCCCCCCCCCTTTGCCGCTCGCTCGGTCCACCCACCAAGTCGGCCCCCCCCTTTACCACTCGCTTGGTCAAGGTGTGATGAAATCCCCCCACTGAGCTGCCCCCCCCCTTTGCCGCTTGCTCGGTCGGGGGGTGATGAAATCCCCCCACCGAGCCAGGCCCTCCCTCCCGCCTCGCTCGCTCGCTCGATTGGGGGGTGATGAAGTCCCCCCAACAAGCTGCCCCCCCCCCTTTGCCGCTTGCTTGGTTGGGGGGTGATGAAATCCCCCCACCAAGCGGGCCCCTCCCTCCCGCCTCGCTCGCTTGCTTGGTTGGGGGGTGATGAAGTACCCCCAACGAGCCAGGCCGTGCTTGGTGCATCAACCTCTTCGAAAAAAGCAAAAAAAAAATCAAAAAAAAACCCAAAAAAAAACCCAAAAAAAAAACCAAAAAAAAACCAAAAAAAAACCAAAAAAAAAAAAACAAAAAAAACCAAAAAAAAACCAAAAAAAAAAACCAAAAAAAAAAACCAAAAAAAAACCAAAAAAAAACCAAAAAAAAAGCATAAAAAAACTAAAAAAAAACCCAAAAAAAAACCAAAAAAAAAACCCAAAAAAAAAACCAAAAAAAAACCATAAAAAAACCATAAAAAAAACCAAAAAAAAACACCATAAAAAAAACACCAAAAAAAAACAAACACCAAAAAAAACACCAAAAAAAACACCAAAAAAAAAAACAAAAAAAAAACCAAAAAAAAAACCAAAAAAAAAAAGAAGTCTTCAATTGATGGCTTGAATGTGAAAAATCATAGGGTATATATTTCATTTGCAACCTTGGGTTTGAGTATAACTGTGATCCCTTTGCAGGAAAGTATGATGTTCAAGACCATTGTGTGACAGGGTCTGGTTTGATTTAACCAACAGTGACACTGCCTTGAGCAAACAATTGTCTCCTTGCCCACATCAGGCTCAAACAACTGGGCCAAAATGCTTTAGTTGCAAGCTTGATTTCAAGCAAAAAGGTATAGTCAAAATGGTTTGGGCGGCTAACAAGTACAAGCACTGTACCTTTCCAGCTGTGGACACAGCAACCCATGCCAGAATGGCCATGTCACTCCAAATTAATAAAAAAACTCAGAGCACTTGTAGGGACATGAAAAACGGCCAAATTTACTCTAGAGAAAAAAATATCAATAAAAACAAAAAAGATTTGTATATTGGTGGGGTTAAGAATGCTCTCAAACGTTGTTGTAGTAAAAAATAATTTGTTTTTCTTTGATCCATGCAAATATATTTACAAGCCCAGCATTTGAGTAATCTGCTGTATTTCTTCTACCAATCTACCACTGCAAATGCAAGCCAAAGCTACTGATACCTTATCCTTTTTTTTGTTTGCCCGTTGTTCCCTCTCCTTTTCCAGTTGCACTTGCTGCCGATCCTTCTCCTTTTCCTCTTTTTGAAACTCTAGCTCAGCTTGTTTCAACCTCCACTCAGCATCCAATTTTTGTTGATTAGCCAAAGTCTCGGCTTGCTGCTTTTGACCATCCATGGCCAGTTGGCAATCCCACTTTTGCTTTTCAAACTGAAGTTTATCTGATTCAATTTGTGATTTCACTGTTTTTTGGAGGGGAATGGCAATGAGCATCATTTTGAAAGCAAGGATATTGAATCAATCAACTTACATGAATCTTGCTTCTCCATGATTTCTTCAAAGCCCAAAAAACTGGAAGTGTTTCTCCTCTTTTGATGACTTTTGGGGTTGACATTGATGGAATTGGAGGCCTTTTGCTTACCCTTGGCAGAGGTGGTTTGAGTCTGAAATTCCTCACTAGTATTTGAAGGCGATGTGGAAGGCCCCATTGGCTTGAGTTTTCGGCCAATCAAAAATGGATGAGCCTGTTTTTTTACAATTTAAATCAGTCTGGAGCAACCAGACAGAATTGAAAACAATTTAGTTCCTTAATTGAGCAGATGTTGATGGCAACGGTGATCCAGGAATAACATCCTCCTCATTGGGCAAGTTCTCCAGTTGTTCTGCCCCAGGAAGAGAGCAATCAAAAGAAGGAAGTGAGGGGTCCAAGGTTGGGATTGACTGATCAATCAATACCAAAGTAGAAGTGATTGGAGCCAATTTTGTTTGAATATCCTCCTCGTCATCAGATGGGGGCCACTCCAAGGCCAAGGTTTCATCAAGGTCCCCCTTGGTAGGCTGAGCATCCCCAGCCAAGTCCTTGGCATCAACGGAATTGGATTTTTGGGAATCAAAAGCAGCTAGGGGGGTGATGTTGGCCTTCTTTCCAAATATTTCATCCATTTGAATATAAAAAGGACAAATGGAGTCTAACTTATCAACCACCAAGTTGATTCCTTTGGCTTTGGTCAAGTCAGTGATACCAAAGCCAGTGAAGATAGACATGGAGTGGGCCTTTTTGTACTTGGCTCAATAGTTTTTGAACCGCTCCCTCATCTGTTTGGATGAAAGATCCAGCCTACCTTTTGTTTTGTTCTTGAGTTCATTGGCCATCAGGAGATAACCATTGACCTTAGAGGATTGAGGTCGGCCAAAACGTGTTTCATTGTTGGATCCAAAGCAGGCATTGTAGTTGGAGGGAATTTTCAGCCAGTTTACCAGGATGATGTGATCAGCTCTCTTGAGCTGACTTGAGCCCTTGGAAGCTGATGGGGGAGGATTGTTTATTTTGGAGTTCCTTGGCGATGTTCTCTTGGGTGTGTTGGAATTTTGGGGGGAGGTTTGCTGAGGGGCCATTTGAAAGAGTTCGGGCTACGCAAGTGATGAGAGCAATAAAGTGATGAGAGTGGTGAAGTTTTGAGAGCAATCAAGTGGATGAGAGTGATCAAGTGATGAGAGCGGTTAAGTGATGAGAGTGATGAAGTTTTGAGAGCGATGATGTGGATGAGAGTGATCAAGTGATGAGAGCAATAAAGTGATGAGAGTGGTCAATCAATTTTATGATGAGGGTGGGGGTAAAACATTTTCCAATGATGTCGGAGGTAGAAGGAGGTGGGAAGACAGGGGTTTATGACGCGGACAGGTGGTGGAAGCATTTAAATACTTTATTTGAAAAAACCCACTTATTTCAGGTTAACTTTGACATGTCTGATCTGAAATAAGTGGGTTTTTTTGATTTTTAATGGCGGTTTTGAAATGGCGGATTTGGGTTGAAACCCGCCATTAAAAAATGGCGGGTTTGGTTAACTTTGATATCCCCTAATGTCAATTTCAAAAATATGCATCAAAACAAGCTTATCCTGGGTTAAGAAATATTGTAATTCAGTTGAAATATATATGAAATTTAAATATAATTTTATCCCTATGTTCTAGGATGCTCATGGTAGTATTTAAATCTCACTATTAATAGAACTCTTGAATTATTTACGAATTTTCCTTTTAAAATCCCTCCCAAAGTGTGTATTCCTGGATTATTCAGAACCTGGGGGTGAATAATTTTTTTAAAGGTGCTCACACAAGTATAGTTCCCCTTTAACTCTGGTAGTGAAAAAATTAATTGAAATCAATTTATCTCACCACTCAATGAATTTCCAGAGACTAATTTCCATTAAGGTGTTTTTTGGGATGGTCCTTGAATTTTCAGGGTAGTGCAGGCTCATAAAATATTAAGAAATATTGGGAATAAATTTATAAAGAAACATAGAATTTTTCCCCTGGATAACATCCTCTTCTTTCATAAACAAAACTTGAAACTAGAGCCTCATTCAACTCAGACTCCCTCAAAACTCAGTAAATCCAACCTCCACCTCTGTATCTACTAGCTCTACCTACTGTACATATCCCTGCATATCCTGGAGGTCCTATTTCATCTCCCAGGATCCCCCTCTCTCTATGGCTTGGTGTGTCCCTTATCTCTCCTTTACTAAATTGGTACATGGGAAATTAAATACTCCCAGCTTTCTGGCTAGCTCAATTTCCCAGGAATTCCAGATCAATAAATTTCAGACCTCATTGGACAGGACTATCACCCATTAACCAAATAAAGCCTCCAGCTCACCAGATCAACATGTAATATCATGTAAACTCCAAACTCCAGAACCAGTCACTCATTTCTCAGGTCCTCCCGCTCATCCCTCACATATACTAGCCTCTCCTCCACGCTGGAATAATTTCACCCCCCAGGAATTAGTATACTAATCCTTACTGGTTAGTCCCCCTTCCATAAGTTTTGATCCCAGAACAAGAAACCAATAAGCCTGCTAGAATCACCTCACCTTCCCCTCTTGTTTTACCCTTATAGGATTTTGTTAACCAGTATCCTTCAAAGCCTTACTCTTGGACTCTGCTTATTTCTTGAAAATCAAACCATTTTATGATCTCATTCCTTTCATTGAAATACATTCCTCATAATACTTAGTTCTGTGGGAAGTAGTTCCTGTTTCATCTGAATTTTGCATTCCAGAAGCTTTTGTAAAATCTTATCTGAAAAAGAAGGTTACTATCTATATTCATGATTTTATGAATTTTTTTTTTCATCTTCAAGTTTCCACATCATCTTATTGGAAATTTTTAAAAAAAATTTATGTGATAAAATGTTCTATTATATGTATATTATAAATTATCATTATTTCATGTATTTATATAATTATTATATTTTTAATTCATCTACTCTTTGGTAAATAAGATTTGAGGGGGTTTCTATGTTGACACCCCCAAATCACTTATGGCACACCAATATTTTGGCATATGGAGTGTGCACACCAAGATTCATCATAATTCCAATCCCAAAAGCCACAGGCTGATATCCAGACCCACCATGAATGGTGCGTTTGGTCTCACATGTTCTGTGAGACGGCCAAAAATGGTTTTGGGGGTGTCACATGTTCTGTGAGACGGCCATTAATGGCATGTGCTGGGACACATGCCATCATGAATGGCATTGGAGATTTTGAACTCACGTATGGAAATGGATTTCTGGTGAATTTGAACCCACATGAAAGGCCATCAATAGCTTTCTGGCACATGTAAACTCACATGCCAGTCCTGGTTCATGGTATTGTGTACAAGGTAATTCAAGCCACCCAGTTGACATGCAGGGACCTCAACACCAAGAATTTCTGGATTGTGACACCCAAAAAGGCATTCATTGGTTTTCTGCATGCCATTTGTGCTGAAGTGTAGGTTTGAAGACTCAATTTGGAGTTTTCTTTCTGCAACTGCACACCAATGAACCAGGGACTTGAGCAAATGAACCCTGTTGTTGCAACTTTAACCCCCAACCAATTTTCACATGCAAAATTACAATGAAAGTGAAATTTCATTCAAAAATTCACTTTCTGTTTTTATTGGTATAGGTTGTGCTAACTCTTGGGTTTCAAGGCTTGCATGGCGGCTACAAATAGTTATTGGGGGTTGCATGGCCAGAGGTTTTCAGGCAAGTTCAAAATCCCTCAATGAGAATCTGGTTCCCTGGTATGGAAAGGAAATATGTTGAACCCTCAAAATTGGTCTGTCTCCTTAAAAATTTAGGTATTTTAATCATTGAAGATCAAATCTCATTGGAAGATCAATTTTGTATTCATAAATACATTAAAAAAATTATTATTTTTTATTTTTCTTTATTCCTTAGTTTTATGAAAATATGCAAGATATATTCAAACAAATTATATATAAAAGGAAATTAAATTAATCAAGCAGAAAAAAAGGCTTCAAAATATAAAATAAAATCAACAAAAAATATATTACAGAAAAAATAAAATAAATAAAGATCAGAAAAAAAGCTTTAAAAATATCAAATAAAAATCAAGTCTTCTTTTTTCCATTTCTACACCTATCATAAGAATTCCATTATTTCTTCAAAAAGTACCTCCAGTCCAGACCAATCTTAAGGGTGAATTGTTGGCTTGGTATATAGGGTGGAATTGATCTGAAACTATCAACTGTCTCCAGGTGATCAAATACCAATAGGAGTTTTTAATATAAAGATAGATAAGTTCATTACACAAGCATGCAGATGACCCAGAGGTGAGAAGCATGAATCAAAAACAGGAAGCTTGATTAGAAGAAATAAATAAAACCAGCCCCTTTTATTTGTTTTCAATAGCTTGGCCATGGTTGTTTTGAAATGAGAAATTTTTAAATTTTATTTTCCTCCTTCTTTCTGGAAACCTTTATGCTTTAAATAATCTTAGAATATTCACCTTCTCCTCCAAGTCTTTTTCAGTACATTCTTCTATTTTCTTAAAGTTCTTGGAAAACCTCTTTTCTGACTTGTAACCAGCCATCTTCTTTGTAATAAAGTAGTACTTTTGACACACACCAAAAGCCACAGTTTCCATAACCCTTTGGATAATAGCTAGAATAAAACAGGGAATGAATGAATTATGGAAAAATGAATGAATTATGGAAAATTGAAGAATTGCACAATAATGAAATAATTGGAATTTGAAGCAAGATATTAAGTTAAATATATAAAGATAAGCTTGCTGAACTGTTCTTTGGTTTTTTTGTTTCAATTTTTTCTTGCACTTTCTTATCAATTTTTGTATGATTTTCTTATTTCAATTCTTCAAATTCTTTGAGCTCTACCTTTGATTTCTTCCTTGGTATGGTATTTGAAGATTTGGATAGACTTTTTTGTCTTTATTTCCTAGAAACCTGTTCCTGATACTTGAAGAACAGGCTTCCTTCAGAGTTTTTCTTCATATTATTTTATTCAGCTTTTCAGTTCCCAATATTTTTATCACATCATGGTGCAATTGAATAATTTGGTGGACTTCTTAAAGGATTAATGGAATTTGCTTATTTGAGAAATGATTGAATAATAAATTTAAATTCTTGAATTAAATATCCATTGAAAACTCTTATTCCTCCTGATAGATAGAGATTTCATGAATTCATAAAAATACCCCCCCTAAAAAAATGAATTAAATTAAATTAAAATTAAAATTAAAAAAGTAAATTATCCTCAGTTTCTTCCAATTTTTTCTTCAAATTCCATTGAATATGGAATTATTCAGGTTTAATTTTTGCAGTAGTTGCAATCATCACCTTCAAATTATGAGAGCAAGGAACTCCTGTAACAGTAGAAAAATTTCCAAAACAATTTGTAATAGTTTCATTCCTTATTTTTTCAAACTGAACCAGGGCTTTCTTGATCAAATCAGTAGAGAAATTTAAAAGGAGGGGGGAAAACATTCTGGAGAAATCTTTTAGGTTTTTGATGGTCTCATGAGTAATGATTTGGTGAATTTTCAAGAGCTATTAATCTATAGAATTGCACAGTTCCTGAAAAAATTTCAATGAATTTCCATAAGATTTGAACAATTCAGACTTGACATAGGTAGGGATGGATTCAACCCTTGCGTTTTTTAGGCTGCCAAGATTGGGATGGTTACCAGCGCAAGCCAGGATTAATTTCACTTTGAATGGAAGAATTTTGCATTTGAGGTACTCCCTAACTGAAGAAGAGAAATTCATGAGGACACTGACCAATTCCTCCCAATTGTTTTCAGAATTTCCATGGGTTATTGAATGATCGATACATTCCCATTTTTCTGGAAATATTCCCAAAAATATTTATCTTTAGTCTGGATGGGAAAACATTTCTTGGAATGGGTGGTGATATTTTTTTAAATTTTCCAGGAACAGAATGGGATTTCAGAATCTGGGAATATTTCTTGCAGTGATTTTCAAACAGAAGGTTCATGGCCTGTCACAAAGGCTTTGAGAATTCAACATTGATGCCAGAAATTCTTGAGATTTTCAAGGGCACAGTGATAATATTCCTCATTTCCATGTGAAATAAAGCATAAGGCAATTGTGAAATTATGATTGGTTGCATATTGATAGATGCAGGGAATTCTTGGTAGTTTGATTTGTTTGTACCTTTAATTGCAGTCAATGAGGCAGATTTGGTTATTTATTCTAAAAAGTTGAATTGATCCAGGATGATAAAAAAATTGGAATTTTGATTCCCCAAACTTTTAAATTGGGCATGGTGGGTCCTATTTCTAGTATTAATGATTGAAAAAAGAGCCTGTATTGGATTTCAACCTTTCAAACTTGTATATTTTTTGGGATTTTATGAAGTGCATTTTAAATATTTTTTATGTTTTCCAATTTTTGAGTTATATAATTCCATAGTTTTTGAAGAATATGGGATGGTTAAATGTTGCCCTTGGCCAGCCTCCTGACTTCTTCTGACTGATCTTAATAAAATCTATGTTGGGAGGGGTTATCTGAGATTTTCCTGATGGTGATTTTTCGATGGGCTCATTGAAGATATTGAAAAAATTCCAGATTCAGATTTTGTCTGAAATTTTAATTTGATCATTTGATCTTGAAGGGGCATCCAATTTTTTTGGTTTGAGGATTCCTGGAATCAATGATTTTTTTTATTGACAGAATACAAGCCATTTAAGTCACATTCTAGATATATATTTTTAACTTTATTTGAATTTGAGATTTTCACAGAATATCCATTGGAATTTGACCAATTCTTGAAAGAATTGTCCAAATTTTCATAATATTGATATTTAATGTTTTGAGGAGGCACCAAAGGAGCTAGTAATAATTTCAGGTAAAAGAAAGTTTCAAATGATAAATTTGTTTGCTTTTTTTCAGAGATAAAAAATGCAAAGTGGTTGGATTGAAAAAAAAACAGAAATAAAATAAAAATTCAAAGCAAAATTTTTAAAAAAAAATATAAATATAAATAAAAGAATTACTAGTTGTTGTGTAATCATAATATTCAACATTCAAAACCATTTTCTGAGATCCAGGGTCCAATGAGCCAGTGGCCACAGCTTTATGGGTCCAGATAGAATTGGAGTGCGTTTATTCTTCCAGGAGCATCCAGGAGAATCTCTGAGGCAGGTTCCTTTGCAGAAAATCCATCAAGGAAGGTAGGGGGATATGAATAAAAGACCTCAAGGGAGGGAATGAGGGAGTGGGTTTCTTGACTTTTTTTGGGTTACCCACATTGGTTGATCATTGGGGTGGGGAGATTGGTGATTTCTGGGAATTTGTTGACCAGTGAAGCAGCTATTTATGGATCTTGGGCTTGCAGGTGAGCTGAGAGCTGATTCATATTGAAGCTGTTCATGAAGGCTGATGTGTTTTGGGACTGGGAAGGAATTTCATGGCCCATGGCGATGGGTTCAGCATTAAACACTCAACAAAAAATATTGAAAAAATTTGATTAAAGTTGAGAAAAAAAGTTGGAAAAGAATTTGCAAAAAGGTTGAGAAAATTCAAGAAGAAATTGAAAAAAAATGTAAAAGAATGGAGAACATTTTTCAAATAAGAAATTGAAGAAATTTAAAAAAAGATGAGAAAAGATGAGAAAAAAAGTTGAAAAAAATTGGAAAGATTTTTTTTGAAAATTTGAAAAAAAATCAGGAAAAAATTAAAAAAAAGGGAAATGTTAAATTCACATCTCATTGAGCCGTGCACATGTTTCAAAAGGAGCCCTGAGGCATGCAAAACGGTCCAATCCAAGCCGTGTACCACCCGCAAAGGCTCAAAGAGTCATGTGGCCAACCCAGCCTGGTCCACCGGCCTGTTGGATTCCACATGACTAAATTTGAGATGTGTGGAGTTGTACACAGCTCAAATGTAGTCGTGTGGCATTTCACACGCCACCGGACCGCGGTAAGGCAAAGAAAACAAAACAAACAAACAGGATGGAATGAAAGGGCACTAACAAAACACATGAATCAAATAAACTTTCCAAAAAACTGGTATCAACCAAAAAATCAAAGAAATCAAAAAACATTGATTTTGGGTTAAAAAAAAAATGAATGAATGAATAAATAAATAAATGAATGAATAAATAAATGAATAAATAAATGAATGAATGAATAAATAAATAAATTAATAACAAAAAAAACTGGGAATGTCCAATGGACTAGCCCTAAAGTAAAAAGAGCCAAAAAACACAAGTAACTGGACTAGCCCTAAACTAAAAACACCAAAAAAAAGACAAGTAACTTGAAAATCTCTAAAGTAAAAACACCAAAAAAAAAGACAAGCAACATGACAAGCCCTAAAGTAAAAACACCAAAAAAATACAAGTAACTTGACAAGCCCTAAATTAAGTTCAACTTGACTAGCCCCAAAGTGAATGGGCCCAAAAATTAAATAATTCTTTTGAACATGCCTAAGTAAGGGTGGCAAAAAAATACCAGTCTTTTGACCAGGAGAAAAGTAAAAGGAGTCATTTGACCAGCCCTCAAGTAAAAGTGCCAAAAAAATACAAGTCTTTTGACCAGCCCTAAAGTAAAAACACCAAAAAAAAACAAGTTCAACTTGTGTTAAGCTGATCCCATCCCAGGCTCAACATAAGTTAAGCTTGTGATGGAATCAGAACAACAAAGATTGAACTGAATTACCATTGAACTCTCATTCAAAAAACTCAATATAATGATGTTAACTCAAAACACTTAACATAATGATGTTCAAAATGTGATAACCCTTCATGTTAATAGAGTTTTTTAGCTGCATTATAATTACAATTTATATGAAACCAAATGATGAAATGAAGTCAAAGTCTAGAATCTCTATAAGCTAGAATATATTTTCAATGGATCTTTGAGATGATCAACCCAACCAGGGGCTTTTTTAGAAATCAAGGCATGCGGTTTTTCTAAAATGGGCAGGATTGGAATCATTTCTCCCTCGAGTACTAATAGAACCCAGTGGTCATTGTTTACAAATTAAATGAACATTGGATCTGATTAACCAGTAGCATTATTTTTCATTGGAGTATAAGTATCACATGACTTCAATGAAATGAAACATATAGGTCTGGTCTATGTTTATGCTATGATTTGACCCATATCCAATTTAGCCAGCCATTTTGAGGAGGGAATCTTTTCATTGATGTCTTCAACATCAAGTCTTTGTTTAATCTTTTCAGCCTCCTTTGCACCACCAAGCATCTTAATCTAGCATGCTTTATGTTTTTCTAATGTTCCAATCATTTCCTTCCTGACTTTAAGCCAACCATGTTCTTCATAACCAAGAGATTCAGCAATGACTCTAAATCTGCAATTCCCATCTCCAATTGGATCCAAAACCTCACCCAAGAACTTATTGAATTTCCTGGGTATTTGATTGATGTATTTCACATTTGGTTCCTATCATAAAAACCAACTTAGTATTAATTTCTTTAATCAGATCAATTAAATGAATACTCACCAAAGATGAGCTTCTGGTTGAGCTTTGCTGCACATTCTCTTCCTCTGAAGAGGATTCTGATTCCAAATTAAGTGATCCAAATTCACTTTCAGTCTCTTCCTCTGAACTATGAAATTCAGATTCAGATTCTGCCAATTTTCACTAACAATTCATCATTAATTAGTAACTAAGTTCATTAAACCAAAAAGATGAACATATCCGAAAAGAAAAGACTTACAATCTTTTGGCTTTTCTTGTTTGGAGCCCTTCTAGTCCTTTTTCCCCCCTTGAATTGTTTTTCAACATGCTCAAACTGAGATTGTTCTTGCCCTGTATCTGTCAATTTTGTCCTGCCCCTACTTAGTTGTAAGACTTTACGTTCAAGTCTTGGCTTCAATCAATATTTTGTAATCTTCTGAATGATATAATTCAATAGGCCACTTTGCTCATGATCTGAAGATTACAAGATCATTGCATTCCCTTTTTCATGTAACTGAGGAATTCTTATCATTTCATCAACTTTTCACTTGAAAAATCCAAAATTATCAACCATTAGTGAATTAGGAATTGTTAATCAAAAAGCATTAATCATATAGTGATTTGAGAAATCCAACTTAAGCCAACTTACAGAACTAGAACTGCAAGGGTCACAGTCCAACCTCCACTGAGGATGAACATCTTAGGGTACCACAGATCCTTTGAATGCTTGATGGTCACCTATTTGGTGTGGTCAGGGAAAACCCATAGTCTTTGAATATGACTTGGTGCACACTTTGCCATCATGATCACGTTTCAATTTCTTGAATTATTCCTGAAAAAGATGAATTGCTTCTAAAAACAATTTGTAACCCAATTGTAACAGTTCAGATGGAAGAAATGTCCCTAACTTATTTCAAAAGTTATAAAGTGACGCATGAACCAATTTAATTTGATTTGAAACTGTTCCATCAAGGCTTTTCCAAACATCAAACAGGTTTCCCAAAGAGTTTGCAAAGAATTTTTTGAGATTTTCATGGGCCCCTTCAACCCAAGATGTTGTTTTGTTTCCAGAATCTGGGTTTATACAAGTTCATGCTGTGACAAACGTCTCTTTTATAGGGAAAATGTTATTTTCCATATACTCCAGTACATCTTCATAATCTTCCAAGAACCACTATACAAGTCAAAAGGTCAAAAACCAAAACTAGGAAGAATAAGAAGCAGTAATTTGGACCTAATCTGAGTTCTGCATCATTGACCTCAGCCTCCTTCTTGATCTTTGAGGCCCCATACTTTACCCACAGAGTCATAAAGCTTTTCCATCCTTCAAAATCATGAACAAAGCGTGATTTAAAGTTTGATTGAAAGCTTTTGGACAAGTTCCAAGTGCAACATTGTCTTGATGACTCCGGGAAACTAGATTCAATAGCACAAATCAGAGCTTTTTCGTGGTCCTTCACAAAGACTTTTGGAAGTCTCTCAGGATCATAAGCCAACTCCTTTAATGAACTTACAGACCAACTGTAGAACTCAAACTTTCCTTTTGTTATGAAAACAAGAGGTTTTGTGAAAGTTTTCTGATTGGCTGCCATTCCTACAACATGAAATAGCGGGGTTTGTACTTATTTGTCTTACAATTACAATCCAACATAGCAATATGATGGAATTGTTTTGAAAGCTTTACTGCCCCAGGATGTGCTAAGTACAGGGCCTCCAAGTGACCCTCTCCATTGAACTTTCACTGGTAAATCCAACTTGTTTCTTCAAGTTTTTCGTAGAGTACCTCCATAACAATTTTCCTCTTTAGTTCTGCAAGCATTACCTTCTGCTTAGTGTAATAGATTGTTTGGTCATCAACATAATCCCCCCCATCAATCTTTCTCAATTTTCCTTCAAATGGTAACATATTGTTTCCATCTTTCATGCCTTTTTTAAGAAGATCCAAGGCTTTCCCAGAGATTCTACTCAGTCAAGGATGCACAGAGGGATTTTCAGATGGTTGATGGTTATTTTTAGTTTCTTCATAGGAGATTTTCCACAAGGGGTCTGCCTTTGTACAACTTGCATGGATTGAAAACTTGCACCCAACCTTTCTTGTGTGAGTTTTTCTAGACCCTTTTGTAAGAAGCTGTCCTGAATAGCAACCATGGCAATCACAGGCCAAATCCGCACATTCATCTTCCTTCAAGTTAAAAACCATCAGAGCATAACCATGCTTCATAGCCCATGTTTGACAATAGTTTTGTGCGTCTGCCCTAGTATGGAAAGCTCTCACAGGAGGTGGTTCAAGTGGATCTGGAACCAATTCAATGGTCAGGTTTTTTAGTTTCATATTTAAATGCACCCATTAGTTTCAATCAAATTAAATCCAGCAAATTCCTCAGTAACATAAAATGTTACTCACAACCAGATGTCAAATCCCACTGTGAAACATTTCGTTCCTCAATTGTCACCCTTGATCAGGACGCAATTTGGGCTTCCAAAGTTTCATTACCCAAATCCTTTTTTTCTTTTTCCAAAGCTTTGTTGATGGCAATATCAACGTAGACCTTCCATGCAGCCATGTCAGAAGAAGGAGGGCTAGCCACTGTTCCCATGCAAAAAACTTCAATCGTATACTTCAGTATTCAATCCAACTTTAAATTAAACAAAAAAAGTTTGCTCACTTTTGATTTGAGAAAGGATTGTTTGCAGATTGTTATATGATTTCAATTTTCACTTTACTTTCACTTTTGTTTCACTTTAAATTCACTTTTTTCACTTTCAAAGTCACTTTGGAATTGCTAGGTGTGGAACAAAAGTCCCAAAAATTATGTTTTGATCCCAAATGTGGTTTGACAGAACCCAAGTGTGGTCCAGAGGGTGCCCAAAATTCTGGCACAACTTCTGGGGGGTTGTGCACCCCCAAACGCAGCTCCTACACAACCCCTGGGGGGTTGTGCATGTTTGAAAAGGCCCTTTTTAGTCTTCAATGGGCCCCCAGGGCTCATTTGAGCCGTGTAGGGCCCTAAACCACTGCCACACAACTGGAGTCATGAATTTAACATCACCCTTGAAAAAAAAAGGGTGATGTTAAATTCTGGCTCCAACCATGCGCTAGTTGTGTAGGGCCCTCCATAGCTCAAATGACCTGTGGGGGCCCAAAGACAACTAAAAAGGGCTGTTTTGGGGGTGCGCAACCTCCGGGGGGTTGTGTAGGAGCCATGCTACCCCCAAACAGGGCTCACTTGAGCTGTGCACCCCTCTACACAGCTCAAATCAGCCATGTTTGGGGGTGCACAACCCCCCTTGAAGTTGTGCCAGAATTTTGGGCCCCCCCTGGACCACAGTTGGATTCTGTCAACCCAAATTTGGGATTAATGCATACTTTGTGGGACTGTTGTTCCACAACTAGCTATCGCAAAGAGACATTGAAGTGAAACCAAAGTGAAAAATGAAATCATAAATCATATAAAATTCTGCAAACAATTCTTTCTCAACTCCAAAGTGAGAAAAATTTGTTCAATTGAAAGTTTGATTGAATATTGAAGTATATCATTGTATTTTTTTGCATGGGAATAGTGGCAAGCCCTTCTTCTTCTGACATGGCTGCGTGGAAGGTCTACATTGATAGTGCCATAAAAAAAGCTTTGGAAAACAAAAGAAATGATTTGGGTAATGAAACATTTGAAGCCCCAATTGCATCCTCATCAAGGGTGAAAATTGAGGAACAAAATGATTCACAAATGGACATGACCTCTGGTGGTGAGTAAAATTTTATGTTACTGGTCTTTTCCATATTTAATTTGATTGAAACTGATGGAGTGCATTCCATCAATATAACTATGGAACAATTGCAGATGCACTTGACCCACTTCCCTTGAGAGCTTTTCCTACTAGGGAAGAGGCACAACACTATTGTCAAACATGGGAAATGAAGCATGGTTACGCTTTAAAAGTTTTCAACTCAAAGCAAGACCAATATGTGGATTTAGCCTGTGATAGAAATGGTTCCTATTCAGGAAATCTTCTTACCAAAGGGTTTAAAAAAGCTCACACAAGGAATGTTGGGTGCAAGTTTTTAATCCATGCAAGTTGCACAAAGGCAGACCCCTTGTGTTGCCTCTCCTACAAAGAAACATAACATAGCCATCAAACATCTGAACATCCCTCTGTGCATCCTCAACTGAGGAGAATCTTGTGGGTGGCCTTAGACAATCTAGTAGAATGCATGAATGATGGCCTCAATAAGTTACAAATTAAGAGAAAATTGAGCAATATTGATGGGCGGGATCATGTTGATGACCAAACAATCTATAACACTAAGCGGAAGGTCACACTTGAAAAAATAAAGGGAAAAGTTTTATGGAGGTACTCTATGAACAGCTTGAAGGAACAAGTTGGATTCACCAGTGAAAGTTCAGTTGAGAGGGTCACTTGGAGGCCCTGTACTCAGCACCTCCAGAGGCAGTAAAGCTTTCAAAACAATTCCATCATATTGCTATGTTGGATTGTACTTATAAGACAAATAAGTAAAAAAACCCACCATTGCATGTTGTAGGAATGAAAGCCAATCACAAAACTTTCACAAAAGCTCTTGTTTTTGTAACAAAAGGAAAGTTTGATTTCTACAGTTGGTCTGCAAATTCATCAAAAAATTTGGCTTATGATCCTGAGAGACTTCCAAAAGTCTTTGTGATGGACCATGAAAAAGCTCTGATTTGTGCTATTGAATCTAGTTTCCCTGAGTCACCAAGAAAATTTTGCACTTTGCACTTGTCTAAAAAAATATAAGCAAACTGTAAAGTGCGCTTTGTTAATGACCTGGAAGGATGGAAAATCTTTATGACTCTGTGGGAAAAGTATGGGGCCTAAAAGACCAAGGAGGAGGTGGAGGTCAATGATGCGGCACTCAGAGTAGGTCCAAATCATTGCTTCTTATTCTTTCTAGTTTTGAGTTCTGACCTTTTGACTTTTATGGTGTTTCTTGAAAGAATATGCGTATGTACCCAAGTATATGGAAAATAAGATTTTCCCCATCAAAGAGAAGTTTGAAACAGTGTTGACTTTTATAAACCCAGATTTTGGAAAAAAAAAAACATTGTGGGTCGAAGGGGAACATGCAACTCTCAAACAATTCCTTACAAAGATTTGGGAAACCTGTTGGATGTTTGGAAAATCCTTGAGGGAACAGTTTTGAATCAAATTAAATCATTTCATGCGTCACTTTATAAATCTCAAGTTAAGTTAGGGACAGTTCTTCCTCCTGAACTTTTACCATTGGTTTACAAATTGTCTTTAGAGGCAAATCATCTTGTTAAGGAACAATTTGAGAAGTTCAAACTTGATCATGATGGAAAAGTGTGCACCAAGTCACTTTCCAGGACTATGGTTTTTCCCTTTTTGCACCAAATAGGTGACCATCTAGCATTCAGAGGATGCCTGGTACCCAAAAATGTTCATCCTCAGTGGAGGTTGGACTATGACCCTTGCAGTTCTAGTTCTGTAAGTTGGCTTGAGTTGGATTGTTCAACTTGGATTGTTCAAATCACTATGTGATTAATGCTTTTTGATTAATGAATGCTAATTGGCTAATGGGTGATCCTTTTAAATTTTTAGAGTGCAATTTTGATGAAATGCTAAGCATTCCTCAGTTACAAGAAAAAGTCAATGCAATTATCTTGGAATCTCCAGATCATGAGCAAAGGGGACTATTGAAGTATATCATTCAAAAGAATATGAAATATTGATTGAAGCCAAAATTGAACCTAAAGTCTTACAATCAAGTAGGGGAAGGCCAAAATTGAAAGATACGCTGCAAGAACCATCTTGGTTTGTGCTTGTTGAAAAACAACTCAAGGGGGGAAAAAGGACTAGAAGGGCTCCAAACAAGAAAAGCCAAAAGATTGTAAGTCTTTTCTTTTGGGATATGTTCATCTTTTTGGTTTAATGAACTTAGTTACTAACTAATGATGAATTGTTAGTCAAAGTTGGCAGAATCTGAATCTGAATTTCATTTTTTCATAGGAAGTGACTGAAAGTGAATCAGGATCACTTAATTTGGAATCAGAATCCTCTTCAGAGGATGAGAATGTGAAGCAGAGCTCAACCAGAAGCTCATCTTTGGTAAGTATTCATTTAATTGATCCAATTAAAGAAATGAAAACTAAGTTAGTTTTCATGATAGGAACCAAGAGTGAAATACCTCAATAAAATACCCTAGAAATTCTATAAGCTCTTGGGTGAGGTTCGGGATCCAATTGGAGATGGGAATTGCAGATTTAGATTCATTTCTAAATCTCTTGGTTATGAAGAACATGGCTGGTTTGAAGTTATGAAGAAAATGATTGAAACATTAGAGACACATAAATCATGCTACATTCAGATGCTTGGTGGTGCAAAGGAGGTTTAAAATAATTAAAAAGTACTTGATTTTGAGGACATCAATGAAAAGATTCCCTCATCAAAATTGCTGGCTAAATTAGATATGGGTCAAATCATAGCAGACAAATATTCCAAACCTATATGTTTCATTTCATTTGAGTCATGTGAGCCTTATACTCCAATGAAAAATGGTGTTACTGATCAACCATATCCAATGTTCATTTCGTTTGTAAACAATAACCACTGGGTTCTATTATTACTTGAGGGAGAAATGATTCCAATCCCAACCATTTTAGCAAAACCATGTTCCTTGATTTCTAAGAAAGCCTCTGGTTGGGTTTATCATCTCAAAGATCAACTGAAAATTTATTCTAGATTTTAATAGACTTTGGCTTCATTTCATCATTGGGTTTCATATAAATTTTAATTCTAATGCAGCTAACAAGTTCCATTAATATAAAGGTTTTTCACATTTTGAACATCATTATGTTGAGTGTTTTGAGTTAACATCATTATATTGAGTGTTTTGAACAAGAATTTAATGATAAGTCAGTTTAAATTTTGTTGGGCTGATTACATCACAAGCTTAACTTATGTTAAGCTTTGGATGGGATCAGCTTAACACAAGTTGAGCTTGTTTTTTGTTTGGTGTTTTTACTTTAGGGCTGATCAAAAGACTTGTATTTTTTGGGGCACTTTTACTTTAGGGCTGGTCAAAAGACTTCTTTAATTTTTGGGGCCTTTTAATTTAGGGCTATTCAAGTTGAAATTTATTTACCTCTTGTCAAGTTACATGTATTTTTTTTGGTGGTTTTTACTTTAGGGCTTGTCAAGTTACTTGTCTTTTTTTGGTTTTTACTTGAGGGCTAGTCCAGTTACTTTTGTTTTTTGGGGGTCTTTTTACTTTAGGCCTAGTCCATTGGATAGTACCAGTATTTTCAATTTTGATTTATTTATTTGTTTTTTTAACCAAAAAATGAACATTCTTTGATTTTTTGGTTGATTTCTGTCTTTTTGGAAGTTTTATTTAGTTTATCAGTTGTGTTAGTACCCTTTCATTACTTTTATTTTTTTTTTCTCACTGCGTTCTGGTGCCGTAAGGGACTACACATGACTACATTTGAGCCATGTACAACTCCACACAGCTTGAATGTAGTTTTGTGGAAGTCCATATGGCAGTGGACCAGGCTGGGTGGGCCACACAACTCTATGAGCCATGGGGGGTTGTACATGGCTTGAATTGGACTGTGTGGTGTGCCACATGGCATATTTCAAATCGTGTGCATGGCTCAATGAGTTGTGAATTTAACATTACCCTTAAAAAAATTACTTAAATTTGTTGAAGAATTTTCTCAGGGGTGTGTTGAGTGGTGAGGAATAGTAGGTTTGGTTTTGTTTGGAGTGTGGTGTGTGTGGTGTGTAAATTGAATTTTAAGTAACTGAAAAAGCTTCTGGGATAATTTTTAATTGATGGGGGGATGGTGGCCCCTTCATATTCTTTTAAGCTGGTTTCCTCCTCCCATACACTCAAAAATGGGTGTGTGGGAGGAAGAACTCCCTTGTGGTGGTATGAATGCACTGGAAGGCCAAGTTTTTGAAATCTATGAAGAACAGGCCTTTGAACTGGCAAAAAAAAATGTTTCAATTTTTTGAAGGTCTCAGAAAGGCCTTTAAAATTTCAAAATGGATTATTGAACCTATGTTGGGCGGGCCCCAGAAATAGATCAAATGTAAAATTAGACTGAAAAAATGTGTTCATAATTTTGTAGGGACATCAGAAATAGTGTTTTTTGGTAATGCATGCTGGAGGATATTGGTGTGCTGGCAGATGCACAATAACAATCCCATGGTTGGGGAGACAGCTTGGAATTTTGAATGTGGAACAAAAATAAACTTGGTTTGCACCATTGCACATCCCACCCTGTCACACCATTTGTTTTCCAAAAAAAAATATTATGCCCTGATTTTGCATGCATGGTAACATACACCATACTATTTGGAATAAACACCACAAATGCAATGAAATTTGGCATTTGGGAAACTTCACACCAAAATTGGTGTTCCATAAGTTATTTGGGGGTGCTGAAACAGCTTCCCTCAGGTTTTATGAATGGTACCATTAAAATAGTGGTATATTCCTTCTTTGGGGGTTTCTGAGGACAATTCTGAGGCCCTTTTTTTGTTCAGGATACTGCCTATTTTTGCTGGTTACTGCATTTTTTTTACTTCTTTGTCAGTAGAATCTAGTTACCTATATCATTATATGCTCTGTATGCACTCATGATAAGGGCTGTGGTTTTTGTGTATTTATTTGATATATTCAATTTATATTTATTCAATATTTAAATTTTTTTTCAGGTTTGGAGGCTTTTGATAAGGGCAACTGATATTGTTAATTGTTGATAAATTTTTAATGCAAAATACGTTAAGTTTTTCAAGTGGATTAGTGGGGCTTTGGGAGTTGAGGAATTCATTTTCTATATTTGTTTGAGTTTGGAAATTATATTGATATTAAAACAGAAATTCTTTTGTCTATAAGAAATTTTGTGAGGACCACAACATATATAAAATTATCAATTGGAAATTTTGGGAAGGATATTTTAGATAGTTTCAAAGAAAAGGGCCTATGAAAGGGGCCTATCAAAATGAAAATATGAATAATAGATGGCAGGATAAATTAAAGATAATTTGAGAAAAAAACTTTCAATATACCTTTGAGAAATTTTGGTTAGCCAAGTAGATTTTTAATAATATTATAATTCAAAATATATTGATATGATATGTATCAAGTTAAATAAATAATAATCAATATATATTGAAACTTTGATTAAATGGAAAGTAAATTAAAGTATTCTTGAATAGGAATCATTTCTGAATATTTTTTATTTATTTGTGGATTTGGGATTTCTTTTTTTATTCTGGTAGATATTTTATAATATAAATAAATAAAAATTTATTTTGATGATTATAATTTAGTGAAGAAGGAATTAAAAAATAAAAAAATCATAGAAGAATTCATGAAAATAAATAATATAGTAAAATAATAAATAAAATGGTATTGAAATCAATAATTTTCCAGAGGATACTTCAAATTTATATCTCAAAGAAATCGGGGGGAGTTTTTAGGATGGTGAGACAGTTCCAAGGAGATGCAATCCTAATCAGACTAGTAATCAATCCATTCAAAAATTTCATTTTAATTTCCTTTGGATAAAATTGAATCAACAATAAAACTTAATTTACACTAAAAATGACCTTATTTTGAAATTTTCTGGAGGGTGATGAGTTTTTACCAGTTATAAAATTCAAGCCAGCCCTAGGAGAGAAATGTGTAAAAATTTTATGGAAATATACATTTAAAATTTGAATTTAGCCTTGAAACTTTTGGTGAAACACCTGATTTCATTTTGAATGCATCAATTTTCTTCATGGAAGCCTTATTGGTAGCTCCAGTGGTTTTTATGTTGCAATTATAAGACCATAAAAAATCTACTACTTC
Organism: Puccinia polysora; assembly: GCA_025617555.3. NCBI lineage: Eukaryota > Fungi > Basidiomycota > Pucciniomycetes > Pucciniales > Pucciniaceae > Puccinia > Puccinia polysora. The sequence goes on from CM062618.1 coordinate 39,493,281, forward strand.
AAATTTGGGTTCTGAAGTTTGAAGTATTAAAATTTGTTATTTTTAAAAAAAACCAGCCACTTTGAGGGAGCTTCAAGGTCTCTGGGTAAGAGATTGAAAAATGTAAAGATGTTATTTATACCTTTCTGAAGTTGCTACATCAATAAAACCAAAATCTATATTGGTCTTATATATATTTTGAAAGGGAAACTGATTTTTTGAGGAATATGTGGAATTTTTGTATGCAAATTCAAATAGTAAAATCCAAATTTTCCTGTTGTCTTGCCAATAGTTGAAAGGCATTCAAATTTATTTTTTGAGGATCTGATTTAATTTTTTGTTTTGGCTGTAAATTTCTGGCTTTTACTGCATTGATAGATTTGTACTTATTTTAAAATCCTGGCATAGAAAATTCCATAAAGTTGAAAAAAGGGATCCAAAATTGATGATAATAGTATTGAGTATTTCATTCTTTAAAAAGACATTTTCTACAAACATATTGGTGAGATATTCTAAATCTCAAAGAGTATTACTTTTAATAAAAAACAAAATCTCTAAACATAAACCTTCTGACACAATCATAGCACAATATCTATCAGAAGAAGGTAATTGAGAAATTAAATCCACTGAAAGACTAAAAATTGTTGGAAGAGTGATTTTCATATAATGCTAGTTATAATTGATGATAAATTTCACTTATAACATATGAATAATACTTGTGAGGAATGAATAAGCAAAAGGATTTATTATATAATGAAAGATAATGTGTGTGACAGGTGTTAAAGTTTTTAAATAAAATGGGTTCTGACCAGTAAAAAATGCACTGGAATTTGGCTGGCTTCATAGACAAACCTTCTTTCAAAATTAAAAAACCAGGAAAATGTAATGTGCCTGTATTGAAACTGTACCTGGTAATTTTAGTAAACACCTTTTTTTCTTTAAAGTTTTTCCAGAAAATATCAATCATGAACCATCTTGTTAAAATGCGGATGCACTCAGGTAATGTGCATAGGAGTGTTTAATCCAAATGGGATGCAAAAATGGGGCTCCACGGCCCATTGGACATCATGTGGGCCACGTGGGCCTATGTGTGTGTTATTGGTTTTGGGCATTTTGGAACCAAAACACGTTTTTATGGTCTTTTGGGACACTGCTCTCACGGGCCCGCCAGGGTGGATGGGCCACCCAAGCCAGATGGGCTTATTTGGGCATAGAAGGGCCCAAGCTTTATTATGGACATACTCGTCCAGAGGGGCTGGCCCGCCAAAGTATGTAATTCTCACAATTCGGGCTTTGGGCTGCCCGTTGGGGCCGCCGCCCGTGTTGCGGCCCGCTCGGGGCTGCTGCCCGCGTCGCGGCCCATTCAGGGCTGCCTGTGTTCCTTGGTACGGCCCACGTGGGGCCCAACAGCCCGCGCGGTGGGATGCCACGCGGGCCCGGCTGGTCCCGCCCGGCAACCAGCGCTGCCCCGGCTTGCTCCCCCTCCCCTTGCTTGCCGTCGCAAGGGGGATGGGGGAAAGCTGGCTGGGTTGAACCAGCCAGCGACCGGCCGCAACAGTGTGGTTGGTCAGGGAAGGGGGGACCTGACCATCCCCTTGCCCAAGGAGGTGGCAGCACCTGCTTGCTCCCCCTCCCCTCGCTCACCGTTGCAAGGGGGATGGCGGAGAGCTTGCTGGGTTGAACCAGCCAGCAACAAGCCGCAAAAGTGCAGTTGGTCAGGGCAGAGGGGACCTGACCATCCCCTTGCCCAAGGAGGTGGCGGCACCTGCTTGACCCCCCTCCCCTCGCTCACCGTTGCAAGGGGGATGGGGGCAAGCTGGCTGGGTTGAACCAGCCAGCAACCAGCTGCAACAGTGCGGTCGGTCAGGGCAGGGGGGACCTGAGCACCCCCTTGCCCAAGGATGTGGCGGCGCCAGCCAGAATCATAGCGACCAGCAGGTGGGGGGGAATTCATCACCCCTCCACCATCAAGCGTGTGAAGCAACCAAGCAGGGGAGCTCTCCTCCCCCCCCCTTTACCAAGGGGGAGGAGCAATGGGCCTGGGGGGACCTGATCACCTCCCAGGCCAACTTTCTTGACGACGCCATGGGGGTATTGACCCCCAGGGCCCCTGGTGAGGGGATTTGACCGCCCCCACCAGGGATTTGAGAGAAAGAGGGGGGGGAAAGCATGTCCCCTGGTCACACACCCCCATGTGAGTCTGAGACAGGTCCCAGGTGTGCCCTGGGTCCCACCTGGCCCATTTGAGGGGCCAGGGGCTGGCTGAATGAGGCAACCAGCCCGTTAACAACGTAATGAGGTCATCATGGCTGGTTGTAACGGACAAAAAGCCAAGGGGATTGAACAGCAAGGGGCTGGTTCAGCCCCTTAACTGTGGAAACACTGGAATGGACCGGAATAGGCCGGTCGTAAGGGTGCAGGAACTGATGCCATGCCGGGGGATGTAGTCCCAACCAAGTAAAATGGCCAGTAGAGCCTGTAGAGCTCTTATGGGGCGGAAAATATTCCTTTTGGCTTGTTGTATCATGGGCTCACAAGAGGCCAATCTTTTGTACTTAAGGAGCTCTTCTCCCCGCTTTTTTCCATCCATTGATCATTCCAATAAAATTCATCCAACATGTTGCCCCATTGTGAGAGCCCCATTAGCCAATATTGACACCCAGTGTCAAGCATTTCTTTTGCTTGAGATACTGCTCATTTGCCTAAGCTAATTTCTGGCCATAATTCTAACCCATTATCGGTACCATCATCATCATTATTTCCAAGGAAGATAGACCCTTACACCTTCCTTGGGACAACCTCAAGGACCTCAAGTTTTCCAAGAAGATGTCTTATATCCCAGAGTCCAGCTCCACCAAGTTTGTTTTGAATAGTCAGAACTATAATTCTTGGGCTGTCCTTATGGACAGTGAGTTGGATAACATCTGTTGTGGGGATATTATAAAAGGAGATGATACTTTGATCAGTTCAGAGGTGGAGAAGAAGGCCTATCATCTTATTCTTAGAAACTTGGATGAGCATCATGTAACATGGGTTGCTGATACTCTGTTGGAGGAACAGAAAAGGCAGGGGAGTGTTTTATGGAAAATGCTCAAGTCAAAGTATGCTGGTGACTCTGTTCATCAAAAGGGGATTTCTTTGAATTGATTGTTTAAGTTGAAATTTGGCAACTGTAAACAATTTGTGGGGGAAGCTAGATCTAGTATTGCTAAGTTCAAGTCATCTGGGCTCAACATGGATACTGAGTGTTTGTCACTCTTAATTCTTCAAAAGCTGCCAAAAGAATATGAGTCCCTGGTCAGGATCATATCTCAGTTGGGTTTCCTTCCAGGAGAAGAGGATGTGATTAGAAGGATTGAAAAGGATGATCTTCAATTCAATATGAAGGAGAGCACAGGAAATGCTCTGGTGGGCAAGACAGGAAAATCAGGGAAGAAAGCAAAGGCCAAAAAGGATTTATCAAAGGTCTTGTGTTATAATTTTCAGAAGAAGGGGCACTATTCAAAGGATTGCAAGGAGGCCAAGAAGAGGAAGAAATCTGAGAAAAGTGAAAGGGAAGACAAAGGGGTCAACCTTGCCATGGAAAATGTTGCTATTGTGGCAGTGGATGTTTCAATGGAACAAGCTCTTGTGGAACAAGTCCCCAACAAGAAGGCTAAAATCAAAGAGGATCAAGAGATGGACTTGATTGATTATGACGTATGTAATCTTAACCTTGAAAATGAGAACTTATCAGTGGCTGATAATTCTTCATTCCTTACAGGATGATTGTTGAAGGAGGATGTTCTTGTTTTGATTGATTCTGGTTGTACAGACCACATGTTTTTTGAGCCAAATTTGTTTTCAAAAATTAGAGATTTTGATGGTGTTGTAAATATTGGCCAAAAAGGAAGAACAATCCAGATTAAGGGGATTGGAAAAGTTATTCTTGCAAATCACATGCGTTCCAAAATAATTTTTGAGACAGTTTTCTATGTACCAGATTTGCCTTATAACCTTGTGTCTCTTGGAGTGCTCCGGAAAAAGGGTTTCCAGATTTGTTATCTTAAAGAAGATAAGTTTTTTATTGATTTGAATGGGAGAACTATCTTGAGTGGACAAGTTCGGAATAGGTTACTCTGTGCTGACTTGTTCAAGATTTCAGATCTGAGAACTTTTGCTCACAATAAAAGTGGCCATAAGGTGAAGGACAGCAACTGTGAGAGTTGTACCTTAGGGGCCAAGACCAGGAATGTGTTCTCAAAGAGTAGAGACCACACAGAAGTTCCTAGAGAGGAATTTCCCATTGGTTTGGCAGGTCCATTTTCAACAGTGTCTCTTGGAGGGGCAAGATACTTCAGCAATTTGGTTGATACAGCAACTAATTTTGTTTGGGTAAAAACAATAAGATCAAAGGATCAAACCACAGAGGAGGTTTCAGTAATCTTCAAAGTCTGGAAACAGAATGGTTTGATGAGGGAGATCAACAGGGTTATTACCGATGGAGGGGGTGAGTTTGTGAGTAAAGATTTTGAGAAACTATTGAATGATTATGGTATCACTCATATATTTACTACTGCTAGTACTCCACAAAACAATGGAATAGTTGAGAGGATGAATAGGACTTTCTTGAACAAAGTCAGAACTATTATGGCTCAATCTGGTCTACCAAAGTTTTTATGGGCTGATTTGGTGTGCACAGTGTGTCTGTTGCACAATATTGTAAGTGTTAATGGGAAGTGTCCTCATTATCAGTTTTGGAAGTTGTACCCCAAAACATCACACCTAAGAACAATTGGTTGGTTGATGTATTATAGTGTCCACCATAATGAGATGGTTGGAAAGTTAGATCCTAGAGCAAGAACAGGGTCAATTGTGGGCTATGACTTAATAAGTAATTCATACAGGATTTATTGTCCAGGGACAAGAAAGGTTATCTGTAGTAGGAATGTAAAATTTGAAGAAAGTAGCTTTCCACTCAACAGGGGTGAACCTAGTGCTTTTCAGGAATCAAAGCAGGAAATAGCATTGGAGCATATTTCCCCAGCAGAGGCTGGAGAGAATATCATTAGTGATGATATTGAGGTGGCAGACGTGCCACAGTAGGGTTCAGTACCCACTTCAGGGGAGTCTGTGGAATCAGAACCTGATGAGCCTCCACCTCCAGTTAGAAGGAGTGGCAGGATGAGAATGCCTGTTTATAGGTATGGGGAATGGAAGTCACATTATGCTTCTGCAGAATATGAGTAAGATACACTTCAGGAAAAGTGTATGCTTAATGAGATTCTACAGTTGAGTTCAGAAATGAGTAATAGAGTTAACCCAAATAGCTTTGGCCAAGCTATGAATTCTGATGAGAGAGCCAATTGGAAGACAGCTATTTTTGAGGAATTTTATTTTCTAGAGAATAATAGTGTGTTTGAAGTGGTTAAGCAGGATTCAGTTCCAAAAGGAAAGACCATTCTTGGTTCTAGATTAGTGTTAACAAAGAAGTTTGATACTAATGGAGTTTTGAAGAGGTTCAAGGCTAGATGCGTTGCACAGGGCTTCAAACAGAGAGAGGGTATTGATTACCAGGAGACTTTCTTGCCAATTGGAAGGCTTTCCACCTTCAGTTACATCATTGCTTTGGCAGTGGAGTTGGGTGAAGAAATCAGACAGGCTGATTTTGTGACTGCATACTTGAATGCAAAACTTGGAGAGGAAGAGACTGTTTATATTTCAATTCCTGATGGTTTAAAGGAATGGCTGGTCGAGACTAAGCCAGAAAATATGAAGAAAATCTGTGTGAGAAGTTTCCTCTCAGCAGATAAAGGGAAGTATGTCCTCAAGCTGTGTAGATCCCTGTATGGATTGAAGCAAGCAGCTAGGTCATGGTATAATACTATGAGCATGAAACTGATAGAGATTGGTTCCATAAAAAGTGTTGGGCTGAGGATATTCAGAGATGAGAGTCAGAACAGAAGGATCGGATTTCATGATATAAAGATGAGAAAAACAAACAAAACAGAAAAGACAACTTACCTGAGGATATTCAGAGATGAGAGTCAGAACAGAATGATGAGAGAAGAATCCGTCTGTCTGGCTCCCATTCTGTCCTCAGGTATAGGTACAACTGGTAGATGTCACAGACAGTGTGACGGAGCAACTATGGGCAAGCTGACATGAAAACTGGGAGCGCGCGCTAGATGAATGTGAGAAGCAGACTGAGAGTGACAGCTGAAGGAGACTTGATGAATGAGATGAAATGATGTGAACATGGAAAAGAGTTAAATGAGAAAGAGAAATGATGTAAACAGGAAGCAGAAAGAAATGAGAATGGAAACAAGTGAGCTGGAAAGAGTATGAGATGTAAAAGCTACAACACCCCCCCATGCTGAGCACATCATATTAAGCCAAAGAGTGAGCGGTGCCGTTGAAGAATAACCCTCGGGAGTGGCTTTGTGAGCATATCAGCAAGCATTTCCGTGGTGGGAACGTGACAGACTTCAAAAAGAGATTGGCCCACGCACTTGCAAATGAAGTGGTGCCTGGCGTCGATATGTTTCGTTTGGGAGTGATGGAGAGGGTTCTTCGCCAAGGCTTTGGCACGGCTGTTATCGACGAAAAGAATGACCAGAACTGATTCCCTAAGGTGGAGTTCCAAAAGAAGATTTCGGAGCCACAGGCCTTCTTTGCACGCATCGGATAGAGACTTGTACTCAGCCTCAGTGCTTGAGAGGGAGACGGTGGGCTGCTTCTTTGATTTCCAAGAGATGGCAGTCCGACCCAGGCGATAAGTGTATCCGGAGGTGGATCTTCTGTCGATGGAGTCCTCAGCCCAGTCAGAGTCGGCGTAGCCAGTGAGATTGAGAGATTGGCCTCCAAGGACTAGTCGCAGATTGCGAGAGCTGTCGAGGTATTGAAGGATTTGTACCGCGGCGTTCCAGTGTTCTACTGAGGGATCTTGAAGAAACTGGGAGAGTTTGTTGACGGCGAAAGCGATATCGGGGCGTGAGCATTGAGATATCCAAAGCAGGGATCCGATGAGTTGGTTGTACTCAGGCGGGGCCTTAGTGAAGTCCGGGAGTTGCTTCCGTAGCAGCTTGAAAGACGTTGCTGTTGGTGAAGGGGCGGTTTTGGAATCAGCTGAGGAGAGAAAACGGTCGCGGACCAACTCAATGTAATGAGACTGGCTGATCAAAACAGTTTTAGCTCCCCGGTCGCGTTGGATGGATAGCAATAGAAATAGATGGAGATCCTCATCCAACCGGACCTTGAACTTGCCGCTGATGCCGGTGATGAAACTTCTTACAAAACCTGGCGAACCCACGACAGCAAGGTCATCAACATGGGCGGCCACCGCGCCAACGGGAACGCCATCCTCTAGCTTTTAGTAGAGGGATGAATCATAGGAGGACTGCGCTAAACCAAGGGATATCATGGCGGAGCTTAGCTCCAGGTTCCACTTTCGAGGTGATTGACATAGACCCTAGATTGCTTGCAAAACTTCACACACCCAATCCGGACGAGTTGGATCCTCGAAGCCAGGTGGTTGAGTCATGTAGACAGGTTCATCAAGGAGACCATTCAGGAAAGCAGTCTTGAAATCAATTTGCCGGCCAACCCAATCCTTGTGACCAAGCAGAGATAGAACTAGACGGAGACTTTCCATACAAAGAGTTGGGGCATAAACTTCAGAGAATTCAAGACCTTGGATCTGGGAAAAACCCATGGCAACGAGACAAGCTTTGAGTTTGAGGACCAAGCCATTCTCTCAACGCTTGACTTTGAAAACCCACTTACAGCGGATAATTGTTCTGCCATTGGGTGGGGGGACAAGCATCCAGGTCCCCATGCCTTTGAGTGAAGACATTTCTTCCTGCGCAGAGATAATCCATTGTTTACGGTGTGGCGACTTTAGGAGTTGCTTCCAGGTCTTCGGGGCGACAAGGTCATCCTTTACGGAAACGGATTGGGAGAAATTGCCGTAGCGCGACGGAGGTCTGCGGGCCCGCGAGGAGCGACGAATGGGAGGAATGGATGGAGATTTGACTGCTGAGGCCAGGGGGGAGGCCGCGATGGGAACAGAGGAAGGGGGAGCGTGGGGAACAGGAGGCGAAAGAGATGGAAGGGGAGGGGAAGATGGAGGATTGTGGAGAGCAGGAGGAGATGATGGAGGAGAAGGGGAGGAGCATGGGAATTGATGGGCGGGATGGGGCGGCATCCAGTCGGAGCCGGATGAACTGGTGCTAGATGAGCGTGGTCTGGATGATGAAACAGGCTGGTATCTTGCCGGAATAGAAGCCGGGAGAGGGTTGATGATGGGGGTTTCCGGCAATGACGGTGTAGGGGCATTGACTGGCGGGCTGGTGCTCACAACAGGATACAGAGTGTGGGGAGTGGGAAGAGGAACCGTTTCAAGAGAGACTTTAGGATCAGGGACAACAGTGGCGGGGCGATTGTAAGGGAAGACAGTATTGTAGAAGATGCAATCTCGTGATTTGATGACTTTGCGGCTGTGGCTGTTGAATAGACGATACCCGTTCCTGTCGGTGAGATAAGATAGAAGCAAACCGCACTTGCCTTTTCCGTCCAGTTTCAAACGATTCGCTTCAGGGACTTAGTACCAGACCTTACATCCAAATGGATGAAGGTAGGATAGTGGAACGTCGTCGCGGCGAAGAAGAGAGTTTGGTGAGACAAAACCGGAAGGAGTCTTGCAAGGGAAAGAGTTGAAAGCGAATGTGGAATGCCTGAGCGCATCTTCCCAGAAAGACTTGGGGAGGTGAGATGAAATGAGGGAAGCTCGGATCATATTGCAAATGGTACGGTTAGACCGTTCAGCCACACCGTTGAGTTGAGGAGAGTGTGGAGGCCCAGGCTCCAGAAGTATGCCTTTTGATTCGAGGTAAGCTTTCATTGGTTGATTAAGATACTCCCCCCCATTGTCAGTACAAAGTGAGGAGATTTGAGCTTGATATTGGTTTTCGAAGAAGGAAACAAAGATTTTGGTGCACTGGAACACATCTGATTTGTTTTTGATAGGGTAGGCAAAAAGACCTTTAGAGTAGTCGTTGATGAACGTAACAAAATAATTGTTGAGGTTAAACCTGCTAACATGATGTATCACCACAGTACGGAGGCTGTGCAGTTGAACCTAGACCAGTAATACCAAACAACCCTGGAAGACACAAGCGTCTGTAGCCTAGTTGGTAAAGGCAGCACTCTAGTATGTGTCTCAGTCTATCTGAGGTTGTGGGTTCGACTCCCACCAGACACATCTTCATTTTCACAGTCTCAACAGGTTATGAGCCCAGAGGTTACCTGAGCGTATACTCGCTTACATAAGAGACTGGAATAAGATGTGAATGATTCCTGTAAGACCATAATCCCCTGTAAGCCTACCCCATGATCACGGGTTCAATCCCCACACTGATCACACTTTCACCTGGGTATTTCCATACCTATTTCTACATCACGTAGCAAGGGGGGGTGTTGAGGTTAACCTGCTAATATGATGTATCACCACAGTACGGAGGCTGTGCAGTTGAACCTAGACCAGTAATACCAAACAACCCTGGAAGCCACAAGAGTCTGTAGCCTAGTTGGTAAAGGCAGCACTCTAGTATGTGTCTCAGTCTATCTGAGGTCGTGGGTTCGACTCCCACCAGACACATCTTCATTTTCACAGTCTCAACAATAATTATATCCTTCGCAAGATGTGGTTTCAAAACTGCAAACGTCTGAGTGGATGATTTGGCCTGGTCTGCTCGATATGTGGCTTAGTCTAGTGTGGAAGGGAGATCGAGTCATTTTAGATTCAATGCAGATTGGGCACTGTTGGACTTCAAGGTCGTTTGATGGCAGTGGTGAGATGCTGTGTGATTTCAGAAGCTTCTTTAGCGATTTGAGATTGAGATGAGATAGTCTGCAATGGTAGCCAAAAAGACTGTCGTCAGAGGAGTGTGAAACAGCTTTTGATTGTGAACTGTGATCGCTCACATCTTGTCTTGGGAGATAATAGAGGTTTCCATTTCTATAACCCAATTGAAGATGCGTTGAGGTTAAATCGGTGGCACTCTTGTCGAAAATCTTGCAACCATCCTCTGTGAATACCATAATAAATCCGGAGTCACAAATTTTGGAGACCAAGAGAAGAGGTTCCTTCAGTTTTGGGACCACGAGAAATCTGATTTGGCAGAAAGGGAGATTCAGGGAGCCTTCAGATACTGAAGAGATGGTAGACCCGTCGGCAAGGCGAATGGATGTGAGGTTTGTCTTTCTATTGGACACTTGGTACTCATAAGGAGTCATAGAGACTGAGCAGCCTGATTTGATATTGAAATCTTGCTTCAGATTCGTTGTCGAGTGGGTGAGATGACATGTGGTGGAACCGGCGTGTACGATAATTTGAGAGTCGGAGAAATTGTCTGATTCATTGTCTTCTGAGTCATCCTTGGCTACTGCCTTGCTTGCTTTAATGTTGGTTGGTCCAGATCTGGTTCCTTTATTGGTTGGTCAAGGTTGATTATTTCTTTTGGACTGTTCCATTATCAGGAGCACCTCCGGGCACCTGGAGAATGAGTGCCCTTCAGTCTTGCAGTGCATGCAGTAGTAAGTTCTCGTTGTCAGCTCTCTGATACCAGGAACCTTGCAGTCCTTTAGCTACAGAGAGTGATAAAAGAACTTGGAGCAATAATATTCCAAAGAATAAACACTTTAAAGCTCCAATAATGGTACGGTAAGAGCAAGTGCAAGGTTTATTTGGTTTGGTTATAAATATTTTAAATATAAAATATAAAGAGGGGCCACAGTATTATACTACTGGGGATCTTTACAGACTAGCAACCTCTCTTCAAGGGGCCTCCTTAGGCAGTTTAAGAACCTTGGAATAAATATGGGTGCCTTATAAAGGACTTATTCCACTAATGGCCGGGCTTAACAGCACACGTGGCCTAGACAGGAAGGGGAAACACTCACTCTGAGTACTTGACCACGAAAATCCTGGAGTAATTGGAAGGGTTTCAGAGCAGATGGGGTTGATTGCCTGACTAAACTTCAATGGTTGATTGGTTAATAAAGGTAAATAATACTACTACAGACTAAGTCATAAATCACTTGCTCATCTTCATATAAGCACTTGATTAACAATGACACCGTGTCTGATTGATAATAAATAATTCCTGATAACTGATTAACTGATTGGAAACAAGAGGGCAAAAGAGCCTGTTTAAATATTCCTTTTTGGGTGCTTGAGGACCTCTAGAAGGGGTACTAGCCATGGGCTGAGGCTAGGGGGGCAATCAGGGCAAGATTGGCACGTCCTCAAGGTGCTGTCAGCCTGCTGGCCTTAGATCTGTCAAGGAACAGCTCCTTTTTAGCTGCAGGATCTGTTAATCAATAGATTAGTCATTTTGCTGATCCTGCACTGATCCTTAATTTGTACAGTAAGTACTGGTCCAAAGTGAGCAGACGTAGATTTTTATTGATTCTCCATCCTCTGCTGATCCTGTATGTAATTTTTAATAATTTTTACGACCACTCCTTATGTAGTTTCGTGGTCTTTGAAGGTTCTGATCAACTTACTTCGTGGTGAGTCTGGATCTTTATTTAATTAATAAAAAATACTAAAAATTAGTTATTAACTAATTTCAATTGATTTTTAAGGTTTTTGAACCTTAATCTGTGCTCGTGTGTTGGCTTTACATATGTAGTATATATCCTACTATGTTGTAGCTTCTCTGAGCGGTACCTGATTGTCATAGGAGGCGCGGGGATCAGTCCATTCAAATGCGCGCGGGGACTGATCCGCTGCTCAGATGCGCGCGGGAGTTCAGCGCTGTAGGGACGCGGGGCTGCGTGCGGGAGTTGGCGTACGCGGGAGTCCAATGCTGTAGGGACGCGGAGCTGCGTGCGGGAATTCAGCGTACGCGGGAGACCGGAGCTAGGGACGCGGGGCTGCGTGCGGGAATTGTGACAAAACACAATTTCCCGTGTAACTCCTAAACTACACACAACACCTGAATTTCGACTGAAATTTAGGTGTGAAACCTATACATGACATATCATGTGAAATATTAAAATGGCTAAAAAGTGCCATACTGGTGCCGTGGTCATTTACCATTCTGTATTAAATTAATTAAAAAATATAAGGAGTACGAATTCAAGGGTGGGGTCAGTGAGTGACCCTACCTTATTTTGGGTGGGGAATCCATTTCTGCAATAATATTTATGGATTTCCTACTCCTTCAATTTATAATGATTTTATTTATTCATTTATCTTTATTTTGTTAATATTATTATTGTTGCTGCTTTGTCAGGTTGCTCTGTGCTAAGTAGCAGGCTGACACTCGTATAGACGTTCAGATTTTGAGTAGACTTCCCTTTTGAGTGAGCTTTAGCCAAGTTTTTTGTATTGACTGAGTGGACTATTTCATCTTTGATTTGAGTCTGTCTGCGCAAATGTTCTTGTTTCAGAGCGGTAATAATTTTTGAAAATGGTACTGACTCTTTGTTCATCATGCTTGAGACACATCCAACCCAGTCGTCTGGGAGCGAGAGTAGGATCGCGGTAGATTGAGGATTGTCGGCGGTTAAAGGATTTTCAGGAGTGATAAGGGAGCCTAGCTTCTCGCCGTATGAAACTATTTTGGATAGATGCGTAGGCATATCCTTATTGTTGAGTTTTGTTAGAAGGAGCTTTCTGAGCCAATACATCCTGCCTCCCAAAGAGTTATCTTGATGTGCTTCTTTCAACGCCTTCCACATTCCTAAAGCATTTTCTTTGTGCTTTCGAATGTATTGGAAGTTGGCGGGAAGGATAGCTCTTGAGATAACGGAACATACGGCTAGATTGTCTCGAGACAGAGTTTCTGGATTGGTCTTGGTAGAGTCGTCGGTGAGTATGTAGCTGACCCCAGAAACTCTAAAGTGGATGCAGAGGATCATCGCCCAGTCAAGGTAGTTTGATTCCGATCCTGGCGAGTTCAGTGGGATGATTGAGGGTGTCTTCAGGACAGGATGGCCGGTTTGTGATTCTTCCATGTTGATGAAGAGTTAGTAGATTCATAACGAGTTTAACAACACGCAGTTGAGTCGGATCCTTCTGGGTAGGGTGAGACGTAGTGGTCAACGCTCTGGGCTCATAACCTGTTGGGCTAAGGATATTCAGAGATGAGAGTCAGAACAGAAGGATTGGATTTCATGATATAAAGATGAGAAAAACAAACAAAACAGAAAAGACAACTTACCTGAGGATATTCAGAGATGAGAGTCAGAACAGAAGGATGAGAGAAGAATCCATCTGTCTGGCTCCCATTCTGTCCTCAGGTATAGGTACAACTGGTAGATGTCACAGACAGTGTGACAGTGCAACTATGGGCAAGCTGACATGACAACTGGGAGCGCGTGCTACATGAATGTGAGAAGCAGACTGAGAGTGACAGCTGAAGGAGACTTGATGAATGAGATGAAATGATGTGAACATGGAACAGAGTTAAATGAGAAAGAGAAATGATGTAAACAGGAAGCAGAAAGAAATGAGAATGGAAACAAGTGAGCTGGAAAGAGTATGAGATGTAAAAGCTCCAACAAAAAGTTTGGCTGACCCTTTTCTCTTTGTGAGAAAGGATGCAATTTTGTTTGTATGGGTTGATGACATTATCATTATTGGGAATGGTAAGGAGAGAGTCATTGAGATACTCAAAAAGGAGTTCAAGATAAAATATCTTGGTCTGGCGCAGCAGGTGCTGGGAATGAAAGTTAGTAAGAGCAACAATGGGATCAGGTTGGATCATAACCATTATGTGTCAGCTCTACTTAAGCAGTATGGCTTAGAAGATGCAAAGGAGTGTGGTACTCTAATGCAGTCTAACATTTGGTTAGAAAAGTCTACAGATGAAGAGAATCTACAGTTTGTTCAATCTGGGAATTATTATAGATCAGTTATTGGATCTTTGAATTATTTGGGGCAGTGTACAAGGCCAGATATTACTTATGCGGTTGGTATTTTGTCACAACACTTAGAGAAACAATGCATGAGGCATTGGTAAGCGTTTAAGAGAGTTATGAGGTATCTTAAAGGAACAAGCAGTCTGGGACTGCAGTTTTCAAAGTCATTGAACTTTGAATTGGTTGGTTATTCTGATGAAAGTTGGGCAGATGGTAACACTAGGGGATCAAAAAGTGTTTTTGTATTCTTCTTAGGAAAGAATCTAGTGTCTTTGATGTCTAAAAAGGTGTCAGAAATAAGTCTTTTGTCAACAGAAGCAGAGTACAGAGCGTACTTGTCAGCTTCACAGGAAGCAAAATGGTTGAGAAAGGTCTTAGAGGATACTCATAAACCACAAGGGTTTGCGTTGTTGTATTCTGATAACCAGAGTGCCATTGCGCTGGCAGAAAATCAAGTGTTCCATTCTAGAACAAAAAATATTGATGTTCATTATAAATATTTACGGGATGCAGTTAACTGCAAAGAGATAGTGTTACGGTACATGCCTACTGGGGCAATGATTGCGGATATCTTAACTAAGGCGTTAGATAGGAACAAACATGAAGGTTTTGTGTCTAGTATGCGTATGGCATCCCTTTTGGATTAAGGGGGTGTGTTGAAATGCAGATGCACTCAGGTAATGTGAATAGGAGTGTGTAATCCAAATGGTATGAAAAAATGGGCCTCCATGGCCCATTGGAAATCACGTGGGCCACGTGGGCCAATGTGGGTGTTATTGGTTTTGGGCATTTGGGCTCCAAAAAACGTTTTTATGGTCTTTTGGGACACGTGCTCTCACGGGCCCGCCAGGGTGGATGGGCCACCCAAGCCAGATGGGCTTATTTGGGCATAAAAGGGCCCAAGATTTATTATGGACATACTGGGCCAGACGGGCTGGCCCGCCAAGGTATGTAATTCTCACAATATGAGCTTGGGGCGGCCCATTGGGGCCGCCGCCCCTGTCGCGGCCTGCTAGGGGCCGCTGCCCACGTGGTGGCCCGTTCGGGGCCGCCTGTGTTCCTCAGTACGGCCCATGTGGGGCCCAAAGGCCCGCAGGGGGCTGTCGCGCGGCCAGGGGATCCCATGTGGCCAAGGGATCCTGCGCAGTGGGATGCCATGCGGGCCTGGCTGGTCGCACCCGGCAACCAGTGCCGCGGAGCTGGGGCTCGCGCCCCCGGCTTGCTCCCCCTCCCCTTGCTCGCCGTCGCAAGGGGGATGGGGGCAAGCTGGCTGGGTTGAACCAGCCAGCGACCGGCCGCAACAGTGCAATCGGTCAGGGAAGGGGGGACCTGACCACCCCCTTGCCCAAGGATGTGGCGGCGCTGGCCGCAAGCGTAGCAACTGGAAGGTGGGGGGGGAATTCATCACCCCTCCACCATCAAGCGTGTGAAGCAACCAAGCAGGGGCGCTCTCCCCCCCCCCTTTACCAAGGGGGAGGAGCAATGGGCCTGGGGGGACCTGATCACCTCCCAGGCCAACTTTCTTGACAACGCCCTGGGGGTATCAACCCCCAGGGCCCCTGGTGAGGGGATTTGACTTCCCCCACCAGGGATTTGAGAGAAAGAGGGGGGGGACAGCATGTCCGCTGGTCACACCCCCCCCATGTGAGTCTGATACCAGACCCAGGTGTGCCCTGGGTCCCACCTGGCCCATTTGAGGGGCCAGGGGCTGGCTGCATTAGGCAACCAGCCCGCAGACAATGTAATTAGGTCATCATGGCTGGTTGTAACGGACAACCAGCCAAGGGGATTGAACAGCAAGGGGCTGGTTCAGCCCCGTAAAGGTGGAAAAACTGGAATGGACCGGAATAGGCCGTTTGTAAGGGTTCAGGAACTGACGCCATGGAGGCTGACGTAGTACCAACCAAGTAACAAGGCCAGTAGAGCCTGTAGAGCTCTTTTGGTGCGGAAAATTTGCCTTTTGTATTATTTTATCATGGGCTCACAAGAGGCCAATCTTTTGTACTTAAGGAGCTTTTCTCCCTGCTGTTTTCTATCCATCCATTGATCATTCCAATAAAATTCATCCAAAATTTTGCCCCATTGTGAGAGCCCCATTAGCCAATATTGACACCCAGTGTCCAGCATTTCTTTTGCTTTAAATACTGCTCATTTTCCTAAGCTAATTTCTGGCCATAATTCTAACACATCTTACCCTTGAAGTTCTTTGAATAGAATGATATATCATAGATTTACACCACAAGGAATAATTTTAAAATATCCAAGAAAACTTCATTTAACAATTTTTACAAATCAGAGGGAGAATCACAGATTTTGAAAGGCAAAAAATTACAATAAAACATTCCAGATATTTTTTTCATAGAATTGAAATATTCATGAAATTTGGATATAATCATATGCTCCTTGCATTTCAAACTTGAATAAATGAGAATCTCCATGGAAACAGTTAAGAAAATGCAAAATTGTCAGTACTTCTCAGGAATTGATTAGCTTTCCCTGATTCAGTTTTATATCTTCAGCACAAAGACAAAGAATTCAGTCTTTCTTTGGAAAAAAGGCCCTCCAAAGTTGCAAAGGTGCAATTTTTCCTTTTGTTCTTTGTGAAAAAGAGGGGTGGATTTCCTTTTATTTTTGTAGTCCCTCTTTTCATTCCAAGCATCCCTCAAGTGCAACAAAGGGGCATTCAAGGAAATTCTGACCATTCTGGACCACAGTGATAAATAATATCAACCCACTATCCCTCTTTAAAACTCTGAGAATTTGAATGAGGAAGGGGGAGGACTCCCAGAGAACCTCCTCTGCAGGTTTTTTTAAATTTTTGATTGTTAAAACATATGGATCTAGCCCCAAATCTTATGGGAATTTGGTATATTTGAGCTGGGAGAAAAATTTGTGTGTATCTTTGGTTTGAATTCTGTTTGAAAGTTTATTAGGGGGTTTTTAGGTATCTTTAGAGTGGAACCAGAATGAAAAGTAAATACTTTTTCCTACATATGAAAGGAGAATTTTTGAGGAATCATCTAAACTTTTCCCGCATTGTTTAGGAATACAGATCAATCTTTAATAAAACTTTGTGTTTTTGGGAAGCTGCAATGGGAGTAAGCTTCTTGAGATAGAAGTTTGCAGAGTGAAGTAAAAACAAGCGGCTGATATGACACAAAATCAGAAAGCCCCAATTAAACAGGAGCTTATGAAGCCCCTGTAGAATAATAAGTGTTCCAGGGACCCTTATGAAACTCTTCTAAACCTTCATTCAAAAAATTGAAAACTGGTGGAAATTTCACATGGGAGGGATTTCCAAGTTGAACATTGGTATGGAAGAAGGGTGGTTGGAAGCAGAATTCAATCTCTTTAGATTTATTTTAATTTGGAGACATTTGCCAGCACATCTAGAATTGAAGGGCTTGACACTTATTCCAAGCCAAAAAATTTATCACAACTCCTTCTGGTTACTTCTCTGATGTAGTTCACCAAATATATCATTCAGTTTCAATTCAACTCCATGAGACTGCAATTGAAACTTCTCAGAAAGACTTCAAGAACTTGATTGGTCTCCCATATTGTGTTGAACACCTATCAGGAAAAATAAACCACTATGCTCTCAGGATTGTGCATTTATTTCACATTTCAGCAGAAAAATAAACCAACTGTTCTGGTTGTGATTATTCTTCTTTCATGGGGATTCCTTGTGTACACCAAGTGAAGAAGGCAAATCTCCAGAAGCAACAATTTTCGCTTGATGATATTCATCCCCAGTGGCATGTCAAACCTCCGATTGCAGTATGTTTTCTTTTCTTGGGGAAAAAAATAATTCTAAAATTGATTTCTGAAGTGTTTTATTTTATTTTGAAATTATTAATAGATTGCTGAGAAGGGGTCATGCCAACTTTCTCAATCATCTCATGAATCACCTTCCCAATCAACCAGCATACACCGGTTTCAGAATCAAATCTTTGAAGAATTCCTTAAATTTGACCCAGGAGAACAACATTTTTACCTTGGAGAAATGATGAAACTGTTAAAAGGGAAGTATCAACTGACTCCCATTAAAGAACCCCTATCAAAGGAAGAAAGGAAAATCAAAGGAAGACCCAAAGGATCCCCCAATAAAAGCAAAATATATTCTCAGCTTCAATCTAAGAGGGATCAATTTGGGTTTGAATATGTTGAACTACCTAAGAGAAGAGGTAGACCAAGGAAGAACCAAGTGGTTAATTTAATGGTAAGTTTTTTCTTTTTTTTTTTGGTTTTTTTATCCCTTTTTGTTGAATTGGTTTAACAGCATATGGTTGAAAAGTAGTTTTCTCTAATTTCAGACTCTGAGGAAAAGGAAAGGAAAGGAAGACCATGAAAACACCAAGGGAAAAAAGAAAAAGGAATCAGAGGAGGAGGTGATTTGTTTTTTTTTATTTTTATTTTTTTGTGTAATTAGGCTAACATGGCATTGTGAACAGGATCAGTTTATAACAGAAGACTAATTGAGTGAAGAAAAACTCAAAGATATTGAAGAATTGGATATAATAAAGACAGTAATTTTTTTTTGGTTGGGGGGATCAGGATTGTTTTTCTAGTTTCCATTGATTTTCATATTTTCATTTGTCACTCAGAGGTCAGGAACTATAATAAATAAGAGAGTTGTTTCACAGAATTTGAGTCCTGGGACTTCACAGAATATCACAAGAAGAAAAAAAAAGATGAAGATAAAGATGCTTATAGGCTTCCAGGGAATCCAATCTTTCCTCCCACAGCCACAACCTCTGAAATAGAAAAGGTGAATAAATTTCTGAATTAATCTTGCTTTATGGTTCACTTATTAAACCCTTGTTTTTTGGGATGAAGTTCACAACATTTTATTATTCATATTCTGATAATTTTGAAGTTGTGGCTATTGATAAAGTCAGTATGAATTGCTTTTTTTCTGTTTCATCTTAAATAATACTGATCTTTTTTTCCTTAGTATCAATACAAAAATTTCATTTTACCAAAGACAGCCATACCAAAAATTTCACATGTTCAAGATGTGATGGTAAATGTGGGTTTAGATAAGTTTCAGTTAATTTGGGCTGTAAATCTGAAGATTGGAGCTCAATAGGTCAGGAGATGATCACTGCTTGCAGCTACCTACAAAAGGCCAGTGGTACTTTTATCTAAGTTGATCCCATCAACTTATTTGCCACTCAATTCACCTCCAACTGCCAATTCTCAAAAATCTACCATATTTTTAATTATTTTGGAAGATTTTCAGCCCATAGTTTCTTTCCACTATAATTATAAACTGTGGCCAGCTCCCCAATTAGATCCCCTATGGAAGGATTTTACTAGCAAGGAATCAAAAAAATGGGAAGATTTGATTCATGATAACTTGGAACTTGATTTGAAGCTTTTGTTTATTTGCATTAAAATAAATAAAATAGTAAAAATTTAATCTTGATTGAATCATTTGTCTTTTTTTTCTCACTCAATTTTTTATAATTTTTTTACTCATTGATTTAGAGAAAAAAACCATTGATTTAGAGCAAAAAACACCACTTTTGTGTTTTCAATTATAAAATCTTTGGGAACCAATAAGCTACTAAAAATCCCCAGATTTTTTTTTGCGCCCTTTAAAATGCCCGCTAAAATACTGCAAACTGAAAATTTGAAAAATCTTAAGTAAAAATAACAAAAAAAAAATTGAAAATAATGTCTCATTTTTTATGTAAATCCCATTTTCTGGCAGGAAAGTGAAGTACTAAAAATGTTAAAGAATCATAATTGAATGTCCTTTCATATTTGGAAACTTTATTTCTCTTCAGATTTTTCAAATGATCAAAAAAAAAAAGATTAAGAATGTGATAAGATTTGAGATGTGGAGCATTTTTTTTTCATTTTTTTTGGGGAAATTGGGAAGGCCTTAAAAATGGTCAAAATTCTTTGGATTTATTCTACAGGGGTTTGAGATGCCCCCGTATCTCCCAGCATTTATTTTTTTTACAACCCCCCAAAAAAACCTTTTTTCCAGTTTTACCGTATGGGTGGGGGATGTTGCAGGACATTGTGAGGATATACAAACTGCCTGTTTTCCAGGTTTGTGGGCATGAAAAAAATTACACAGATTCATTTATTTATTAATTAATTTATTAATCTAATTATTAATTAATTAATTATTTTATTTATTTATTTCTTTTTAATTTACTTATCCACTTATTTTTTTATTTTTTTTATTTGTTTTTGTTTGAAACCTTTTAAGTCATGAATGGGTTTTCAAGCCCGTTTTCAACTTCTGGGTTGAAAATTTAACATTTAACCAAATCTAAAAGCAAGAAAAATAAAATGCTCTTGCTAGTAAAAGCACCCTTCATTTTGAATTTTCTAATGTCTTGTCCTCCTCATGTAAGAATCAATTCAGATAGTATATAAATTGAACAGTATCAACCAAGTTATTTGATATTTTATCCATTTTTTTCATCTCCTTGTTACATCATTATCATGGGTTATATTATATTTTGAATAGAAATCTCATCATTCATTTCATTTAATTCAAATTTAATAAAAATAAATAACTCCAACAAAAAATAGTAATGTTTTTTTTTAAAAAAATAAAATTTACAAAGCATCCTTGACATATTCTTCAGTACAGGAAATAAATTGGGCTCTCCCAGAAAGCCAAATTTGCCACCAACACACTCCAGTTCTTTGAATAGTGCCCCTTAATTTCTTCCTTGAATTCCCTTGTGGTTTCCCCATTTTCACCTGATTACAAGCTGTGAAGAAGTCAAGCTGGTCCTTGTGGAGGAAACATTTAAAGCTTCAATCCATAAAATAGATGAAATTTTCCTGGAAATTCTCTGGAATTTTACTGGTTTTCTGCCCTGAAAAAATTGAAAAATCCTTTGAAAACACCATTTGGGAAAAAATAGATTTAAAGGATACACTTCCAATTCTAATTCAAGGAAAAAAGTTTTGAAAAAAAGCTAAGATAAAATATAATCAAATAGGATAGAATGGGGCATATCAGAGTTAAAATTTTTGAAAAATTTAGATAGCTTATTTCAGGAAAAAAATATATTTTTTAAGAAATATTTTTTCATCAAAAAAAAATTAATTAATGGTTTCAACTGAAAAAAATAAAATTTTGAAAACAAATGGACAGGACTGAAATCAGCCATTTAACTTTTTGGAAACTTTAACTCTGATACAACCTAGTTCATCATTTTATTTGAGAATGAAATTTTCTCTTCTCTTGATCAAAATTTTCTTTAATTCAATAATTGTAATTATTATAATTATGCATATTTTACATTTATTGTAAAACACAATTTTTAGTGCCAGGAATTTTCCTTTGGGTTTCCATTTTTAGTTATGAACCAAAAAACATAAAAATTTCCCCACCATGTGAATCTCAAAATCTTGAAAAAATTCAAGTAAGATGAAAGAAAAAATTCTCAAGAACAATGGTCATCCCCAGAGATAAAGCTTAAAAAATTCCTTGCACTCATCCACATAACAAGAATAAAAAAGAACAACATTTAATCAACATAAAAGGTTCACAAGTTCCTATCCTACCCTCCCCCAAATTTAATTTTTCCCCCCAATTTTTCAAAATTGGCTGTAGCTTCAACAAAAATATGCTTGCTAGGCTGTTATGGTGCTTCAAGCTTGTCTGGGCACACTCCAAAGTCCAACTGGGCACTGTTCCCAGAAGGCTTGATTTGTGCATCAGGTTGCACAGCCAATCTTGGCACACAGCCAACCTCCAATTGGCCAAGGCCAAGCTGTTGGAAACCCCCTCACTCATTTGCTCTATCTCCCTTGCTCCCTCCATAGTGAGATGAAGGCTATGATCAAACAAATTCTCCAAGGATTACCACTAGATTTCCAGTCTGAGTATTCACACTCCAAGGGGGATTCCAGTTGATGGAGTAGTTTATCCTCAGCGGGTTTAAACCTTAGGATGGAGGGGGAATTGAGGTCAAAATCCATTAATAGATCATCAGGGTGAGCTTGGGTGTACTCCTTGGGATTTAGGATTTTTTTGGATGAGGGTGAGGCCGGATGATAATGGTATTTTTACCAGTTTATTGAAGAAAAGAAAAAAATAAATAAAAATGCCCACAATTACCAATCTAGCGGGCGTGGTCAATTGGCTTGGTTATTGGTCAAGCAAAATTTGGCCCAACCCACCCAAACTTGGGTGTGTGCCAATTTGCGCTTGTCTATATGCCAAGTGGGATTTAGGGGGTGCCAAGGGGGCTTTAGGGGGTGCCCAGAGCGCTTTAGCAAAAAACTGGCTAATTTGGGTGGGTGCCCAAACAAGTTTGATATACCATATGAATAAAATCCCTCCACAAAATATGCACAATAAAAACCTCTTCCAATATGCTTGCCATCAAAATTGACCATATAGACATCCTCATTTCTTCACTCAACTGTCTTTTTAAGCTCCATAAACTCTCACACATAAAAAATATTGAGATTAGCTTCAATATCATTATGCTTCAAAGGTTAAATTTAAAAGTCTTGCAAATATAAAATTATTCCCAGAAACTTAATTAACACTTGTTAAGGAAAATTCCCACATTATTCAAACAAATTAACACCCTGTTTCTTGAGGCTTTCTTTATAAAAGGGAACCAGGTCCCCCTTTCAAAATGTTTTCCTCAATAAATTTTAATACCTACCATCCAATCTCAGGACCAAATTTTCTTGACTCTACTTGACATTTTTTTATTTGTTTGAAATGTAAATTTCCCCTGAAACAGATGTTCTGCGTGTGCCAATACAAATCCAAAGATAAACTGAACCTACACCAGTTGATATCCAGTTAATTAATTTGAGCTTGCTACTATGCACAGAGAGACCTGTCAAAGTACCAATAATAAAAAAACAAAATAATTTATGAAAACACAAATAAAGAGGGTGGAATCCCCAGATATGATTATGGATTGTGATTACCCAACCAACATTAGGTAGGATCATCCCCTGAACCCACCCTTAAATTATCACTACTTAATCTTTTAAAATATTATAATTAAAATGAACCAAAAATCATGGCACAACTGTTGTGATTTTTTCTATTTTAATAGTTTGCGTATATTTTCACACATAAGTTTCACAACTTAATTTTTTCAGAATTGAGTTGTTATGTATATTTTAGGAAATACAGGCTGAATTAGGTTTTTTAAGAATTCCTGCCTGCAGCCCTACATCCCTGCACATAGCCTGCGCACTAATTGAAAATCTACGCATGCATGAATTATTTAAAGTCCTGCATGAAAAGCACACATTAAGGTCTGATATGCAGCAGATCTGATCCTTGCATCTCAGATCCTTGATAACTTAGAGGTGCTGGTAGGTACCACACTTACCTATCACAACCCACATGGAGCATCCCTGTATATTGAGCAATGTGACATATGCATAGAGGATGATCCAAAAAATTATATATCAAATAAAATTGCATAAAATCAAACTAAAAGTATACAAAATTAAAAATCAAATAAAATAAAATACTGAAAAAATTGCAGATCCAGATCTTTGACAACCACAAAAAGATCAAAATATCTAAAAATAAATTATTAAATATTACTGAATTAATCAGAAGATGATGGAAAATAAATAAAAGTACATTGCTGATTGCTTTAGTCCAATAAAAAGGGTTCAAAATCAAATCACGTGCAGGATCACTAAATTAACAAATAAAACACAAGGACAGATCCTGTAACTAAAATCACGCACTAATACCACAGATACAAGATCAGATGAGCTACAGCACCAAGTGAAAATGCTAAAAAATATCTGGATGACTTTCTAGCCTCAGAAAATGGGCCCTACCCTCTCTAAATGCCCTGAGAAGGCTCTCTTTACCCAAAAAAGGTATTTATACAACACCTTTTTGGCTCTTTTCCCACCTGGAAAATACTATTTGTAACCATAAACTGTGAAATAAAGAATAAAGTGCTCATATAGAGATAAGAAAGTTATTTATGGCTTCAGTCTGAATTATATTTTATTCATTCACCAACCATTATTGCTGTTTGCATTGAAGAAAACTCAAAAAACCCCAACCTTTGATCTGAAACCCTGCAACTGTGAACCATTGCAGGTACCCAGCAAGTGAATTCTCAAATTAGTAATTTATTTCCTCTCTTCTTTGGCTTGTGTGATACCATAGCCCAGCCACCTTGACAATTTTATTGGGTGTTGACCCTTTTATTAAGCAATAGGGACCCCATGGTTCCAGGGGACAATTTTCAAATTTCATCTCCTGAAGAGAGTTGTTGATGACCCCAATTCTGGCTAAACTTTGGCTCCTATTTTAATTATTTTTATTGGCTATATTGAAATAATTTTAAACAAGACAAATAAAGATTTCACCATTTACCAATTATATTGATGCTTTTGTAGATTGTTCCATTTTAAGTTTTTAAGCATATTATTATTCTTTTACTTAATCAATCTCTGTAGCTAAAGGACTGAAAGGTTCCTGGTATCAGAGAGCTGAAAATTAAGCATAAAAATATCAAATGGGAAAACTTTATTCTGAATTTAAAAAATCTTGCAGGGAAAATAAAAGTTCCTGCAGTTTAAAAAATTTTTATCTAAAAGAAAATACTTTTGGAAAAAACTTCTTGCCCTTTTTTGAATCAAATCCAAAAATATTAACAGATAATCCTTAATGGGCTTATGTACCCAATTGGTTGCACCTTCACTCCCTGGTTAGCACTCTTTCACCCCCTCAAACATTGCTCCATAAGCAGTCAAAAATTTCTTGAGATCCCCCCTAAAATTGACCCAACAATCCAATTTTTGAAAAACAAGCATCCAAACTGAAAATACAGTGCTCCCTTGCTAGAAAGCTTTTTTTTAAAAAAAAAAATTAAACCAAATTTTGAGCATTAGGCCAAATAAATAAATGAATGAATAAATGAAGGAATGAATGAAAATGATAATGAAAATAACAGGAATCATTTTCACTTTATCCAATTTGCCCCAGTGACATAAGTAATTTTGAAAAAAAACCAAAACAAAACTCCCAATACTGTATTTGTTTTTAAATAAATCAAATAATTGGAAATGATGTCTTCCAAAACAAAATTATCTGGAAGAAGAACCATAATAAATCATTCCATGCACACTGTAAAAAAAACTTGAGTAAGATATCTGTAAATTCAAAATCACATAAACAGTCTTCCAGGGCATTGAAAGACCCAAAATTCTTAAATTGAAACCTTTCTTCTACTTTAGTTTTGACAGCCATATTTTACTAATCTTCTTAATTTTAACATCTTCATCCAGAATTTTTTGAATATGAAGATAGAAAGACTTTTTCTTGGTTGTGGTGAAAAATTTTGCAGGGATTTTTGTGAATTTTAAGGAAAAAACTGAAATAATTCTACCAATCTAGTCATTGAAGCATTGGGTAATGTAGGATAATTTACAATCCCAGCCAAGGCCTCTGAATTCAAAAGTAATCCAAACTCAAAAAACCAAAAGGTTCTTTCAAGCCACTTCAATAATTTGGCTACTCTGAATAACTCCAGCTTTCTTGAGGAGTATCTCAACTCAAAATCCAAGAAGGTTTCTGAATTGTAGAGAAATGGTTGTTATTATTGGTTTGGGTGATGATGAATTCACAACCCCCAGTTTTCTGGGAGTTGTGTAGGGCCCTACGCGGCCCATTGGAGGCTTGAGGGCCCATACACCCATTGAATGGGTTGCTCCAACACGTCCAAACACTGGAAAGGACTCCAAAGGGTTTTTCCAAACACACGCAACCCCCAGGGCGTTGTATACACCCCCTCAATGGCATTTTTGAGTCATGTACCCCCATACAAAACCATTTAGAAGCATTTAAGGGGGTGTAAAACCCCCTGCCATTTGTGCCAGAATTTTTTGGACCCCCTGGACCACATTTAGGTTCCATCAACCCAAATTTGGGATCACGCATACTTTTTGGGACTATTGGACCAGACCTAGAAATAATAAAGTGAAACTGAAAAAATAATCATTGTCTTTGACAAACAAACATCCCACAAATTATGCTCTCAACCCGCCCTTTGAACAATAGAAAAGTAAATTTTTACTGCATGTTGGTTAAACTGAGCTTTCTCATCTCAAAAGTGAGGAAACTTTTTAGTTTTTCAATTGAAATTTTGATTGAATACTGAAGTAACATTGCCTTTTTTGCATTATGGGAACATTGGAAAGCCCTCCTGTTTATGATATGGCTGAATTGACAGAATGAATTGATAGTAACATGAATAAAGCTGTGGAAAAAATGGATTTGGGTAATGGAACATTGGAAGCCCCAATTGCATCCTCATCTAGTTTTACAATTGAGGAACAAAATTTTTCACAAATGGACATGACCTCTGGTGGTGAGTAACATTTTATGTTATTCTGGCCTTTTCCTAATTGATTTGATGAAAACTGATAGGCAGCTGTGGCTGGTAACTCCGTAACTATGTAACTATGATATAACCATCTAATTGGTGCCAAATCCACATGAACCACCTCCTGTGAGAGCCTTTCCTACTAGGGAAGAGGCACAAAAGTATTTTCAAACATAGGAAATGAAGCATGTTTACGCTTTGACAGTTTTCACCTCAAAGCTGGATAAATATGTGGATTTAGCCTGTGATAAACATGGTTACTAATCTAGGCCTCTTCTCACCAAAAGGTCAAGGAAAACTGACACAAGTAAGGTTGGTTGCAGGTTTTTAACCTGTGCAAGTTAAATAAAGGAAGACCTCTTGTGAAAAATCTCCTGCAGAAATGATCAACATAACCATCAACAATCTCCACACCCCTCATTGAATCCTCAACTAAGGAGAATATCTGGGGGGGACTTAGAGAATTTAAGGGAAGGAATGAATGATGGGCTCAATACACTTAAACTCAAAGGAAAATTGAGCAAGATTGATGGTTAGGAGTATGTTGATGAAAAGAAATCTATAACACTGAGAAAAAGGTAATGCTTGCAGAACTCACGGGAAAAAGTGTTATCAACATCCTCTTTGAAAACCTTGGTGATTCAGGTTGGGTTCCTCAAGCAAAATTCAGTGGAGAGGGACACTTGGAGGCCCTATTCTTGGCCCACCCTGATGCATTAAAGCTTTACAAACAATTCCATCATATTGCTACGTTTGATTGTACTTATAAAACAAATAATTACAAAATCTGCTGTAGTGCTCCAAAACCTAACCTGTAGCCATCAGACTCACTTTTATAGTATAAGGAAAGCTCCAATCATCAAACAGACCTCACAAATGGATTCTACATCAAAAATAACATTTAGTCACTCAGCCAAAGTACCCCTCTATCTCTCATGGTTTAGAAGATACAGCTTAAATCAACACTGGCCTACCCATATCCCTACAAGGTGTCACAGACCAGTGAAGTTTCATGGAAATACCCTGGATGCCTTCAAGTACATACCCCATACAGTACAAACATACAGCACCAAACGAACCTGCAGCATTGTACATAATTAATATATGCAAGGCACTGCATGAAGAACCAAACAAATCGCATGTATACACAGCAATATATGAAAGACCCTGCATGCAGAGGCTGTACAGCATCATACAGGACATAATAAAGAAGCAATATATGCAAGGCACTGCATGGAGAACCAAACAAATCACCGGTATACACAGAAATATATGCAGGACACTGCATGCAGAGGCTGTACAGCATCATACAGGACACTATACAGAAGTAATTCATGCAGGGGGCAACTTTATCAATGCAGCACAGCAATGCATGCAAGGGTTTAAATGCATGTAGATCCTGCACAGCCTCCTCCTCTGACCAGAAAAAATGCCTCATGAAATGTATTCACTGTACCGGGGAGACCCTCAGGGGCAGCCCTGAGGGCAGGATTTTCTATAAATAGAGGGCCTGTCTCCCCCATCCAGGTCCCATCATCAGTTCCCCCCATCCTCCCCTCCAGGGATCACCATGCCTCCTAGGCACCCTTAACCCATACTTTTACTACTCTCAAACATTATCCCATAACCCATACTATCATTATCACCAATCTCATATCCCATACCATCACCATCACCATCACCATCATCATCATCATCAACCACCACCATTACCCTGGATCCTCCACCATCATCAGCAAATAGTTTTGAACATGACCCAACCCAGTAACCCATACTTTTGAGCATACACCACCACCATTATTTACTCCATACCCCATACCTTTCACCATCACCACCATGTGCCCATAACCTGAACATCATCACCTACCATCATCATCATCAGTCATCATCATCACCTACCATCATCTTCATCAGTCATCATCATCATCACCTACCATCATCATCATCATCCATCCTCATCATCACTTACCATCATAATCATCAGTCATCAGAATCATCCCTTACCATCATCATCATTGGTCATCATCATCATCACCTTCCTTGACCATCATCAATCATCATCATCACTCACCATCATCATCATCACCTACCTTGACCATCATCAGTCTTCAGCATCACCTACCTCATCCATCATCATCACCTACTTCATCAATCATCATCATCATCAAACATCACCATCAGTCATCAACTATAGGCCCAACCATTTCAACCTTTATTCAAATCATCACCTGTATCACCAAAGGAGTATCAATCAGTAACCAATAAAATAAATATAAAAAAAATATATAAAGGATAAGACTAGAGAAAGGATTCTTCACTCACTCAGCTTCTATCCACCAGGTCACATATCTGTTCCACCATTTCTTCCTTATCAAGCTTGAATACATTGATCCTAGGTCTGATAGAGACTACTATAGTAGCAACTCTATCTTAAAATCAGCCACCATTTCTCTTTTTGTTTATTGTTGTGAGACTACTATAGTACTCAGAGGGGCAGGCAATTCAAAATCATCCTTAGTATTCCTCTATCTTATTTGAAGTTGTAATACTGAATTCCCCCTCAAGTGACTGCCAGCAAGCTATTTGCTAAACTTTACCCAATCCAAAAGGAGTCTCCACACCGCTTATTGCATGTTGTAGGAATGAAAGCCAACCAAAAAACCTTCACACAAGATCTTGTTTTTATAACAAGAGAAATGTTTGATTTTTACAGTTGTTCTGTAAAAGAAATAAAGGAGCTGGCTTATGGTTTTGAGAGAATTTCCAAAGTCTTTGTTATGGACCATGAAAAATCTCTGATTCATGCTATAGAAAATATTTTCCCTGAGTCAACAAGACAGTGCTTTCAATTGCACTTGTCTAAAAACATACAAGCAAACTGTAAAGTTTGCTTTAATAATGACTTTGATGGATGGGAAAGATTTATGTATCTGTTGGAAAATTATGGGGCCTCAGAAAATAAGGAGGAGGTAGAGGTGAATGATGCAGAACTCAGAGTAAGTGCCAAATCACTGCCTCTACTGTTGATCTTCCTAGTTTTGGGTGCTTATGTTATGTTTGTATAAATTGTTTATTGGAAGACCATAACTATGTGCTTCAGGATATGGAAAATAACATCTTCAGTATCAAAGAGAATTTTTTAATGGCTTGGAATTGCAAAAATCCTGTGTTTGGAAATAAAACAACATCTTGGGTTGAAGGGGCCCATGCTAATATCAAACGATTCCTTGAAAATTTTCTGGGAAACATTTTGGATGTTTGGAAAAACCCAGAAGGAAAATTTTCAAATCAAATTAAGTTGGTTCAGGGGTTCCTTTACAACTCTCAAATAAAGTTAGGAATAGTTCTTCCCGCTGAGCTTTTACCATTGCGATAAAAGTTGTCTTTAGAGGCAATTAAACTTTGAGAAATTAAAGCGGAACCATGATGGGGAAGTGTGCACCAAGTCATACTCCAAGACTATGGGTTTTCCCTGTTCCAAAAAGAAAGGTGACCTACTAGCATTCAGAGGATCTGTTGTTCCTGAATATGTTCATCCTCAGTGGAGGCTGTATCATTAACCTTGCGGTTCTAGTTCTGTAAGTTGGTTCAACTGGATTAATGCTTTTGGATGGATGATTCCTACTTTGATAAAGTTTGATCCTATTGAATTTTGGGAGTTCAATGTTGATGAAATGCTCAACAAATATCAGTTAAATGAGAATCTCAATGCAATGATCTTGGGATATCCTGAACAAGATAATTGCAAGCTGTTGAAGTACCTGATTCAGAAGACTGCAAATTATCAGTCAAAGGCAAGAATTGAACAAAAAGTCTTGCAATCAAGTAGAGGTTGGCCAAAATTATCATATACCTGCAGAGATCCGTCTTGATTTGAAAACTTTGAAAAGGAAATTAAGCGGCAAAAGGGAATTAGACGGGCACAAAATAAGAAAAGAAAAAATATTGCAAGTATTTTCTTTTGTGAAATGTTCATTTTTTTGGTTTCATGAACTGATGATGATATGATGGCAATCGTTAGTCAAAGTCCACAGGATAAGAATCTGATATTCATATTTCAGAGGAATAGACTGAAAGTGAATGAGATTCAATTCATTGGGACTTGGAATCCTCTTTAGAGGAAGAAGATGTACAGGAAGGGTCAACCAGAAGCCCATCTTTGGTCAGTATTGATTTGATTAATTAATGTTATTGGAATTTTGGCTGAGTAAGTTTTGATCATAGGAACCCAAATTGAAATAAATTAATGAAAAAAATGAAAAATTAAAGAAGTTCTTGGGCAAGGTTTGGGATCCAATTGGCAATGGGAATTACATATTTAGAGTAATTTCTAAATCACTTGGGTATGATGAACACAGTTGGTTTAAAGTGAGAAAGGAAATGACGGAAAAATTGGAGAAAAATAAAGAATGCTACATCAAGATGCTTTATGGTGCAAGAGAGGTGGAAAATATTCAACAAAGAATTTCTTTTTAAGAAATCAATGCAAATATTCCCTCTTCAAAATGGCTGGCTAAGTTAGATATGGGTCAAATAATAGCAGACACATATGCCAGACCTATATGTCTCATTTCATTGGAGTCATGTTGTTCTCATACTCCAATGAAAAACTTCTTTAAAGATAAATCAGAGCATGTTTGTATTTCCTTTGTAAAAAATAACCACTGGGCTATATTAGTACATGAGGGAGAAATGATTTCAATCCCACCCATTGTAGAAAAACCCTCTGCTTTCATTTGAAAGAAAGCTCCTGGTTGGGTTGATCATCTCAAAGATAAACTGCACGTGTATTCAAAATTATAAGCTTAAATCATAGACTTCATATTCCATCATTTGGGTTCTAGTGCTGATTCTGATTTTATAATTCTATTAATATACAGGTTTATCACATTTGGAAAATCATTATATTGAGTGTTTTGAGTTAACATCATCATGTTGAGGGTTTTGAATCAAATTCAATGGTAATTAAGTGCAAATTGTGTAGGGATAATCCCATCATGAGGAGTATTTTTACTTCTTGTGATGGGATCAGCTTAAAACAAGTTGAACGTGTATTTCTTTGGTTTTTTTACTTTAAAGCTAGTCAAGTTGAACGTGTAGTTTTTGGTGTTTTTACTTTAGGGCTAGTGAAGTTCAAATTGTATTTTTTGGCACTTATCCTTTACGGCTGCTCCATAGACTATTTTATTGTTTATTTAGTTTTTGTTGTTTTTAATTAAGGGCTAGTCAAGTTGAACTTGCATTTTTTTGATTTTTTTCTTTGTGATTTTCTTTTCAATTTTTATCAAAAAATAAACTGGTTTTTGATGTTTAAATCAACTGGTTTTTGATGTTTTAGATGTCCTCAGTTTTTTCATTTTTATTTTATTTTTATTTTTATTTTACTTTTATTTTACTTTTATTTTATTTTATTTTTATTTCATTTTTATTTTTATTTTTATTTTTATTTCATTTTCATTTTATTTTTATTTTTATTTTTATTTTCAGGTCATTTTTATTTTTATTTTTATTTTTATTTTTATTTTTATTTTTATTTTTATTTTTATTTTTATTTTTATTTTTATTTTTATTTTTATTTTTATTTTTATTTTTATTTTTATTTTTATTTTTATTTTTATTTTTATTTTTATTTTTATTTTTATTTTTATTTTTATTTTTATTTTTATTTTTATTTTTATTTTTATTTTTATTTTTATTTTTATTTTTATTTTTATTTTTATTTTTATTTTTATTTTTATTTTTATTTTTATTTTTATTTTTATTTTTATTTTTATTTTTATTTTTATTTTTATTTTTATTTTTATTTTTATTTTTATTTTTATTTTTATTTTTATTTTTATTTTTATTTTTATTTTTATTTTTATTTTTATTTTTATTTTTATTTTTATTTTTATTTTTATTTTTATTTTTATTTTTATTTTTATTTTTATTTTTATTTTTATTTTTATTTTTATTTTTATTTTTATTTTTATTTTTATTTTTATTTTTATTTTTATTTTTATTTTTATTTTTATTTTTATTTTTATTTTTATTTTTATTTTTATTTTTATTTTTATTTTTATTTTTATTTTTATTTTTATTTTTATTTTTATTTTTATTTTTATTTTTATTTTTATTTTTATTTTTATTTTTATTTTTATTTTTATTTTTATTTTTATTTTTGTTTTTATTTTTATTTTTATTTTTATTTTTATTTTTATTTTTATTTTTATTTTTATTTTTATTTTTATTTTTATTTTTATTTTTATTTTTATTTTTATTTTTATTTTTATTTTTATTTTTATTTTTATTTTTATTTTTATTTTTATTTTTATTTTTATTTTTATTTTTATTTTTTTTTTTTATTTTTATTTTTATTTTTATTTTTATTTTTATTTTTATTTTTATTTTTATTTTTATTTTTATTTTTATTTTTATTTTTATTTTTATTTTTATTTTTATTTTTATTTTTATTTTTATTTTTATTTTTATTTTTATTTTTATTTTTTTTTATTCTTATTCTTATTCTTATTTTTATTTTTATTTTATATCTTTTTGGGGTTTTTTTACCAAAAAATCAACATTTTTTGATTTTTTGGTTGATTTATATTTTTTTTTGTATTTTTATTTAGTTTGTTTTGGTTATGTATTTTTATTTTTTTTATTTGTTAGCCCACAAGGCTTGCAGTTGTGTGGCACAGGACATCACTATGCTCAAGTTTTGTAAAACCCCACACAACTTGAATGTAGTTGTGTTTGGTGCCACACAAAACCCAACCATTGTGCAGGGGCTACACAACCACAGTCAAGCTGTGAACATGAATCAAATGAGTCAACAATTCAAAATTACCCTTTTGGTTTCCCTTCTTTTTAAAAACCCTCACTTCTCCAAACTTGCAATAATCTGATTCCAGGAAGATGCGTCCCTTGCATTAGTTGATTAACTTCAGCAGAATATGTCTCCCAAAAAAGTTTGCTTCTGAAAATTTTTGGTTGCATGAGGTTTTACAGAAACATTCTGTACCCTTCATTTTTGGCTTTTGTAAGGGACTTTCTTCTTACAACTTACTGATTGTTATCTGAAAAAATCTTCATAGTAATCGGAACCTATTTATGAAGGTGTGGATGATGTTGGAAACTGAATAAGGTGGGAAAATTGACCTTTTCAATCTTTTAAAAATTTACAGAAACCTTGTTGGACAGATTTCCAGCAAAGTAACAAAAATGAAAAATTCTTAAATAAAATTGTTGGCCCAGATTCTTTAATTCAGAAGGGATTTTTCTCCAAAAATATTTTGTAATCTCATAGGTATCTTTCAAGTTTTTTATTTTATTTGATTGCTTTACATTTCATGCCTGGATTTATGATGAAGATTTGAAAATTTTAACTATGTCTGAAAGCAAAACACAATTCATCTACACCTTTCATAACACAAAGAAGTTGGTGGAACCGTGACAAAAACCCATCACTTTCAGTCTGCACAGCCTAGTATCAAACACAGCCAGCTTTTGGGACCTTGTATGAAGTTAGTTCTGATTTTAAAATCTCATTCCATTTAAAAAACCATAGAAAATTCTTTCCATAATTTCCTCCAGAAATTACTTTGCCTTAGGAGGTAATTTAAAATCCCAAATTGTTACAGAAAAAAAACTTTGAAAATTGCATGATCCACAGGCCTTTAACATTTTTCTTTGAAACACAAAAATGTTAATTGAGTAAATTGAGCAGGAATTATTTTGAATTCAATTCTGAAATATATCTTGAAAATTTATGCAAAATGATCCAATAATTACACCAGGTTGGTTATTGGTTTGAATTTCATAGCTTTGTCACTACCTTCAGGATTTTTCAAGTTTCACCAATTATTTTATAAAAATTAATTTCTTCTTTTGACCAAATTTTAATGCACCACACCACAAAAAAGTAGTGGCACTTGCTAGCAAGTGCCATCAAGGAAGCTCTTGTCAAAGCTCTGTCCAATCCCCAGTTGAACATATTTTCAGCCTCAAACATACTTTGGGTTCACAGTGACTGTGCCCAATGAACAGCCACTGTGCACAATGCACAGCAACTGTGCACAATTCACAGAAACTGTGAACAATGCACAGCAACTGTGGACCATGCACGGCAACTGTGCACAATGCACAGCAACTGTGCACAATGCACAGCAAGTGTGCACCATGCACAGCAACTGTGCACCATGCACAGTAAATGTGCACCATGCACAGTAAATGTGCACCATGCACAGCAACTGTGCACCATGCACAGTAAATGTGCACCATGCACAGTAAATGTGCACCATGCACAGTAACTGTGCACAATACAAAGCAACTGTGCGCAATGCACAGCAACTGTGAAAAATGCATAGCAACTGAGGAAGATGCATAGAAACTGTTCACAATGCATAGCAACTTTTCACAATTCACGGCAAATCTACACAATGCATAGCAACTGTGCATAATGCAGAGGAACTGTGCAAAATGCACAGCAACTGTGCAAAATGCACAGCAACTGTGCAAAATGCACAGCAACTGTGCAAAATGCACAGCAACTGTGCATAATGCACAGCAACTGTGCACAATGCACAGCAACTGTGAAAAATGCACAGAAACTGTGAAACATGCACAGCAACTGTGCACAATGCACAGCAACTGTGCACAATGCACAGAAACTGTACAACATGCACAGCAACTGTGCACAATTCACAGCAACTGTGCACAATGCACAGCAACTGTGCACAATGCACAGCAACTGTGCACAATGCACAGCAACTGTGCATAGTAATTATCCAAGCCCAATGCACAATGCACAGTGGCTGCTTAATATTTATCCAAGCTCCAATGCACAGTTGCTGTGCATTTTGTACAGTTGCTGTGCATTGTGCACATTTGCTGTGCATGTTTTACAGTTTCTGTGCATTTTGCACAGTTGCTGTGCATGTTGCACAGTTGCTGTGCATGTTGCACAGTTGCTGTGCATTGTGCACAGTTGCTGTGCATTGTGAACAGTTGCTGTGCATTGTGCACAGTTGCTGTGCATTGTGCACAGTTGCTTTGCATTGTGCAGAGTTTCTGTACATTGTCCAAAGTTGCTGTGCATTCTGCACAGTTGCTGTGCATTTTGCACAGTTTCTGTGCGTTTTGCACAGTTTCTGTGCATTGTGCACAGTTGCTGTGCATTGTGTACAGTTGCTTTGCATTGTGCACAGTTGCTGTGCATTATGCACAGTTGCTGTGCATTTTTCACAGTTGCTGTGCATTTTGCACAGTTTCTCTGAATTATGCACAGTTGCTATGCATTGTGTACATTTGCCGTGAATTGTGCAAAGTTGCTATGCATTGTGAACAGTTTCTGTGCATTGTGCACAGTTTCTATGCATCTTGCTGAGTTGCTATGCATTGTGCACAGTTGCTGTGCATTGCGCACAGTTGCTTTGTACTGTGCACAGTTTCTGTGTATTGTGAGCAGTTGCTGTGCTTTGTGCACAGTCACTATGCATTTTTCACAGTCACTGTGAATTGTGCACAGTCCCTATGCATTGTGCACAGTCAGTTACTGTGCATTGGATCCTTGATAAATTTTGACATGAGCTTGGTAGGAGCTTCACCTGAGCTTGGCCATACATTGGGCAAGTGCTCTTTGATGGCACTTGCTAGCAAGTGACATGCAGATTTCTGTGGTGAGGGTTGCCTCTTTTCATAAGCCTAGTACCTTGGACAAATGAATTGGAGGACTTCCTTTTGAGTGATCAAAAATCTTTAGCAGTGATATCAGGAGGCCTTTGGAGAGTGGAGAGATACTTCTCTAATTGAAGCCAGAAGCCTTGTTTGAAGCCAGAATAATCTTGAGAGGAAAAGTTGAAGACAGGAGAAATTAAGGGTTCCTCCTTGTTGAACTCCACCTCAAAATAAAATTCTTCATCTCCAAGAGGTTGTTGAGATGAACCATCAGGCATGGTGGAAGATTTTCAAGGCCTATGAACAATATCAAAAGAGAACAACTGGATGAAAGCCACCCAACAAGTCATTGGAGCGTTTGGAAGACTGGGGGCATTGATCATTTTCATAATGGATTGTGCATTGACTTGTAACTTGAAGTGTTGACCCCAGAGAACAGTTTGGAGCTACTTCAACATTCAGGCCACACCACAAAGATCCAGTTTTGGCTTGGAGTACCTGGATTCCACCTCTGAAAAAAGAAGAGATTCATACAGCGCAGGAAAATCCAAACCATTTTCATCTTCATGAGTAAGGACAGCCCCAACAGATTGATAACTAGAGTCCACAGCCAGCTTGATCTTGCCAGCCCTAGGTCCATAAGTGATATTCTTCAAGACAATGTCTTTTCCAAGAATTGTTTTGAGCATCTGAAATGATTTTTCACAAGCTTGGGTCCAAAACCATTCAGCATCCTTCCTGGTTAAGTGACTCAAGGGAATGCAAATTTTGGATAGAGAAGGGATAAAGATGCAAACATAGATTAAAAAACCTAACAAACCTCTGACTTCAGTTGGATTGATGGGAGTAGGCCAAGAGATAATTTTGTTGAATTTGGATGGAGCGTTCTTTCTTCCTTCCTTGAAGACCACATGACCAACAATTTCCAAAGCAGGGAAACAGGCAGCAAATTTGGATCCAGAGACAGTGAGACCAGACTCCTTGATTTGAAACAGGATCCTTTCCAGAGTGGTTGCATATGCCCAGATACATCAATGGATTCCTGAATGCCAGGGTTAGAGCTCATTGTTATAATCAGAAACTGGACCTTGAATCCCGCCATTTTCAATAAAGATACCAGCATCATCAGGAATTTCATCCTAGAGGATCCAAAACATCTGATCCTGATAGACTTCAACCAAA
The DNA here is from genome assembly GCA_025617555.3 of Puccinia polysora. Lineage (NCBI taxonomy): Eukaryota > Fungi > Basidiomycota > Pucciniomycetes > Pucciniales > Pucciniaceae > Puccinia > Puccinia polysora. Next base: position 39,530,384 of record CM062618.1, read on the forward strand.
TTGGTAGCACCTTGAGGTAATTGAGTAAGTTGGAAACAACCAAGAGGAGTATAGAAAGTAGTGAGAGGACAAGAAATTGGATGTAAGGGTTGTTTGTCATAGCCACCCATAATGTCACCTAGACCATAGAAAGCTCTCCCAGAGAAGGATTTGACAAGTTTTTCAGTAGCAGGGGGAATACCAGAGTCTTTAATAGTAACCTTTTTAGAGGCTGGGATCATGAACTATTCTAAGTTTACCATTACTCTTGAGAACACAGAAAACAGGACTGGAATAGCTAGAAGTTGATTGTTCATATAAACCGGTTTGGAATTGTTTGCAAAACAACTTGATGAATTTGTCAACTTTAGCAGCAGGGATTGGTATCTTCTTCTTTTGCCAGGGATCATGTTCTACTACAGGGATAATGTAAGGGAGGCCATAGGATTCTTTCAAGAGACCTCTCTCTTCTTCACAGAAAACAATATATTTTTCCCTAAGGGCTAAGACATTTTTGATCAAATTCAACTCATCAGGAAGAAGCCATCCGTCTGGACCAAAGTTGACCACTTTCAGACTTACTTCAGTGAAACTTCCAGAGGGGATGAATGGACCAGTAAGAGATTGAGTTGAACCACAGTAAGGATTTCGGGATAGAGGGGGGGGCATAAGAGGAGGGTTGAGGTTGAGAGGCATTGGTTGGTTGACTGGTTGAACCTTTTTGCAACTGGTTTATACTTGGTGGAAAAAGAGAGGAATCCTTTCTTCCTCCAAGCATTGACCAGTGAGACCTGACTACAAAAAATGAGGCCAAGTTCCAACATCTTCCAAGTTCAATGTTCCACCTTGTCCTTGAAGAGTGCCTTTTCCATAAAAGAGTATCCAAAAGGTAGCCCGTTTCTCACATGTGTGGCGCAGGTTAAAGTTTTGAAAATGACAGTAGTAGAGGCCCCTGATGGTGCACAATTGGGAGGACTTACTTCCACCCCACATTAAATCCACTAAAGACCATACAAATTCATACCAAAACCACCAAGAAAAGAATTGAGATTGCAATCTAGTTTAGACTCATTGCGGAGATTCAAAACCGGAGTAGAGGATAATTGATCAGGCTGAAGGGAAAAAAGAAAAGAAGATAAAACAGACCCAGAGAGAGAAGAAATATTTTTGGAATTTTTGGATTTTTTATGTTTTTCAATTTTGATCTTATTTGGATGAGGAAGAGATGATGAGGAAAACAAAAAATATGCCTCTAAGGTTGAAGTTGATCCATAAGTTGAAGTCTGAGACTGAGAGGAACTACAACTATCATTATGATCAAATAATCCAATAAAAAATGAGGCTGAGAGGAATGAGAGCTATCCTTCTGCTTTCCCTTTAGGGCTTTTTTGGGAGAACAACCAGGAAAATTTTGTTCCCAAAAACCAGAATCCAAGGAACAAAGCGGTACTTTAATTTTTCTGCCATCAGAATCAGGGAGAAGGATTTTCTCCCCCACTTGATCAGAAAAAATCAGGGTAGAACCAAAATCCATTAAGAACGGTCAGCCCAAGATCATAGGACCATTCAAATAAGTGATCCAGAAGTGAAAAGTTCCAACAATATTTCAACCAATTCAAACAGGAACATCCTCAGAAATATCAACCAGTTCACATGACTGATTCCCTATACCATAAACCGCAGAAGTAAAGCTGACCCTTGGGCTAAGCTTGAGTTTGCAGGCCATAGCATCTGAGATTAAGTTGAGCTGAGAACCCAAATCCACAAGAAGAGAAAATTTTTTAGCCAATTCACCAAGATAGCAGGGAAGAAATCCAAGAGGGCAGGAATACGGATTGGCATCTGAAGAGGGATCTGTTCCACCAGAATCCTCCATCAAAGTGCCAGAAGAGAACTTCAATTTGTCCAGACCAATTTCCATATGTCAACAAGAAACCCATTTCTTCATGCCTTCAGCCACAGATGGAGAGATAGACAGCAATTCAGCCACAGAAAGATCAGGGATTTTGAGATCAGAAATTTTCTTTAATACTCCTTCCACAGCATTAGGGTAGTCCTTGAAAATGCCCCTCTCAAACCAAACTTTGGGCTGGGTGGAGGGAGGAAGATCAGGTGAGGCAGGTACTGGAAGAGGATCAGAGGATTGAGGGGGTTGACCAGATTGAAGAGGAGGATAAGGATCAGAGTGGTCCTGGAACCTTTTCATGAGTGGTTCCCTTTCTACTTCCATGTCTTCTACATCAGAGGAAGAAGGCTCAGGCAAATATTAATGTTTGACAGGTTTTCAAAGGATGGAAGATGGAACAGGAGGAGACTTGTGAGGTTTGGGTTCCTCATGGCGCTTCCTAGCTGGATCAGATTGATAAGCACCAGAGAAGCTGGAAGAAGTGATAGCTGGAGGATATACCTAGGTTGAAGAGTTCCAAAGGATGATTGAAAATCCAAGGAGGCCAGAGATGCCTTCTTGGGAGTTGGTGGTTGGTAAGAAGCCACCACATGACAGATTTGACAAGATGAGTCAAAAGGGATCAAAGCACAATTAGGAAGAAAGAAATTATTTCCCTTCTGATCTACTAATTTCTCCTCCTTGTCCTTCTGGAGTTCAGGACATCTACCAGTACCATGGCCTTCTCTATGACAGTAATAGCAGACTAAGGTGGATTTGGAAACAGAATTAGCAGGTGTAGGGGTAGCTAAAGAGGATATTTTCTGATCTATTTTATTCTCAAAGGCCTGAAGTAGCTTAGAAATCCCATCTATGGTAGCAGTATCCTTATTGGCCTGACGGCTTGATTTAGGTCTGCAATTTTCTTCCATCTTGTTCATGATTTTGTTGGATTCTTGGAAGGAAAGAGCATGGACTGGTTCAGTGATCCTGGGCTTTTCAAAAGTTAAAGAAGTTTGACCTTTCATGACTTTGTCCACTAATAGGAAAATTGAGATTGATTATACTAGAAACTGGAAACTGACAAATCAACAGAAATGAATCAACAGGCGTTGTAGATAGATGATGCAACATATGAGTACCAACATCGGGCTTGAGGATCTTGAGACCAGTGGACATGAGGTTTAGAGAGGCATAGTGAGAATATAATGAGATGAGACTGAGAAGGAAGAGATTCTTGTGAGTTGAGGTCGATGTCGAGACAAGTAAAAAGAATGAATAGGTTAGAAATCTCACGGGGCACACGGATCATAACTGAGAAACAGGGTGAATAAAGATGGCTATGAGAGTATTGAGATGAAAGTAGTAAGGAGAGATGAGAAAGGAAATAGGAAAGGGTGCGAGTTGATTGGAAGGAGTGCGAGGTAATTGATGAGTGATCTGAGGTTGTTGTTGTCCTTTTCTACCCGTTCGGATTGGATTACCCTTGTCCTGTTATTTAGCTCGGACTTGAGAGAGGGAGACTACCCAGTCCTTCCAGATTTGGAGTGTCCGCATTCCCTTGACCTTACCTCTGCGCTTCTGCTGCAGATGTTTCTCTCTGCCGTAGAATACTTAACACCCCTCCATGCCCAATGAGATTACAGGACTATTGAGCAGGATTTTTAAAAAAGAAAAGAAAAGAAAAAAAAAAAACGAGACAGGACAGTAGGATTAGAAAAAAGAAAAGAAACGAGACAACAGAGCTATACTTTGAGACGAGGCGGATTTTGTCAATGAGTCTGCAATCATTGCTGAGGATTTCACTAAGGTGAGCCTTATGTTGTTGGCTTTGAGTTCCTCCCTCATACCTTTTGTCTTTAGATCCAGATGTCTGGTCTTTGAGTTTGAACCAAACTTTCTGATCTTATCTTCCAGACCGCTGTTGTCGATGTTCATGGAGATAGTTGTGATGGGTTGAGTGAATATGTCATGTAGGAGAGCCTTGATCCAGGTGGCTTTGTGGTATGATTCTACCAAGGCGTTGAGTTCTGTGTCAGTGGATGACCAATTTATGTTCCGTTGTTTGCAGCTGTTCCATGAAACAAGACTGCCGAATACAATACATAGGTATCCTGTTTGCAACTTACGTGTGTCGGGGTCATCCGCCCAAGACGCATCCGAGTACACTTGCAGAGGATCGGATCCTGGTTGGCAGGTCAGTGTCAGACAGCAGCTTTGAGTGGTCTTCAGATACTTCCACGTTTTCTTTAGCTTGTTCCAATGAGGGAGTCCTGGCTTAACATTGAATCTTGCTAGGCTTGATACTGCAAAACTGATGTCTGGACGTGTGTAGCATGCTATGTGGTTGAGCATCCCGATAGCCAATCGGTAGTTGATGTTTAGGGCCTTAAAGGCTTCGTGTTCTTCATCAGTTGCGGGTTTGAGTTGCAGGTTCTGAGTGAGAGGTGTGACCGTATCTCTACAGTCGCATAGTCCGAGTTCTTCGAGCCCATGCTGGATATGATTGGGTTGAATTAGTAGAATCCTGTCCTCTTCCACCTGTATTTTCATACCTAGTAGTGTATCGGGATTCCTGCTTTCAGACCCGTCAAATTTGTTCAGAAACTTCTGCTCAAAATCTTGTCCTTCTCCCACAAGGATTAAATCATCCACGTGGAAGAAGAGTCTTGATCGGCCGTCTTCTGACAGGTAGAGACATGGGTTGCATGCTGACTCGTGAAATCCAGTTTCCTTGAACCATGTCGTGAGGGTCTTGTACCAGTTCTTGGGGGCTTGTTTCAGGCCGTATAAGGATTTCTTGAGCTTGAGGAAGCGGGACTTGCGATTGGAACCTTTTGGGGTTTGGATTATCACTTCTTCTTCTATTTTTGAGTGCAGGAACGCACTCTTGACGTCAAATTGGCGTACCTTCTGATTTGATTTTAATGTGTATACTAGTAGCATGCGAAGAGAGGAGGGTTTTCCGGTTGGGGCGAAGGTCTCAAAATAATCCAAGCCTTCTATCTGATTGAACCCTTGGACACATAGTCTAGCCTTGTATTTGATAGGATCACCGTGACAGTTCTCCTTGAGTTAATACGTCCACACTGTCCGTAGGGGATTCTTTGGTTCTGGCCCTTCATAGTCCTCCCAAACTTCTAGTGTTTCAATCGAGCCGAGTTCTGTGTCCATGGCCTGAATCCATCTTACACCTTCTTCACATGTTACTGCGTCATCGTAGCTTTTGGGCTCATAGTAGTGGTAGTATCTGTACCTCTGTGGAGGACGTAGTGAAGTGCAGTCGCAAAGGGTCCTTGTGCTTTGCGTGGGTTCTGCAACTTTTGTTTGAGGAGGTTTAGGTTGCGGGTTTGATCCGTCCAATTGATGATCCTTGGAAGAGTGTCGCGGTTGAGGGTGAGAAGTGTTGTTGTCTGAAGATTCAGAGTCAGAGTTGGGATTGTCCTCGGACTCTCCTGACGATGATTCTTTGGCCGCATCTCTGTATTCGGTGTATGTTGGAGTTTTCGAGACGGGAGCAGGTTTAGAAGGTGGATTGGTATTCACAGCTTCATTGAAATCTTCGTGGTTGTTCTCTGATGTCTTGTCCTTGGAGAGAAGGAGGTTTGAATGTTGAGGATTTGCCATCTTGAGAAACTTGACGTGCTTTGTGAGAACGACAGAATTGGATTTAGTCAAGATTTGGTATGAATGAAGGAGAGGGTTGAAGCCTACAAGGATCCCTTCCGCCCCTTTTTCCTTAAACTTCTGGCCTTTCTCTCTTCTGGACAGGAGGTAGACACATGGGTTCCCGATTGGCTTCACAAATCCTGGAGGCAGTTCATATCCGTGAATTCTTCCCCAGGGCAATTCATGATGACCGTCTCTGGGGATTTGATTCAGCATGAGAGAGCTTGCCTTGATCACCTTGTGCCATGATTTTGCCGGAAGGTGTGCATCCTTTAACATGGTTCTGGTGGATTTGATTAGGGTTCTGTTGGCCCGTTCCGCCCTTCCATTGTGTTCTGGGTGGTAGGGTTCCAATATGATTTGACGTATGTGTTTTTTGTTGTAGAATCATTTGAGAGTTTGATTGACGAATTCCGATCCGCCGTCCAAGCATACTTCGGTTGGATAGTAGCCTCTTTGTCTATTTTCTTTTTCTATCAGATCTATCAGTATCTCTGCCGTCTCATCTTTCGATCCCATCGGGAATGCGCCAATGTACCCCGTGGCATTGTCTACTAGCGTTAAGATGTAGCTGTGGCCGCCCTTTGATTGCGGTTTGAGAGGCCCCATGAGTTCTAGATGGATTCTTTCGAAGGCCTTGCTTACAGGTTGAGAGGTTTCTTTGAAGGACGCCTTTGTGATCTTGCCTTTGATACAGTGGATGCATTCAAATCTTTTCTTGACTTCCGATGGGATATGTTTGGTTGTGCTTTTGAGTCGACTAATTTCTGCATGTCCATGTTTTCGGTGGATCTCCATCAAATCATCCTTGTGAGAGTGAGCCAGAAGTGCGGAATTGGTGTGGTGTTGGGGAAGCTTTGGGGTCTCTAGCGTATAAAGATTGCCAACAATTTTTCCGCCGAACAGTCTTCGTTCATCTTTCAGCACCTGAAACTTTCCTTTTTCACCCTTCAACACACATCCTGCTTCGTTTAGTGCTCCCGCGCTCAGTAGGTTGATGGTTAGACTTGGTACGTAGTATACCTTCAATAGTTCCAGCGTGAAGTCACCCCATATGAAGATGGCTTTACCTTTTCCTTTAATTTCTAACTCGGCTCCCTTCTTTCCCGTTTTGATGGAGTCTTCTTTGCAGGGGGAAATTTCCTTGAAGTATCTACTGTTGTTGACCATGTGAAGTGATGCGCCACTGTCGAGTATGAATTTAGATCCTGGGTCTCCGTGATTGATCCATGACGTGAGCAGTGCTAGGTAGTGTGCGGAGGCAGTTGTTTTGGTTTTTCGAGCCTTCCACTTTGTTTGATCTTCTCTCCACCATTCAGCTGCCAACTCTGGATGGAGGTGCCAGCAGTTGTCGGCTGAGTGTAGTTTGTCTTGTTTGGGATTGTGCCAGCCCTCTGTGCATCTTTGTCTCTCTCAGCTGTACGAGTTGTTATTCGGTGATTTGGTGTTTGACAGGGCTAACTCGGATCTGTCGTTTGGTCTATCTTGAGAGCCTTGAGCTTTTGATTCATTATTGAGTTGGGTGAGGTGGTTAAGTACGTAGTCGACTGAGAGTTCCTTGTCTGTGTGCATGATCTGTCTCTTGAAATCTTTCATATTCTCGGGGAATTTGAATAAGATTAGGTAGGCCAGGATGTCGCTTGGGAGTGTGATTCCTACTTCCAGCATTTTCTTCAGGCAGACTTTTATCTTTGTGATGAATTCCTTGATTTTGTTTGGTTTGAATTTAATATAAAGGAAATCGTTGAAGATTCTTGTCCTGTTTGATGCTTGAGATGATGCGTATTTCTCTATGATGGCCTTCCACAGTAACTTGGCTGAGTTCTTATTAGTTGGTGTTACAATGTTGTTGTGAGTCAATGGTTCTAGACGGGAGATGAGAAGCAGTTTGATTTCTTCGTTCACGTCTCCATCCAGGGTTGAGACTTCATTGTTTAAGGCTTTTGCGCAACCTCTTACGTCCAGTATGGCGTCCATCTTGTCTTTCCAGACGCCATAGTTGTCCTTGCTTAGCCTTGGAATGGTGTCTAGAGCGGTTTTCAGCATTGCTTGATGAAACCCTTTGGAGCCCGCCATTTTCCAGTTCCTTTGATTGAGTTGGTTGTTGGTTCGATAGAGCCTTGCTTTCGGCTTTTAACCGTAATAGGAAAATTGAGATTGATTATACTAGAAACTGGAAACTGACAAATCAACAGAAATGAATCAACAGGCGTTGTAGATAGATGATGCAACATATGAGTACCAACATTGGGCTTGAGGATCTTGAGACCAGTGGACATGAGGTTTAGAGAGGAATAGTGAGAATATAATGAGATGAGACTGAGAAGGAAGAGATTCTTGTGAGTTGAGGTCAATGTCGAGACAAGTAAAAAGAATGAATAGGTTAGAAATCTCACGGGGCACACGGATCATAACTGAGAAACAGGGTGAATAAAGATGGCTATGAGAGTATTGAGATGAAAGTAGTAAGGAGAGATGAGAAAGGAAATAGGAAAGGGTGCGAGTTGATTGGAAGGAGTGCGAGGTAATTGATGAGTGATCTGAGGTTGTCGTTGTCCTTGTCTACCCGTTCGGATTGGATTACCCTCATCCTGTTTTTTAGCTCGGACTTGAGAGAGGGAGACTACCCAGTCCTTCCAGATTTGGAGTGTCCGCATTCCCTTGACCTTACCTCTGCGCTTCCGCTGCAGATGTTTCTCTCTGCCGTAGAATACTTAACATCCACCAAATTCCTAAGGACCAGAAAGACAGGGAGTTTGAATCAATTATCCCTAGTAGTGATCATGGATCCAGACTTGAACAATTCATCCCTAATCCTTTCCTTCACTCCTGGCAAAAAGGATTGGAAAAATTGAACTCAAATTTTGTCCACAGTTTCAATGTGATTGTTCCTGATAAGATAAGACTGAATAGGATCCCAAGACTTTCTGAAAGACTGATAATCAGAGGCTGAAGAGACACCACCATTGGAGATCCATTGAGAAACCAGAGCATCCAAGTCCTGTAGGGTAAACCTAGCCACATCTATTTTTCGCCAATAAGCCAACATAGCCTCCTTCAAGAGCCTCCAGTTATGAGCTTTGAATCCATCAAAATATTTGATCACTTCCATAACTTCATCAGAGGAGATAAAAAATTGTAACTGATAGGCCATATCATGTTCACTTGCACCATCCACTTAAGCAGCCATTTCATAGGAGTCCAAGAATTGTTCCAAGTTTGTTCCATTGAAGCCTAGTTTCTTGTTCTGGGGTTTGATCTTGACCATCTTGGCCTAAACAGTGGTGGAGGGAACAGATTTGATTTTGAAGACAGAGTTCCTAAGGGGATCCAAAAAGCAGAGTTCCAAGGTGGCTCACAAGCATTGCAAGGGTAGGGTTTCACAAAAATGACCAGAATCCTGCCCAGATGGTGCACAATTGGGAGGAATTACTTCTGGAACAAGTTGCCTCCACAGATCAGATCCGGATGATGACAGACAAAATAAAAAAAAGAAAAGGATCAGATTGGATTTGAGAGTTGATTCTTCAAGTTGGGACTGTAAATCTCAAGGTTGCTGGTTTGATCCCGGCCTGGGGGACCAAATGTAAGACTCCAAACAGTGCTAGGCCATGGCAGTTCTGTGGAGGGGAAAGGTGCTGTTTAGGCTGCCCTCCTGAGTGTTACAAAAATATTTAAATTTAACCAAGATCAAGGTCCAGAACCTGGTAAATGAGAAATCAAGTAGTAAAGGATAAAGATTATAGTAGTTTGGTAGCGATGGAAAAGCACTATCTGAGCCAAGATTATGTGGGAAAAAAATTGACAAAAGAAGCTACAGTTTGTTTAAATTTCAAAGAACAAGGCTGTTTCATGTAAAAAACACCCACAAGCTAATAACTCTGGTTGTCAGCAGAAAATTGGGGATGATCAACTCAAACCCAACCAGCCTCCAGGTTCTCAATGAACCTGCCCAACTCTCCGCAATCAAGCCCTTGAAGGGTACCAGATAACTGAGGGTGGCTGTACAAGACAAAGCACTATGTTTAAGAAGCTCTAAAATCAAACAGTAAACTTATTTGAAGCAAGGATAACCTCAACACTTCTCAAGGAACTCAAGATTAGGCTGGCAGAATGCAACTCCAAAAAAAATAAGGGAGGTATAACACTCCAGGTCTCAAGCTTAATAAGAACTCTTCAACAATTGTGATTGGCTCCAGAAAGATGATCAAGGAGGGATCAAGACCAGTATGGTCAGAGAAAAGGATCAAGGAGTGGTATAACACACTCAAGAATTCCAACAGACAGAATTCTCTTCAACCAGCAAGGCTATTGGTTGGTGATAAGGATCAGGCCACAGAGGGGCAAAGACTAAGGATCAATAGATCAGGGGGAAATCATAGATATACCCAGGATGAGGATGAGGATCAGATTTCAATGATGACAGGGGGGACATATGCACACACTCCCATGGATGATTCAAAAAAGGAAGGGGAGAGCCCCTTCTTTTATAGACAAGAGGTCTATAGACTATTTACAAGAGAGATTTACAGATAGAGCGCAAAAAAAGTTTTTTTTTTTACTATAATGAAAACTAAAAGATCAGACCAAGGGAAGCCATCAGCTCCTGCCAATGATGGGTGGGGGCAGGTGAACATGACATGGGACACACACGGGAAGATGGATGACGGGCCTGGCCAACAAATGAACTTGGATGTGCGGCAGCGGGCCCTGGGTGACATTAAAAGGGATCCATGTGGACTACTGATGAACCGCACAGGAGACCCGGGAGCTAGGGAATAAGCAAATTGAAGGGGGGGAACTGGAGAGACATGATGGCTTGTGATGGATGCAAGCAACAACTTGCGGGCCCATCCAATGTTGACAGAACAATTGGGGCCGTGGATGATTGGATGGGTTGGATGAGGGGATGATCAAAGATGGTCACCATCTTTTTCATTGCCAATGGCAATGGCGGGCAATGAGGGCAATCTGGTGATTTTGGCAGGTGGTTGGCGGTTGCAAAGGACAGAGGATTGTGAGAACAATTGGAGGAGGGGCTGGTTGATGACCGCGGTGATGATGTGGGGAAAGTGAGTTGGATGATTGGTTGGGGACAGGAATCCAACAATTGCAAAAATTGCTTTCAGTCGTTGGATGATGGATTGATGGCGTTCAAGGGCTGGCAAGACGGTCAGCAACAACCAGGACGGCCGGCCGGATGAAGGAAAGGTTGAGGGGGGAGATCAATGACAGCATTGACATTGTTTTTGTTGTTGTAGCTTTCAATGCCATTGTTGGTGCCAATGACAGCGGCAAGGGTGATGATGAAGAGGATTTGCAATTGTGAAGTAGGGAGACCAGAGGGGATCCTGCCTAGACGGCTAGGACAAGGAAGAGGTGAGATTGGTCATGGGGATGACCAATTGCGGGTGCCGGTGCCAGATAGAAGCCCGCAAGCCAAGCTGGTCTTCATCCACGCGTTCGCCAAAAAGGGTGGGCACCAGCGCAAAGCAAGAGCAAATTGAACATAGGAACGGGTGCTAGGCACCCAAGAGATAATCCTAGACAACTAGGAGAGTGAGAGCTGGAGATTTGGGAACTGGATATGGGAATCATTCCGGATCAAAAAGTTTTTTTTTTTGGATCTAAATGGAGGCTATAGAAGGGTTCATAAGAAATTTTACTTTTTCCGTACTGGTCCAGAGGTGTCCCAGATTCTGCACCACAACGTTTTTATCATTGGAATACTATTATTATTATTATTCCAGTATCTTCTATCACTCTCTGTAGCTAAAGGTCTGAAAGGTTCCTGGTATCAGAGAGCTGACAATGATTGAGCAGTCTGACGGTCTTTGGCCCGAGGGACGTAATGCATGTGTTTCAGAGCTAAAAGGATATGAGATTTAGGACAGCTTGGATTATATTTGTGACGGCGGCAACAGATATTTTCGCGGCCAGGCGTAACACAAAACAGGGAGGGGGGATCATAGATAGGAATTTCTATTCATTCAATCAATTGGATGAGACAAGATCAAGAACTTTGCTAGAGGGATATTCAAGGTCTTCTTTGTAAAAGGAAGGAGAACGTTGAAGGGGGGCGGGGGGAAGCAAGAGCTCTTGGAATGCATCCGTACTTACGCTAGATGCTGCACGGAGCATGTAAAAATCTTATTTATTTGAAGGGAAAGGAGGAGTTTCAGTCTTGCACCTACAATGATGGCAACGTGAAAGTTATGTTACATTTTGGAGTGGAACTAAGAGATATGTGTTTTGTTAAAATCTGGTTCAATGATGAGAGCAAAAATGTGGTACCAACCTAAGAGCAGAAAAGGGTCTTAGGAAGGATCAAAGAACAAATGAAAGTTTGAAGAAAAAAGAATGAAAAGATAAAAAGAAAAGAAAGAAGGAGAAAGATTAAAAGATGAAAAGAAAAGGAGACAGCAAAGGTTGTTGACAGGAGTTTATAGTTGAATCCTAGCTTGATTCTTACAAAGTATTGAGATGAGAAATCAACTGTTCTCTTGGTGATAGTTTGATTGAGCAGAGCTTGGTCAGTTTCAGGTATTAAAGCTTCAGTGTGTGTTATGAGGAAGGTTGTGATGAATTTTTTCTAGAGTCAGTTTCTAACTCTTTTATAGTCAGATATAGGGCTCATAATGGTAGATGATTTTTCAGATAGTTTCAGGGGATTACTTTGAGCTAAGCAAGGTGAAGTTGATCCTTTGCTTCTGGTTGGCAGGGTTCCGCCTAGTTTGGTCAATGACCCTGCGGTGGAGATGAGGAAAGATTGACCGGGCTAGTTTTTAGGGTTTGTACAGGACCAGTTTTGGTAAGATCTCAGATCATGGGATACGCGTTGTTTTAGTCACAGTGAGGGTTCTTGCAATTGATCAGTGTGAACCCAGGTGAACCGCAAAGTTCTTGGTAGCTTGAAAAATTAAGGAGGTTATTCTTGACAAGTTATTTTTTATGAAAGACTGGAGTTTGGTTAACCACAGCGTTTTGAAAAGATTGGCGTGAGGATAGTGTTTTGAGGGTGGAATTGCTATCGCCATTTTGGATGTTTCCAAAGAGGCTGAGATGATGGCATGATGATTCAGATAAGTTCAGGCTTGGTGACCTGTTAATAGGAAACGGTCAGGTCAGGTTTTGGACTGAGTTATAGTTAACTGTTTAGATTTTGTCCTTGGATAAGGAAGAGTTAATGGTCATTTTTTCTTACACGTATCCAGGGAAGTACCAGGTGTATTGACTAGTTGTCCTTGGGAGCTTGAACCCCCTGGTTGAGGATGCAGATGGCGCTGTTTGAGTGGACTGGTTGCAAGTAGGGTGGCTTTTGCAGGTAGGGTGGTCCTGAGGCTTCTTAAAGAATCAACTCAAATAGGTGGTTGGTCCAAGTAGAGGCAAATGTGAGTTAAGTGACCAAGAGAGCGTGAGTGTGCAACCAAGATGATGCAAGAATAGAAATTTATGGATTGACCAATTGTCTGTTGCAATAGGATGGATTGCTGAATCAATGGCTCAGAGATCAGTGGAGCAAATGCAACAGTGAGACAAGATAAGCAATCATATTTTTGGTGCAAAGATGATTTGAAGGGATGGCTAAATATACCATGATAGAACAGAAAAACCGAGATTGCAAGTTTGATAGAAGGAAAGCAATGAGATTGCAAGAACAGTAATTGACCAAAGTTTGGCAGGGGAGCAATTAAGCGCATTTGGAAGGATGGCAGTGAGATTGCAAGAACGGTAATGGACCAATGGTTTGCAGGGGAGCAATTAAGCAAATGAAGCCAAGATCTTATAAGGACAAGAAAACGCAGGATTTTTTGAAACAAAAATTGAAAAGACAGATAGGTCCTCAAGGAATCAGACAGGTTGGTGGTTGCAACAGGAGTGATTGCCAAATCAACTCAAGAGCAAGTTTTGAGAGAGAAATCAGAAAAGAAAGCAATCAAGATTTTAGGACAGTATGAAAGGGAACCAAGAAGATAAGTTGATAAACTCCAAATAGAACTAGATAGAGAGTAGCTGAAGTTTTTAAAATTGAAAGCCAGACTAAGAAGGTCAGGGTAGCATTTCAGCTTTAAACTGTCCTTGGGACTAGATCAAATGAGGATAGTATTGAGGGTTGAATAATAATCAATTGATTGACCAAGTTAGTATCAGGACAACCAAATGTCGCTGCAAGTTATGGCCTTTGCCTTAGATGTAAGCAACAACTACTTTACCCGTTGCCAATTTCACTTTGGCTACTTTCCTCACAGCTGAGGTAGGTTTCCTTGGTTTTAAAGTATGTATTTTCAAGCAAAGACCTTTCTTTTGAGGAAATCTGTTCAGGGCGGGTGCCTTCTTTTCTCTAATCACAGGTTTTCTGCATCCTCTAATGGTTTGATTAATGGTTGATTGAGTCAAGCCCATGCTTGTAAATTCTTTACTGGGAAATTGTAGATTTTTTTGCTGCACCCAGTCGGTTTGACTGTACAAAAAATAGTTGGTCAAACAAGTCAGCTGAGTCTGAGTGTTTCAAGAGATCTACACGGATAAACATATGTGGCCCAAGTAAATTGTGCAACTTCCATGCTTTGATCCAGGTTGCACCAAAATCCTCCTGTTTGGATGCATGAATCCAAACACTAACATTTTTGTGCAACTTAGATTCTTTGATCCAGGTTGCACCAAAATCCTCCTTTTTGGATGCATGCATCCAAACACTAATATTTTTGTGCAACTTCCATGCTTTTATCCAGGTTGCAACAAAATCCTTCTGTTTGGGTGCATGCATCCAAACACTAACATTTTTGTGCCAATTCAATAATTTGATCCAGGTTGCACCAAAATCCTCCTGTTTGGATGCATGCATCCAAACACCAGCATTTTTGTGCAACTTCTGTGTTCAAAATTGGGTAAGGTGTGTTGAAATCCTTTTGGGGGAGAGTTTATCAGGGTGATTTTTTTTGAACTCCACTTCAGTGAGAGTGTAGCAGGGTGAGGTCTGTTTGAAATTATGTCAGGAGTGTTAAAATTCACTCTGATGAGAGTTTAGCAGGGTGAGGAGTGTTGAAAACTGGGTAAAAATTCTTCAAATTCAATTTTGTCAGGGTTGGAAGGGTGAATAGTGTTAAAAATTGGGTAAAAATTGTTTAAATTCACTCTGGTGAGGGTGTGCAGGGTGAGGAGTTGTGAAGTCCACTTGAGTGATGGTGTGGCAGGTTGAGGTGTGTTCCAAATCAAGTGAGAAATGTTCAAAAGTTGGTGAGGTGTGTTTAATATTGAGTGTGGTTTTAAAAATGTGGATTGAAGTGTGGTTTACGTGGTTTACACTTACTAATGTTTTGTAATTTAACCTTGGTTCTGGGCCTCAAGTCACCTGGACCACACTTGGGTTCTGTCAGCCCAAATTTTCATGCATGCCTTACTATATGGGATTGCACATCACTTCACTGGCAACGGTGACACTACAACCACATAAGAGTGTATTCCCTCCTCTGTCCACCCTCTCATGTGGATGAAATACACACTATGATGAGTATGTCAAGTACCTCCACTCTTTTTATAAGAAACAAGTTTCTTGTATAAAATAAATGTTTCTTTGTAACTCTAAAATATTTAAAAACAAAGATTATTGGGGAGTTTCTCTGTTCAATATTTTTTGGCCTTTGCATTCTGGATACATTGGCTCACACGCGAAAATGAGTCCATTAAGGAAACCGTGCAATATGTGGGCTTTTGTTGTTGATGGTGTTTGTTTTTTTGGGCTGTGGCTGCGCCATGCTCAATGGGCATTCCTTCCTACATCTGATTTGTAGTTAGATAGGCTTAAATCAAAAACTCATGCAGGAAGTAAATGGCATAAACATGTTTCAGGGGGAGTTTTGAGTTGTACCAATGGTCATTTACGGCTTTGACTGAAAATTCAAGCATGTAGCTCTTGAAAATAGGCTCATATTGGAGTTGTTGTAGTGAAAAAAATAGAAGAGTTCTTTTCTGAGATGATGAGTAAAGATAATTTTTTGAAAAAGACAATCCCGCCAGGATGATAGAAATTTGAGCACAGAAAGCCAAAAAAAAACATTTGGATCAAAAAATGCATGTAAAATAAAGGCAACTAAGGCAGCTCCTCAGGTGAGTACTGAGAAAGAATACCATAAACTCTGGAAGGAGAAGGCTATTTAAAATAGATGATTGCTGTGGGTTAAACATCTTAGCACCCTTCATGCAGAAAATTTATTGATGTGAAGTAAATGGAACACAAAAGCCCCATCTGGGATAGGAGAATGAGGAAGAATAAGATTTATCTTAGAAAGGAAAATTCACCACCACATGCCTTGGAAGTTGTTGAAGATTTTGTTCAAATGGTAGTTGGTGCTCCAAACTACATTGAAGCCTTGCCTTCTTTTTCTTCTGGAAGTCTCAACCTGGCTGTCTTCTTTTATCCTAGTATGATTCATCTTCCCATTACTGGTAGTGGGTGCCATCTTGGGTTTGTGTCAATCCTCCATGGGAAAAATTTAGGGAGTTATCTATTTGCATCTTCACCTTCTGGAAGAAATATCCATCTGTTTTACATGAAATAAATCTTTTGATAATCAAACAAAATCCTTTTCTGTGAAAACCCATCCAGAAAACATTTTTAAATGCTTGAGTGACCTATGAGTTGATCTGAAACTTTTCCCTTGTAAAATGATATGAGAGGGATCTGGGAATTGAAAAGCACTCCTGGACCATTCAAACTTCTGAAGTTAGTAGAGAATAAGCCAAAGGATGGAAGTCTGTGATGTTCATGCACTTAATTAAGGGTTTTTCACCAGGTAGGAAACCCATGTTTCCAGCCCTGATATGGCTTGAAAAAATCTAAGGAATGGCTTGAAGAGGTAAACCTTGGATCATGTGTGATGGCCCATTTTTTACCTACAAGAAAATTGGATCTTATTCCCCAGGTGTGTAACCAAAAAAACAATTGAACTGTGAGTTGATTTGAAGTGGTTCCCTTGTTAACTTGTAGTGAAACCTGGGGAAACTTTTGTAAAATCATTTTTAATTTTATTTTGATAGAAATGCTAGGCAGTGTAATACCCATCTCAGAACAGAAAATTATTTGGGATTTTGCTATAACCTGCTTTACTTTTTTCTCTGTTTATTTATATGTTTTTTTTTTTGGGATAAATTTAGAAAAACTTTCATTTTTCACAGAGAGGGTTTTTATTTTTTCATGTATGAATATTCACATTTGTTCCGGACTCTTCGTGGCCTGAAATCTTGGCCTGGGAAAAAAATGCCAAAGGTTTGTAGAGGATATGGAGCTTTGTGAAATTTTTATTTTCAATCTGTGAAAATTGAGAATGGCAAAAACTGAAAACAAATAACAATCATTTCAAGTTTTCCAACCAAAAATCTGCCTCCACAAATCAATTTCCCTGTAAAAAAATCAACATGTTTCACAAACTTTTTTCTTTTCCAGAAATAGTTCTTTTTTTATCTTGGTGGAAATTCCGGAATTAAAAGGTCATGATTTGGGAAATACAGGTGAATTTAAATTTTCAAAAAGGTGAAATCAAAGTGATTCTCATTTTCAGCAGAAGTGAAATTTTCCACACTTTCATTTTCCATGAAAGTGAAACCCACAAGAACTATTGTGTACAGCATTGTAAAAAATTGAATCAATCATTGTGATTTCATGGTGAACCTTTTTATACTTAATGGGGACAAAAGTGGCCACAAAAGTTACTTCATGTCACTGGTCAGCCAGAGACCCCAATTTGGCCCTGGTGTGCAAACCCTCTTTGGTAACTGAAATTTTATAACTTGTATGGTTGAAGTGGTGGAATACTCCTTTTTTATTGTGTGTTACTGCATTCTCCCTTGGGTGACTTGAGAGTGTGGCTTGAAGGTGTTGTGTGGTTTATATGGTGGAAAACTGAGTATCATAGTGCTTCAGAGGAAGGTTAAGATGCCTTTTTGGTGGTTAAGTTTCCATAAAGCTCATGTGTAATGAGTTGTTATTTCTGGTTGGTGAGAATTGAGACATACTTGGCTGCATGAGCCCCTACTTTGTTTGGTGCATATATGGGTGTTTTATGGTTGTATTGGTGGCAAACTGAGTATCAGAGTGATTCAGAGGATGGTTCAGAGGCCTTATCTGGTGTTCAAAGGTCCATAAACGTCATGTGTAATGATTTTTTATTTCTGGTGGGTGAGAAGTGAGATGTACATGGCTGCATGAGCCCCTACTTCATTTTGTGTGAATATGTGTGTTCTATGGTTGGAATGGTGGCAAACTGAGTATAAGAGTGCTTTGGAGGAAGGTTCAGAGTCCCTGAATCTTACTTTATTATCCAGGAAGTTAGTGTAACTTGTTTTCATAGTACTGCTTGTAGTGCAACATTGGTACTGGTATGGTTTCAGCTTTGGAAACATTCCTGTAGCAGGTTGGAGAGGGATGAATAAATGATGGCCTATGATAGAGGATTTAAAATTGTGTCAGCTGAACTAATTACCTTCATTTAAATTTCCTCATGTTTGGCCTGTTCTTGAATGAACTTAAACTTGATTTCAAGGTGCTCAATTTTTGTTTTGAGCCAGATTTCCTCACCTTTTCAAGCAACACTTTATTGTAAACCTGAAAGAATGTGGATTTTAGGATAAATCTGCAAGAGTTTGCTTATGAATTGTAAACCTGACATAATGTGGATTTTAGGATAAATCTGCCAGAGTTTGCTTATGATATTGCAGAGCCATTGATTTTCTTGGACTCCTTCAGAGATATCTGTAATTTCAGATTCAATCAAGGAAATCAAGATGAGGTTCTTCTGTTTTTTTTCTGTTCCAGAGTATATTAAATGAGTTCCAGAAACAGATCAAGCTGATTTGATATTTCTGGTTGTGGAGATCAGTTTCCAAAGTGGTTTTCCTGTAGAACTGGAATTTTAGGGGATAGATTTGGATAAAAATTAACTGTGAACTTCAGATCCTCTCAGCAGTGAATAGCCTCCTTCCAGTGAGACAGGCTGGGACAATGGTTGAAGCAGGAAATCATACAGATGGCCTTGGCTGAGTTGGGTTGAGTCTTTCAGGCCAGATTGTTGAGAATACCAGGATACATCCTGCCTTTCATGTTTAGGCTGTTAAAAGCTTCAATGGCTTGGTTGTTAGCAGGATTCAGGGAGACGTTAGGAGTGAGAGGTGTGTGAGCCGCATTTCAGTTTTTCAGCCCTTTTTTTATGAGCTTGGACTGGACCAGGGAGCACTGGCCCTCTTGAACTGTGACATCCATGCCCAAAAGATTATTGAGGAAGTTCCTGGAGGAGCCGGGAAATTTCTCAAGGAAGGACTCCTGGAAAGAATCAAAATTACCGGCAACCACCAGGTTGTCAACATGGAAGAACAGGTGGGACTGTGTTTTCCTGTTGCTGAAGACACAGTAATTGGACTCCAATTATTGATAGCCTATGGAATTGAGCCAGTTGGTAGGGGTTTGGTACCAGTTGGGGTGGCTTGGAAAAGGCCATAGAGAGATTCTTTCAGTTTCAGAAACATAGAGGTTGGGTGAGATTACTTAAGCTTTTTGATGAATATATCATTGGAGAGAGGAGCATAAGGAAAATCAATTTTGACATTGAACTTCCTGATTGCAAGCTTTTTTTTGAGAGTAAAGATTAGCAGCATGAGAAGACAAGGAAACTTTCTGGTATGGGCAAATTTGTTGTGGAATTCAATACCAGGCTCATGAAGCAATTGTTGGATGCACATTTTAGCTTTGGCCTTGGAAGTAGATGACAGGGTGGTAGGTTTATTGCATAAAGCCCAGGTGTTTTTTGTAAAGATTTACCTGACATTGCCTTTGCACGCCCCTTGCATGCCAAGAGGAAGCACTCAGGGTCCTTCCAATGCTTTCACTGGAAGCAACCAGAGGTTGAGTAAGCTCAACTTACCGGTGTCAATCCTGACATGCAAGATTAACTGATTAACAATTGATCCCAGCCTGATTGAGTGAGCAAGCAACCACGGGCCCAACCTATGGGTGTGGTGCCTGACCAATTGTTACTGAACCACAATACTGGGGTATGAAGCTGATTCCTGCGCATAAAGGCTGGCCAACCCTGACTCTAAGTGGTAAGTTGGCAAGCATTGCAATCTATGAGATAGCCTGAACCCAGGCTGGTGGACATCTGCTGCTCTGCACACCTGCAAATGGTTGACTGAAAGAAGTCCACTTTTATCTTACCCGCACCTTAAAGGCCATGGAGGTTATTTTATTTAAGGGCGGAGGTTGTCAAGTACTGTTGTTCTGTTTTTCATTACATGTTGTTATTATCATCAACTTTACTGTAAACAAGTTGTTTTCTCAAGTTCACCCTTGTCTCACACCATCATTTCATGACAATTATAATATCATTCTTTTGCGCGGGTAAAACACCCAAGATACAATAATCACCTTGCCCACTCCTTAAAAGATAACTGAGACAAGGCTAGGTTCTTTCAGATTAAAAGTGGAACTCTGCGCACCTTCCCAACCTACTTAAAGCTCCCAAAAACTGCACAATGACTTCAAACCTTTCAAAGGAAGAGCTCACCTGCATTTCCCACCTCAACAGAGCCAGCAACTATCCTATGTGCAGACCAAAGATAAACATTTACTTGCATCATAAGAAACTTATGGACATCACACTGACTGATACTGTCGTCACTAATTCCATAAAGCTGAAGGAACAGCTTAACAAAGATGCATGGATCATCATCCAGAAGATTAGGAAACTGGTCCACAATACAATTGTCACTAACAAGAACAGTTGCAACTCCTACAACATGTGGAAGTGTCTAGATAATGCATTTGCAAGAGAAACAACATACGCCACAAGCAGGATCCTGGTGAAGTGGGCCACCCTTTCATATTCAGGAGACCTTGGAAAATATTTGGATCAATTGTGCAGCTTCTTAAAGCAGCTCAACGCCATTGGTTTTAAACAAACCAAACAAGCAATATGCGGGACAATCATTGCGCATATTGCAGAAAGAAGGCCTGTTCTAATCAAGCCTCTGCTACTTGATGGTAACGCCAGCACCTTGTCTGAGTTTCTCATGCATAGATTGCATTCATTATACGACGACAGTCCGTTTACAAAAAACCTCATGAGGAGAAGACTGCTAATCTCTTTTTCTCCCAAGGAAAGACCAGGAAACGCCCACCAGCCGGATGCAAGAATGGAACGCATAACCCGCTAGCGGAAAACTCAGAGGATCAGTTCTGGGCCCTTCACCCTGAGCTAAGACCAATCAAGGCCTTATCCGGGGGTAGGAATCATGTTGCAAGACAAGCTACTTCCCACACCAATACACCTATGAGAGAAGACAACAGTGAGGGAGAAGGCATGGTCAGAGTATTTTTTCCAATGACCCTCATGGCGCTTGGCACAGCAACAGAGACCTTAATTCTTGATTCCTGGGAAAGCCATCACATGGTCAACAGACTTGATGTGCTTATCAAACCTTCCCCGTGCTGCATCCCTATTGAAACAGGGAACAGAAACATGTCAAAGGATGCAACGTTCATTGGGGGCGCATAATTAAGCAATGGTTGCCGCAACATGGTGAAGCTCAGTAACGTCATATTTGTCCCAGAGATTTTGCAGAACCTTTAATTATCATTGGGCAGGATTATCCTCAATGGAGGAACCATTATCAGATCATCCTCCCCAATGGTACTCAAGTTCAGCAATGTTGCCTTCCCAGTCTCCATCAAGAATGGTGTGTTTTGCTTCCACAGATTGGTCAGCTTTGAGAACCAACCCATAAATGCCTTGGCTTACTCACCCCAGGAAACCCACAAACAATCCCTTAAATTGCACAACCGTTTAGGCCACGCAAGCATACGTTTATATCAACCAACCTTCCTATGAGCTTAGTGCTGATTCACTCATGCCCAATGTGTATGAAAGGAAAAATTCCATTCAAGCAATGTTTTGACAAAGCTATGGCGCCATTAGATGTGATCCACCTTGATGTGGTGGGCCCAATAAACCCATCCACAAACAGAGGGGCGCAGTATTTTTTGATCATAGTGGATCAGTTCAGCGGGTACATACATTTCACGCTCTTGAAGAGAAAAAGCAAATCAATGCTCTCCATTGAAACATTTAAGATTTGGTCTGAAACACAAACTGGACCACCAGTCAAGAAGATTGTAAGTGACAGTGGTGGTGAGTTCCTTGGGTCTAACCTGAAACTGGCCAGGGAATGGTGGGGGGAGGCGGTAATGACAGAAATGACCATTACTAACTGACTAACTTCACTGAGAAAGACTAGCATTCCTCCTCTCAAGTTATTTCTTGGAAAAACTCCAAACTTAGGCTTCTTTCAACCGTTTGGATGCAGAGTGTACGTTGTCATTCCACAGCAACTTAGTAACTCCAAATTTTCTCCTGTTTCATGGGAGTGAATCTTGGTGGGCTACAACAATGACTGCTCATCATACCGCATCTTTCCATAACATGATGGAAAGGTGGTTGAGAGCAGACATGTCTATTTTGATTAACTATGCTTCCCTTCTGGAAAATCTGCAAGCCCAGATCTCTGTGTCTCAACTGGAGACAACATTCTGTCAACTGATACTGAGGGAGTCAATGCCCTCTTGCCGTACCTCAAAGACCACAACAAAGAACCTTTCCTTGCTCCTAGCCTGATGAGTCAGTCCCGCGGCCCTGGAAAGGGTGTGTAAGAATCTGATCCCCCACCAATTCAGAATTCTGCCAAGGACCAATCAGGACCCCACAGTAGACCAAGGAAGCTCATCCTGCAGATTCCTCAACACCCAACTATCATCAGGAGCAACATCAAAAAACACACCATCAAAAACTACCACAGGAGGCAACAGCCGGTGATAACAGCCCATTCTGCCATTTTCAACAACCCCTAGAACCATAGGCAAGCCATGAAATTGGAGAAAGCGGCAAAATGGATCAAGGCAGAAAAGAAAGAGATTGACAACATGAAAGCTCATGGAGTATGGGTAGAGAGGAATAAAATGTATGGATACCACCATATTCCGTCCACGTTGGCATATAAAACTAAGCTAGGACCTGGCAACAGCATCATTTGAGAACAAGGCGCGTATTTGCGCTCAAGGGTTCTGGAAGATATACGGCTCTAACTTTGTTCTGAGCTATGCTTCCACTGGGAGGCCGGAGTTGCTTATGATGCTGTTGTCCTTGGAAGTAAATAACAGCCTTGCTGTGCACCAACTCAACATACAAAGCGCTTTCCTTACCTGCAACCTAAAGGAAAAAGTTACTCTCCTTCAACCCCTGGGTTACCAGGATGGGAAGGGGATGATTCTAGAGCTGAGGAAGGCAATATATGGTCTTAAACAGTCCGCGTTGGTTTGGTACCAATGGCTCAGTTCATTCATGCCAAAAGCTGGTTTCAAAATCTCACGGTGTGGTGCCCCATCCTGGACACCCTGGCCGCCTTAAGACCTCAATCCATAAAACTGTTGCGCAAACGTACCGCCCGGCTGAACAACTTATCCTCAGGCTCATCCAAACCATTCTTTACCCGCGCGCGCGCGCCGCGCCGCGCTCCTTTCATCCGCGCGCGTCTCGCGTCCTTTATCCGTGTTGCTTATCATCTCCGCTGTTGTCATAGCACGTCCTCATCTTTGTCGTTGCGTGTCTTCATCTTTGTCGTTGCGCCTCCCAATCTCCTCATTGCTACCGTCGCGCGGCTCTCATCCATGATTTACTGAATCCATCCCGACCGCACCCGCAAGCATTTGGCAAATCCTTGGATCCGTCAAACCTCCCATTGCATTTGATCTATCAGTCGTGGATCTCAAGGCCGTCAGGATTTACTCAACTTTCTCAAACCAATTTCCTATCCGCCCATCCGGGCTCTCATGGACTTCATCCGACACCTTTCCTGGGACTCTCCCACCCGCTTCCACCTTTGGACAAGGGGTGGGTGACTCTGGTATTTTTACGCGTGCCCATCCACAGACTGACGCGAGTGACCACATGGTTGCCTTCCCTTTTCCGCTCTATTTGTAGAATCCGTTGTATATAGTCTAACAGGGCCTCCTGCCCATATAAGGAGGGGCTCTCCCCTGCCTTTTGATCCCAGCATCGCAGCATCCCAGCATCAGAGCATTGGAGAATCCCATCATTCTATGAGACCATCATCATAAGCAATTTATCCGTGGGCATCCTTCCCCACTTATCTGAGCAAATTATCCGGGTATATCTATGATTGCCCCTTGATCCTTTGAGCCTCCATACTCAAACTCAGTCCTTTGTGACCTTGATCCTTATCACCAACCAATAGCCTTGCTGGTTGAAGAAGAATTCCTGTCTGCCTGAATTCTTGAGTGTTTTATACCACTCTGATCCCTTTTTCCGACCATACTGGTCTTGATCTCTCCTTGATCATCTTTCTGGAGCCAATCACGTTTGATTGAAGAGGTTTTATTAAGCTTAAAACCTGGAGTGTTATACCTCCCTTCTTCTTTGAGGTTGAATTTCGCCACGCTATTCTTGAGTTCCTTGAGAAGTGTTGGGATATTCTTGCTCAAATTCGTTATTGATTTGCTTCTAGAGCTTCATAAACAAATTGCTTTTGTTTTGTTCAGCCTCCCACAGTTATCTGGTACCCTTCAAGCGCTTGATTGCGGAGAGTTGGGCAGGTTCATTGAGAAGCTGGAGGTTGGTTGGGATTGAGTTGATCTTTCCTAATCAGCTGCTGACGACCAGAGTTATTAGCTTGTGGGCGTTGTTACTTACAACTGCCTTGTTCTATTGAACTCTGAACAAACCTTGACTTATTTGTTCAAGTCTTTCCCTGCACCATCTTGTCTCAGATAGTGTTGTTTCCATTGCTACCGACAACTCTTATCCTCTTCTCTTAGTTTGATTTCTCATCCATAAGGTTCTGGACCTTGATTCCGGTTACATTTAAATATTATTGTAACTCCTAGGAGGGCAGCCTAAACAGCACCTTTCCCCTCCACAGAACTGCCACGGCTTAGCACCGTTTGGAGTCTTACAACGGTCTGACCCCTGCGTTTTCTTCCAACATAACACTGGTGGTACTATGGCCAAGACGTGGGTTTACACCCATGTTGACAACTTAGTAATCATAAGCAAGGACCCTTTGCACTTTGGGCAACAGATAGAGGCCAAGTTTGACATTAAGTACATTGGTCCAGTCAGCTTCCTTCTAGGGATGAATGTGAAGCATGATGGAGATGGCATCAAGCTTAATCAGGAGAAGTACATAGATTGGAAGCTTGCAGATTTTGGCCTTCAAGACCATATCCCAACCTTGTGCCCCATGGATCCTGGCTTGAAACTCATAGCAGCAACACCCACTGAGAGAAACATTTTATTCTGAAGGGGATCAACTATCAAGCTATTGAAGGATCTCTCAATTACCTCTGTGTTCTGACAAAACCAGAAATTTCCCTGCCTTTCAGCATCCTATTGCAGTATCTCAAAAATCCTGGAAAGTACCACTACCTGGTAGCTGTTTGAGTCTTCCGGTACCTCAAAGGCACAAATACTCAGGTGCTCATTTTCTCAGAGGAAGCAAAATCATGCGTCTCCATCTATGTTGACGCAGATTGGGCCAACTTCCTGGAAATCTGCTGGTCCTGGAAAGGTATGATTGGGATGCTGGTCAGCCATGTGCTGACCAGGCGCTTGTACCAGAAGCAAAAAGTCTCTCTTTTGACCACCAAGGCAGAGTATAAATCCCTTGGAGATGGCTTTAAAGAGGCAATATGGCTTGGGACCCTGTTTAAGGAACTGACCAATTTGGAGACAACTTTGGTCAAGATTGCATTTGATAATAAAGGCAGTTAAAACATTGCCATGTTAAGATCCATCCAAAACTGCTTCCAGAGCAAGCACATTGATTTCAGGCTCCACTTCATCAGGGAGCTGGTTGCAAACAATACCATATATCTAAGACAAATACTGACCGGGAAGAACAAGGCCAATTTCCTAACCAAGCCCTTGTTGGGGCCTTCTCTTCTCTCCAACTTATGTGAAGTCCTAGGCTTTCCGGTTGCGCCTAGCAAGGGGGGATGTAAAGATTCACCTGAAATTGCCTTGGCACTCCTCCCCTTGCATGCCGAGAGGAAGCACTCAGGTTCCTTCCAAAACTTTCACTGGAAGCAACCAGAGGTCAAGTAAGCTCAACTTACCTGTTTCAATCCTGAAATGCAAGATTAACTGATTAATGATTGATCCCAGCCAGATTGAGTGAGCAAGCAACCACGGGCCCAACCTATGGGCGTGGTTCCTGACCAATTGTTACATACCTGGGTATGGGGCTGGTTCCTGCACATAACAGCTGGCCAACCCTGACTCTAAGTGGTAAGTCGGCCCGCATTGCAATCTATGAGATAGCCTGAGCCCTGGCCGGTGGAAAGCTGCTGCCCTGCACACATGCCAACATTTGAATGACTAATAATCCCACTTTTATCTTCACGCACCTTATAGGCCACAGAGGTTATGTTATATAAGGGTGGAGGTTTTCAATTACTGTTGTTCTGTTATTCATTAAATTTTGTTATTATTATCAATTATACTGTACAAAATTTGTTTTATCAAGTCCACCCTTGTCTCACACCATCATTTCATGACAATTATAATATCATTCTTTTGTTCCGTTAAAACACCAAAGATAAAATAATAACCTTGCCTGCTCCTTAAAAGACAACTGATAAAAGGCTAGGTTCTTTAATTTATGAGATATTGCTTGGTTTTTCCATCAAATTATTCCCAGACTACATTTTCCTCAATATTATAAAGTTTTAAAAGCTTTTCTAATTTGAACTTTTTGGAATTTCTCGAGAAGTAGAAGCTGTATTTTGTAGGGAAAATATCAAGATTAAGTTCCTGCAGAAATCTTTATCATTAGATGGTAGCCAGGGGATCAGGACTTGGCTCATTGAGAAAAGATTTGTCAAGGACATTGGGAAGATCTTCAGGGGACTTTTTGGCATTTTAAAATTTGAAATGGGGAGGATACTTGGGGATTTTGAAGGACTTGGGACTGGTAGGATCAATGGGAAGTCATAGGTTGTCAGAGAATTCAGCAGGGGATGGATAGTTAGGTAGGAAGTCAAGAAAGGTCAGGCTCTTGGTGTTGATGACTTTGGAATTTTTTTTAGGACATGGTACAACTGAAGTTCAGGGTTTTAGTTCTGAAGTACTATTAGGATAAAGGAAAAATATAATTTTAGATCACATAATTGCCATGAGCAGTTCATTGACTGGTATGTGCCACCCACATCATAGAATGCTGGGATAAGTAAACCTCTTCTGGGGTGATCAGCCAAATAGCTATGAATCAACTGCTCCTTACTCAACAGCACACTTAGCTCAATTGGTAAGAGCATCACTCATATAAAGAGTCTGAGGTTGTGGGTTTGAATCCCACAGTGTTCATTTGTTTTCATATGACTTCTGACAGATAAGTCATGATAGTACGCTTTGTGTGTGTCCAGGTCTGTGCCAATAAGTTCCCACTTGATGTAATGAAAATTTACATGGTGATGAAGTTATGCGAGATGTGATTTGAACAAAACAGAAGTTGTGAGAAGATTGTACTCTGAACAAAAGAAATGGTAAAAATGATGAAATGATAGGTAAAAATATATAAATATAGACTGATAGCTGGTTTTGTCTAGGATTTCTTTAATCGTGGGACGCGCAATATTTGACACCTCCCCATGCTCCAAGTTGGTGGCACACAGGCCAATGAGGCAACATAGGTGCAGATGAGATGGTTTGAGAAGTGCTTTTGTCAGGAGGTTGGCCAAAATTTTTGTTGTTGGTATGTAGGAGATTATGAAAGTCACATTTTTGATAAGATCCCCGATCCAGTGCAACCTAATATTCATGTGCCTAGTCCGGTGTTGAAGCAGACAATTTTGCGCCAGTGCAATTGGGCCTTGGTTGTTTTTATACAGATGAGGAGCCAAAGATTTGAGCAAGCAACCTGGAATCAAGTTGCCTAGCCAGACCAAGTCTTGACAGCCTTTGCTGACGGCTTTGTATTCCGCCTCAGTTGTCAAGAGGGTAAAAGTTTGTTGCTTCTCCGCCCTCCACAAGACAGCTCCACCCCTAAGGAAAAAAATTCCACTCATTGATTTACAGTTATTAAACTTGCACCAGTGAGCTTCTGCAAAGCATACAAACTTATCTCCATCCTCTTTGAACTGTTCCAGCCCGCAAGATCCTGAACTTAGGCACCAGCCTTCTGATCCTGAAAAGTAGCGTAAGACATGCTTGAAATCCCCAATATGAGTTTTTGTTGGATTGTCAAGAAACTGTGAGAGACTACTTGCTGCAAAGGCCAGGTCTGGCCTACAGCAATTTAATAAATAGTTAAGAAGACCCACTGCCCTGCAATAATTGAAGGCAGGTTCTCTTTCCAAAGAATTGTCTCCTTTCAGTAGCTCCGTTTCTGGCACCAAGGGGCTTCCAACCGGGAAAATGTCCTCCATACCGTATTCTGCCAGAATTCTTTCAATATAAAGTTCTTGATGAATATAAATTGAGCTTTTCTTGAGATCCCGCGTAACTCTCATTCCTAAGATGAATTCCGCCCCCCCCAGATCCTCCATTTCAAATCGCCCACACAATCCTTTCTTGATGTTATCCACCTCTCTTCCCCCAATAATTAGATCATCTACATGGATGAACACATATGTCATTGTCTCCCTGGAAATGAAGAAGCAAGGATCAGCTACAGAGGTACTGAATCCCAGGCCTTTGAAGAAATCCAGAAGAAAATTGTACCAGCACCAGGTACTTTGCTTCAGGCCGTAAAATGACTTTTGGAGCTTCAAGCAACCGCCAGAATTACCAAAATCTGTACCCTCCGGGCAGCGTAAGTAAATGTCCTCCTCAACAGATCTATGCAAGAAGGCTGTCTTGATATCCATCTGTTGAATGTCCCAATTTTTACTCGCACATAGGGCAAGAAATAGACATAGACTGGCGGGGCGTCCTGTTGGCGGAAACGTTTTGTTATGAGCTAAACCTTCAACTTGCCCAAAAGCTTTATTAATTTAATTGATGATTGAATTTCAAAACATCAAGACAAAACTATGAAGGAAAAATAGCCTTGAGGAGATCAGAAGATATTGAAAAACAAGGTACTTAAACAAGATGAAGAAAATGAAACCAACACTATAAAGACCTTACCCGGATTGTAACTGGGATAGAGATGTCGATGATTATGAGGAGAAGAAGGATCTGGGTTGAAGCATGATGGTACTAGAAGCAGAGAATGATTATGGGTAAAGGGTTAAGTTAAGTTCTGATGGTTGTCGATCGGGATTGATCTTACCAGTTAACTGTTGTTCAGGTTGGTGATTGAGCGCCAATCTTATTTGAGTCTTGAGGTTGAATGAGAATGACTCGTAGAGGGAATTGAAAGAGACAAGGTTGAAGAATTAAGAACCAGAAAGAAAGAAATCAGAGGAACAGCAAGAATTGAGAAACGGATGATAGACAGATGATCAAAGACCAAAAAAAGACCCAAGATCCTCCCCCCGTCTCCTCCTGAAACATCCCTAGAGAGAGGGTCATACTGTGCCTCTGTTCAATTGGAGTGTCCTCATTGGGGTGAGTGCACCCGCGGATATTCATCAGAATCTTACGTAATGAGGAGTACCTCCGCAGACAACCACCATTACAGCCACCATTCTTACACCTCCCTTGACTGGGGATCAGTCCCGTTTGCGTTCAAAAATGAGGTCGGAGAATTTCTCCAGTTGATTTTGATTGACAGCCTTTGTCAGTGGGTCTGCTAACATCTCTTCAGTGTTGATCAAGTGAAAAGTCAGCGTTCCCTCTTTGAGCCCTTATCAAAGTCCCTGGGTTTTGATATCCATGTGCCAAGTCTTGGCGTTTGATCCAAACTTTTTGAGCTTGTCATCAAGTCCCTTGTTGTCAATGAAGTGTTTGGATGGTGGGAGCTCAGATTGGAAAACTTCACTCAGCAGGTGGCGAAGCCATTTGCTTTCTAGATAGGAGTTGAGTAGTGAGTTAAGTTTGGCTTCCGTGGATGAGTATGTGATGTTGCGCTGTTTGCAGCTATTCCATGAGATGAGAGCCCCAAAGGAAAAACAGACATGTCCAGATTGAGATTTGCGGCTGGTGGGATCTTCACCCCAGGTGGCGTCACTGAAATACTCAATGGGTTCTCTAGATTTGTCAGCCTGCTAATTAGCACAGAGCAACCTGACAAAAAAGCAACAAAAATAATAATTTTAACAAAAATAAAAAAAAAAAAATTAATAAATAGGATTATTATAAAATGAAGGAGTAGGAAATCCATAAATATTATTGCACAAATGGATTCCCCACCCAAAAAAAGGTATGGTCACTCACTGACCCCACCCTTGAATTCTTACACCTTATATTTTTTAATTAATTTAAAAGAAAATGGTAAATGACCACGGCACCAATATGGCACCTCTTGGCCATTTTAACATTTCACATGATATGTCATGTATAGGTTTCACACCTAAATTTCAGTTGAAATCCAGGTGTTGTATGTAGTTTAGGAGTTACACGGGGGATTGTGTTTTGTCACAATTCCCGCACGCAGCCCCGCGTCCCTACAGCGCTGGACTCCCGCGCACCCAAACTCCCGCGCGCAGTTGATCCCTCCCGCGTGCAGGTAATCTCGTGACCTAGTCACGCGCGCAGCGGATCAGTCCCCGCGCGCATCTGAATGGACTGATCCCCGGGCCTAACCTGCCTTGATCACGCGCGCAGCGGATCAGTCCCCGCGCGCATCTGAATGGACTGATCCCCGCGCCTAGCCTGCCATGATCAGTCTGACAGCCAGGTACCGCTCAGAGGAGCTACAACATAGTAGGATCTACTCTACATATGTAAAGCTACCACACAAGCGTAGATCACAGTTTAAAAACCTTAAAAGTCAATTCAAATTAGTTATTAACTAATTTTTAGTATTTTTTATTAATTAAATAAAGGTCCAGACTCACCACGTCATGAGCTTATCAGAACCTTCAAAGACCACAAAACGACACAAGGAGTGGTCGTAAAAATTATTAAAAATGACATACAGGATCAGCGCAGGATGGAAAATCAATAAACATCCACTTCTGCTCACTTTGGAACAGTACTTACAGTACAAATTGAGGATCAGTGCAGGATCAGAAAAATGACTAATCTGTTGATTAACAGATCCTGCAGCTAAAAAAGAGCTGTTCCTTGACATATCTAAGGCCAGCAGGCTAAAAGCACCTTCAGGACGTGCCAATCTTGCCCTGACTGCCCCCCTAGCCTCATCCCATGGCTAATACCCCTTCTAGAGGCCCTCAAGCACCCAAAAAGGAATATTTAAACAGGCTCTTTTTGCCCTTTTGTTCCCAATCATCCATCAGTTATCAGAAATATTATTATTATCAATCAGAAATTGTGTCATTGTTAGTCAAGTGCTTATCAAGAAGAAAGCAAGTGATTTATGATCTAGTCTGAAGTATTATTATTATTATTTTCTAAATAACTATCAACAACCAGAAGTTTGAACCAGCGACCAACCCCACCTGTTCTGAAGCTTCTTACCTGAATCTTTGCAGGATTCTGTAAAGCCCCCCAGTAGTATATTACTGTGGCCCCTCTTTTTATATTATATTTAAAATATTTGTAACCAAACCAATTAAACCTTGCACTTGCTCTTACCATATTATTATTGGAGCTGTAAAGCGTTTATTCTTTGGAATATTATTGCTCCAATTTCTTTTATCACTCTTTGTAGCTAAAGGACTGCAAGGTTCCTGGTATCAGAGAGCTGACAACTGGGGGTCTGGCCGGGAAATATCCTCAATAATTAATTGTTTAATTAATTTTCTCCTGGACCAGTTATTTATATTTAAAAATTATATATATATAAGTAGAAATACTTATTATTTTTCTTTATCTTTTGATTTATCCAGTGGATTTAAAAACCAACAGAGAATTGATCAATTATTATTTGAATCTTCTTAAACAGAAAAAATAAGAAAAATTACGTAACTTTGTGCCTGTTGTTATAACTCCTGAACAAGAACAAGAGAGACTTCTTTATTATAGACAACAAATCTTAAAATAAAAGGAACAAGAGTTAGAAAGAATTATTAATTTTAACTCCTTGTTAAGACAGCACAAATAGTGGAAAATCTATCAAAGAAAGCTTTCTGCTTTTAAGAGACGGTATCCAAATTATAAAAGTGAGCTTTAATCTCCTTTTTATTATTTTTTTTATAAAAAATCATAAAAAACTCGAAAATTATAAAAAATTATTATAAAAATAAATAAATATATAACTTATATTTTTTATATTTTATCTTTTCTAGTGGACTTTGTTTTTGGTGATCTTATTGACCAAGACCTCTTAGAGGACGTCCCAGACTGTGAACCCTTGGATTTGTCCCAAGATCTTATTGGAACCCACTCAGATCCCATTGGAGTACCCTCCAAGGACGGTACTGACCCCAAAAAGGACTTAGTACCTTTAAACCTTCATATAAGTAAGTCATATTTTTTTAAAAAAAATATAAAAACCAAAAACTACTCGAAAAAAAAAATTTTTTTTGATTTTTTTTACAAAGTTTCAACAAAGACTTACATAATTTGTAACATGCATCAAAACAGACGCAACACCCGCGCCAGTGGACGAGCCCCGTCATATGGATCTTTGCCCGGAGGAACCCGCGCATGCAAGGACGCCAGTTGCGAACGCAATGCGGAACAAGCCAGTGATTGCTCCAATCCGAGAGATGTGGTGACCAATCCGGGACACCACAAAAAAAAAATATCTTTTTCGGTTGTACCCCTATGGGTACCTTCGTTTCCCCCCATCAGACTGCACCTCTCAGACTTCTTCCCAACATGTCATCCACCTCCTCATCTGATTGTTCCTCTACCTCAGCCACTCAGAACTTGGCTCCCTTCTACCATCACATCCAAAACCATCACCATCAACCCACACCCAATCGATTCCCCGAACAATCAATGATGACACTAACAATCAGATGAGTGGATTCGAGACCAAGAGCTCGGGTAGTGAGGAAGAACTCAATGATCACCAATCATTCTCTTCCGCTGGTCCACTCTCTAATCATCGTTGTGCCTCGGTCATCATCAATCAGAATCAAGATTAAGAGTCTGATGATCAAAAGATGTTGGAGATTCAAAAGTGGAAGATGTTCCGTGGTCCCAGGACACCTGCAAGTTTGGGTCCCTTCGAGAACGGCAGAGCAGGAGAACAAAGATGTCAAGAATCAGATCACTATGAAGACCAAGGAATCTTTAAAAGAAGAGCCGTCTCACCATCATCAACCTCATTATCATCTTGTATCGGATCACCAATCCTCAATCCAGTCATCATCATTCCCCCATCTCATCCTCACCACTCCCAACGCTCAAATCCAAGCATTCAATCTTAAAAAATGTCGTCCCTCCTCACTCATCCAGATTCATCAATTCATGACCCCCAACAAGTCCATCCATCCACCCCAAACCATCTACTCGAATCCATCGCCCATCATCCAATCCAACCGACAACCGCGAGCGACCGCTCGCGGCCGTCGGAACCTTCCCCCCGTTGTCGCCGCCGATCGGGCAACAACAGCCGTTGTTGACACCCGCGACCGCTGTCACGGGTGTCCATCTGGTTGCCCGCGGTCATTCTTGACGCGGGCGACATTTCTTTTTTTTTTTTCTTTCCTCTCATGTCATCTCTTTTTATGTTTCATTTTCCCGCACCTATTTGTAGTATCACTTGTACATAGTATACAGGGCCTCATGGCTATAAAAGGAGGGGCTCTCCCCTGCCTTTTGGCCCAGCATCAGAGGATCCTATCATCATCATCCTAGCATCCAATCAGACCATCATCAGTAATCAACTTATCCGTGGGCATCCTTCCCACTTATCTGAGCAATTTATCTGGGTATATCCATGATTTCCCCTTGATCCTTTGAGCCTCCATACTCAAACTCTGTCCCTTGTGACCTTGTTCCTTATCACCAACCAATAGCCTTGCTGGTTGAAGAAGAATTCCTGTCTGTCTGAATTCTTGGGTGTGTTATACCACTCTGATCCCTTTTTTCCGACCATACTGGTCTTGATCTCTCCTTGATCATCTTTCTGGAGCCAATCACGTTTGATTGAAGAGGTTTATTAAGCTTAAAACCTGGAGTGTTATACCTCCCTTCTTCTTTAAAGTTGAATTTTGCCACGCTATTCTTGAGTCCCTTGAGAAGTGTTGGGATATTCTTGCTCAAATTCGTTATTGATTTGCTTCTAGAGCTTCATAAACAAATTGCTTTTGTTTTGTTCCGCCTCCCACAGTTATCTGGTACCCTTCAAGCGCTTGATTGCGGAGAGCTGGGCAGGTTCATTGAGAACCTGAAGGTTGGTTGGGATTGAGTTGATCTTTCCTAATCAGCTGCTGACAACCAGAGTTATTAGCTTGTGGGCGTTGTTACTTACAACTGCCTTGTTCTATTGAACTCTGAGCAAACCTTGACTTATTTGTTCAAGTCTTTACCTGCACCATCTTGCCTCAGATAGTGCTGTTTCCATCGCTACCGACAACTCTTATCCTCTTCCCTTACTTTGATTTCTCATCCATAAGGTTCTGGACCTTGATTCCGGTTACATTTAAATATTATTGTAACTCCTAGGAGGGCAGCCTAAACAGCACCTTTCCCCTCCACAGAACTGCCACGGCCTAGCACCGTTTGGAGTCTTACATTTGGTCCCCCGGGCCGGGATTGAACCAGCAACCTTGGGATTTACAGTCCCAAGACATTCAAAATCAACCTCGAAATCCGATCTTTTTTTTCTATTTTTTTTTTTTTTTCTCTTCTCAAATCTGATCCGTGGAGGCAACTTATCCTAGAAGTAATTCCTCCCAATTTGTGCACCGCTTGGGCAAGATACTTGTTGTTTTTGGCAAAACCCTACTCTTGCCACACTTGTGAGCCACTTTGGAAATCTGCTCTTTGGATCCCCTAGGAACTCTGTTCTTCAATATGGCATCTTCCGCTACTCCAACCACCCCTGTCCAACCCAAGATGGTAAAGATCAAACCTCAGAACAAGAACTTAGGCTTCAACGGTACAAATGTTGAGGGATTCTTGGACTCCTACGAAATGGCTGCTGGAGTGGATGGAGCTAGTGAATTTGATATGGCTTATCAGTTGCGGTTCTTTATCTCCTCCGATGAAGTTATGGAGGTAATCGAGTCTTTTGAGGCATTTGAATCCCACAACTGGACGCTTCTCAGGAAGGCTATGTTGGCATACTGGGGTAAAATAGATGTGGCTAGGCTTACTCTGCAGGATTTGGATGCTCTGGTTTCTCAGTGGATCTCCAATTGTGGTATTTCTTCAGCCTCTGACTATCAGATTTTTAGGAAGTCTTGGGATCCCATTCAAAACTATCTTATCCCAAACGATCACATTGACACAGTGGACAAAATTTGAGCAAAGTTCTTCCAATCTTTTTCGTCGGCTGTGCAGGAAAGGATTAAAGAAGAACTGGTCAAATCTGGATCCATGATTACCACCAGGGATAATTGATTCAAGCTCCCTGTTTTTCTCACCCTTAGGAGTACTGTGGATAAAGTCATGAAAGGTCAAGCTGCTCTTACCTTTGAAAAGCCTAGAACTACTGAACCAGTCCATGCTCCTTCTTTTAAAGAGTCAAACAATATTATGATTAAAATGGAGGCAGATTGTAGGCCTAAAGCAGATCCTAATTCCAATTGAGAACCTACTACTATAGATGAAATCACCAAGTTACTTAGAGCCTTTGAGAACAAAATAGATCAAAAGATTTCCTCGCTAGCTACGCCTAAAACTCCTTCTTCTGTCCCCAAATCAACTCTGGTCTGTTACTACTGTCATAGGGAAGGCCATGGAACCAGACGATGCCAAGAACTTCAGAAGGACCTAAAGGAAAAATTGGTAGAGCAGAGGGGAAACAATTACTTCCTTCCCAATGGTGCCCCAATCCCTTTTGACTCATCTCGTCCTATCCGACATGTGGTAGCCTCTTACCAGCCATCACCTCCTGTGAAAGCATCTCTTGCTTCCTTTGAATTTTGATCATCCTGTGGTACCCTCCAACCTTGGTATCCTCCAGCTATTTCTTCCTCTAGTCTTGCTGGGACTACTAATCAATCTGATCCAGCCAGGAAACAACATGAGGAACCTAAACCTCATAAGGCTCCTTCCTTGCCAACTTCAATCCTTCGAAAACCCGTTAAACGTCAATCATCACTTGAGCCTCCTTCCTCTGATGTAGAAGACATGGAGGTGGAAAAGGAACCACTCATGGAAAGGTTCCCAGATCACCCTGATCCTTCTCCCTCACCTCAACCTTCTAATCCTATCTTAGATTCTGCGTCACCTGAACTTCCTCCCTCCACCCAGCCCAAAGTTCAATTTGAAAGGGGCATCTCCAAGGATCACCCCAATGCTGTGGAGGGAGTATTAAAGAAAATTTCTGATCTCAAAATTCCTGATCTATCTGTGGCTGAACTCCTATCGATCTCTCCATCTGTTGCTGAAGGAATGAAGAAATGGGTCTCTCATTGACGTGTGGAAATTGGCCCTGAAGAACCCAAAGTCTCCTCTGGCACTTTAATGGAGGACTCTGGTGGAACCAGTCCTTCTATAGAATCCAACCTTTATTCCTGTCCCCTTGGCTTTCTTCCTTGTTATCTTGGTGACTCAGCTAAAACTGTTTCTCCTCTTGTGGATTCTGGATCTCAGCTTAACTTAATCTTGGATGCTATGGCCTGAAAGCTCAAACTTAGTCCTAGGGTCAGCTTCAACTCTGCAGTGTATGGGATAGGAAATCAAGCTTGTGAACTGGTTGGTATTGCTGAAGATGTACCGGTCAGGATTGGTCGAAATATTGTTGGAACCTGCCACTTTTGGATCACTCGTTTGGACAGTCCTATGATCTTGGGACGACCCTTCTTAATGGACTTTGGTGCAACCCTGATGTTTTCTGATCAAGTTGGGGAGAGAATTCTTCTCCCTGATGCTGATGGCAGGAAAATTGAAGTTCCTCTTTGCTCCTTGGATTCTGGTCGTTGGGAAAGAGATTTTCCTGGTCATTCTCCCAAATCATCTTTTAAGGGGAAGCAGAAGGATAACTCTAGTTCCTCTCATTTTTTAGGGGAATAGTTGATCCTACTAACAGTTGGAGTTCTTTTCAGCCTCAGACTGCAACTCAAGGGTCAACTCCCATCCCTCAGGCTTATTTTTCATCCCTTTCATCATTCTCTTCTGAGCTCAAGAATATTAAAAAACAAAAACATATCAAAATAGAAAAATCCAAAAATATTTCTTCTCCATCTCCTTCTCTCTCTGGATTTGTTGTGTCTTCTTTTCCTTCTACTTTTGAGTCTGATCAATCTTCTCTCAGTTCTGGTTTGTATCTCCGCAATGAGTCTAAACTAGATCCTAATTGCAATTCCGTTTTTGGTGATTTTGGTATGAAGGAATATGGGCTTCAGTGGAGGCAATTTGGGGTACAAGTAAGTCCTCCCAATTGTGCACTGCCAGGGCAATCTTTTACCGTCATTTTCAAAACCCTACCTTGTGCCACACATGTGAGCAACGTATTATCTCCTGGTTCTCCTTTTATGGAAAAGGCACCCTTCAAGGATATTGCAGAACATTGGACTTGGAAGATGTTGGAACTTGGACTCAGCTTTTGTAATCAAGTCTCTCTGGTCAACTCTTGGAGGAAACAAGAAATTCTCTCTTTTGCCACTAAGTATAAACCAGTTGCTAAGAAGATCCAACCAGTCAACCAGCCTATGCCTCTCAACCTCAATCCTCCCCTTATGCGTCCTCCTCTATCTCGCAATCCTTACTGTGGTCTTCCTCAATCTCTTACTGGTCCCTTTGTGCCTAATGGACGGGTCACTGAAGAATGTCTGAAGGTGGTCAACTTTGGTCCAGATGGATGGCTTCTTCCTGATGAGTTAAATTTAATCAAAAATGTATTATCTCTAAGGGAAAAATCTATTGCTTTCTGTGAAGAAGAGAGAGGTCTCTTGCGGGAATCCTATGGCCTCCCTTATATCATCCCTGTAGTTGAACATGATCCTTGGAAAAAGAAAAAGATCCCTATCCCTGCTGCTAAAGTTGACGAATTCATCAAGTTGGTCCGGGAACGAGTTCGAACTGGCCTGTATGAACATTCAACTTCTAGTTACTCCAGCCCCGTCTTATGTGTCCTCAAGAGTAATGGTAAACGAATAGTTCTTGATCTTCAACCTCTTAATAAAGTTACTATTAAAGACTCTGGTATCCCTCCTGCTACTGAAGAATTTGTTGAATCCTTTGCGGGAAGAGCTTGCTATGGTCTAGGGGATATTATGGGTGGCTATGACGAACAATCCTTACATCCTATTTGTTGTCCTCTCACTACTTTCAATACTCCTCTTGGTCGATTTCAACTTACTCGATTACCTCAAGGAGCCACCAACTCGGTTGCAGTCTATCAGGCTCAGATGATGTGGATCCTCCAGGATGAAATCCCTGATCATGCTGGTATCTTTATTGACGATGGAGGAATTAAAGGTCCAGTATCTGACTATGATAATGAGCTCTTACCTTGGCATTCAGGAATTTGTTGTTTTATCTGGGAATATGCTACTACCTTGGAGAGGATTCTGTTTCGAATCGAGGAATCTGGCCTTACTGTCTCTGGATCCAAACTGGCGGCTTGTGTCCCTGCTCTGGAAATTGTTGGTCATGTGGTCTGCAAGGAAGGAAGAAGGATGGCACCAGCCAAAGTCAACAAGATCATCTCTTGGCCTACCCCAAACAATCCAACTGAAGTTAGGGGCTTTCTAGGTGTTGTCACTTATGTTAGAATCTTTATCCCATCTTTATCCAAAATCTGTGCAACCTTGCGTCGTCTAACCAGAAAAGATGCTGAATGTATTTGGACCCAAGATTGTGAATGTGCTTTCCAGCTACTCAAAAGGATAGTTGGTAAAGACATAGTTTTGAAAAAGATCTCTTATGGACCTGGAGCTGGCAAGATCAAGCTGGCTGTCGATTCTAGTTATCAATCTGTTGGGGCCGTCCTTACTCAGGAAGATGAAAATGGTTGGGACCGTCCTGCTCTTTCTGAATCTTTGTTTTTTTCAGATGTAGAATCTAGATACTCCCAACCCAAACTGGAACTCTGTGGTGTGGCTTGAATGATGAAGAAACTTCAAACCGTTCTCTGGGGCCAACATTTCGAATTGCAAGTTGATGCTCAATCCATCATTGAAATGATCAACGCTCCCAGTCTTCCCAATGCTCCTATGACTCGTTGGGTGGCATTTATCCAGCTTTTCTCTTTTGATATTGTTCACAGGCCAGGAAAATCTTTCACCATGCCGGACGGTTTATCTCGACAACCTCTTGGGAACAACAAATCTGATGTTGGAACCAATTTCAATGAAGATGAACCTTTAATCCAACCCATTTTCTCTTTTTATTCTCAAAATTATTCTGGCTTTCAACAAGGCTTCTGTTTTAAATTAGAGCAGTACCTTTCAACTCTTCAAAAACCTCCTGATCTCTCTGCTAAGGAATTTTGATCTCTTAAACGAAAGTCTTCTAATTTTTTTGTTCAAGGCTCTAGACTTATGAAGAGAGGCAATCCTTGTGCTCTTATTGTTGTTACTATTCCCTCTAAACAAGATTCTATCCTTGAAAGTCTCCATGAAGGTCTTGGTCATCGTGGGGAAACTGAAACTTATTGACGACTATCCGAACGGTTCTGGTGGCCATCTTTGAAGAAATCCGTCTCCCAATGGTGCAAGAGTTGTGAAGTTTGTCAAAAACATGATCTTAGGCGCCCAGCCGAAATTTGTTATCCTACTGGGGAGTCCACTGTCTTTGGAAGGATTGCTATGGATGTGGTTCATATTAAGGCAGGTGGCTCTACGTACCTCATTGTGGCTAGAGATGATTTTTCCGGATGGGTTGAAGCAAAATTTCTTAAGAACCTTAGCTCTGAATCAGTGGCAGCTTTCCTCTACAAGACCTGGACAATGCGTTATGGCCTGGCTCGATCTTACTCTACTGATGGTGGCTCTGAATTTGGGGGCAAGCTTGCTGAAATGATCCAATCCCTTCCTGGACAACATAGGATTACTACTCCTTATTATCCTGAAGGCCAAGGCATGGTGGAACAAGGCCATGCCCCTTTGAAGGCTGCACTTGTTAAACTGGCTGGTGAAAGTGGCAAGAATTGTCGCAAATTCCTTCCTCTTGTTCTCTTCTCTGATCAAATCTCAACCAAAAGAACTACTGGATACTCACCTTATGAAATCATCTTTGGTCAAAGATCAGTCCTTCCTTTGGATTTGGAAATGGAATCTTTCTTGGGAATCTCTTGGGAAGAGGTGTCCTCAACCACTGATCTGTTAGTTGCTAGATCAAAGCAACTGGAGCAAAGTAAAGACGTTCGTGATGAAGCTTATCAAACGATGATGGAGTCCAGAGCAAAATCCGTCCAGTATTGGGAGGACAAGCACTCTAATTGAATCAGGGAGCCCTTGAACCCTGGTGACCTAGTTTTAGCTTATAATTGATCTTTGGAGACCCAGTGGGGCAAGCTTTTCTCTAATCGTTGGAATGGCCCTTATCGAGTGGTTCATCAAGTTAGAGGTGGATCTTATGTCTTGGAGGAGCTGGATGGTACTCGGTTGGCCAGAAGGTTCTCTGCTGATCAAGTCAAGAAGTTTCATTGTCGTGGGGGCAACTTATCTCAGAAGTAAGTCCTCCCAATTGTGCACCACCAGGGTCATTTGCTGCGTTTTTGTTGTAAAACTCTACTGTATGCCACATATGTGAGCACCTGGGACGCCCTCCTTGTTCTATTCGTGCCGCTTCTAGGGCTCATTTGGAAGAATCAAGATATTTTCCTCAACTCTTCAATTGCTCTCAACATCAAGAAATGGCCAATCTTTGCTTGAATTTCTTTGTTCCCTGCCTTTTTTTTTAATCCCTTCAAATTTTAGATGCAGACTAGGGACAGTCTGTAAGTTGGCGAGAGATGTGGTGACCAATCCGGGACACCACGGGAAAAAAAAAAAAAAAAAAAAAAAAAAAAAAAATATATATATATATATCTTTTTCGGTTGTACCCCTATGGGTACCTTCGTTTCCCCCCATCAGACTGCACCTCTCAGACTTCTTCCCAACATGTCATCCACCTCCTCATCTGATTGTTCCTCTACCTCAGCCACTCAGAACTTGGCTCCCTTCTACCATCACATCCAAAACCATCACCATCGACCCACACCCAATCGATTCCCCAAACAAGTCGATGATGACACTAACAATCAGATGAGTGGATTTGAGACCAAGAGCTCGGGTAGTGAGGAAGAACTTGATGATCACCAATCATTCTCTTCCGCTGGTCGACTCTCTAATCATCGTCGTGCCTCAGTCATCATCAATCAGAATCAAGATGAAGAGTCTGATGATCAAAAGATGTTGGAGATTCAAAAGTGGAAGATGTTCCGTGGTCCCGGGACGCCTGCAAGTTCGGGTCCCTTTGAGAACGGCCGAGCAGGAGAACGAAGATGTCAAGAATCAGATCACTACGACGACCAAGGAATCTTTAAAAGAAGAGCCGTCTCACCATCATCAACCTCATTATCATCTTGTATTGGATCACCAATCCTCAATCCAGTCATCATCATTCCCCCATCTCATCCTCACCACTCCCAACGCTCAAATCCAAGCATTCAATCTTAAAAAATGTCGTCCCTCCTCACTCATCCAGATTCATCAATTCATGACCCCCAAAGAGTCCATCCATCCACCCCAAACCATCTACTTGAATCCATCGCCCATCATCCAATCCGACCGACGACCGCAAGCAACCGCTTGCGGCCGTCGGAACCTTCCCCCCGTTGTTGCTGCCGATCGGGCAACGACAGCCGTTGTTGACACCCGCGACCGCTGTCGCGGGTGTCCATCTGGTTGCCCGCGGTCATTCTCGACGCGGGCGACATTTCTTTTTTTTTTTTTCTTTCCTCTCATGTCATCTCTTTTTATGTTTCATTTTCCCGCACCTATTTGTAGTATCACTTGTACATAGTATACAGGGCCTCATGGCTATAAAAGGAGGGGATCTCCCCTGCCTTTTGGCCCAGCATCAGAGGATCCTATCATCATCATCCTAGCATCCAATCAGACCATCATCAGTAATCAACTTATACGTGGGCATCCTTCCCACTTATCTGAGAAATTTATCTGGGTATATCCATGATTTCCCCTTGATCCTTTGAGCCTCCATACTCAAACTCTGTCCCTTGTGACCTTGTTCCTTATCACCAACCAATAGCCTTGCTGGTTGAAGAAGAATTCCTGTCTGTCTGAATTCTTGGGTGTGTTATACCACTCTGATCCCTTTTTCCGACCATACTGGTCTTGATCTATCCTTGATCATCTTTCTGGAGCCAATCACGTTTGATTGAAGAGGTTTATTAAGCTTAAAACCTGGAGTGTTATACCTCCCTTCTTCTTTAAAGTTGAATTTCGCCACGCTATTCTTGAGTCCCTTGAGAAGTGTTGGGATATTCTTGCTCAAATTCGTTATTGATTTGCTTCTAGAGCTTCATAAACAAATTGCTTTTGTTTTGTTCCGCCTCCCACAGTTATCTGGTACCCTTCAAGCGCTTGATTGCGGAGAGTTGGGCAGGTTCATTGAGAACCTGGAGGTTGGTTGGGATTGAGTTGATCTTTCCTAATCAGCTGCTGACGACCAGAGTTATTAGCTTGTGGGCGTTGTTACTTACAACTGCCTTGTTCTATTGAAATCTGAGCAAACCTTGACTTATTTGTTCAAGTCTTTACCTGCACCATCTTGCCTCAGATAGTGCTGTTTCCATCGGTACCAACAACTCTTATCCTCTTCCCTTACTTTGATTTCTCATCCATAAGGTTCTGGACCTTGATTCCGGTTACATTTAAATATTATTGTAACTCCTAGGAGGGCAGCCTAAACATCACCTTTCCCCTCCACAGAACTGCCACGGCCTAGCACCGTTTGGAGTCTTACAGCAACAATGACAATGACCGCGGCCGCCAACTCAACCAACTAACCGTTGGAGAGCCATCCCTCGTCCAACATGATATCCCAGGAGGATACCGTTCTACCTACACCACCCCAGCCGGACTCCTCCAAGGAGGACAAAATAAAGCTATTGGTGAAAGAACACGTGGATCATTGGGAACTCTTCAAAAAGGCTCAGACCCAGGAAGACAAGCAAGG
The DNA here is from genome assembly GCA_025617555.3 of Puccinia polysora. Lineage (NCBI taxonomy): Eukaryota > Fungi > Basidiomycota > Pucciniomycetes > Pucciniales > Pucciniaceae > Puccinia > Puccinia polysora. The sequence continues at coordinate 39,573,237 of CM062618.1, forward strand.
TATGAGAAAAGCCATATCTTTGGAAAAGAAGACTCAAATAACCCTCCAAAAATTGATTCCCAAGAAAGAAGTAGAAGGCTACGTGCAGAATTGGAATCCTTGGGACCAATTAGCTTCCTTCAGAGGAAACAAAAACAAGAGGAAGAAGAGATCTCTAGCCCATCAGAAATTAAAGAATCCCAAAGAGTGGGACAATATAATATCTTTGGCAAGAAAATGGAAGAAAGTGTACAACAATTAGATGTAGAAACTTTCAACTTGTTTTCTATAAATGTTTCTCATAAATTCAATATGCTTAGCAAATGTTTTGACAAAGTATATGAACAATTGGATAAAGTAAATAAAAATTTTGGTAAATTCATGCAATCCCAATCCAATTTGACCCAAATCAATGATTTAGAAGTAAAAAAAATAAGAGACAGAATCAGCTTGAGTAAGGGAGAACTAATGAAGTACCTAGAAAACAATACTTCAGCTATCCAAGAAGATATTCTTCTATCTATTGAACAAATCAAAGAATTTATTAATAAGACAGACCACACTTCACCTACTCATATTATTAATAAAATTGATTCATTAAGTAACAAACTTGACCTGGAATTAGGTATGATTAAGAATGATCTCAGAGATCTAAAGGTAAACTTAACTCAACCCATTTCAGACTCTGATGAAATCAGACCTTCCAGGTACCACAGTACTCCCCAATTAACGTTTAGACCAAGACCAACCAGGCATGAATCTTTCAGGCCTAGTCCCACTCCTGAAGTAGAACAAGCATTAAAATTACTTCCCCCTATCACTGAGTGGCCTAAATTCTCAGGAGAAGGAGAATATAATCATGTCAGTTTTATTAAGTTTATTGACTATACTCTGGCCTCTTATGAAATTCCTGATAACATAGCTGTAGTAAGACTACCTAGACTTTTTGAAGAATCAGCCCTTGACTGGTTCATCAATAAGAGAGAAGAGGTAGGATCTTTGTCATGGAACTCGTGGAAAGACTTGATTAAGGAACAATTTGGTACCAGAATTTGGAAAAGAAAAATGATGAAGACTTTCGAGATTTCTTTGTTTGATCCATCCAAGGACAAACCTCACAAATGGTGCCTTGACCAGAAGAGAAGACTAGACTGCTTCTAACCAAATGCTGATAAAGAAGAAGTCAATGAAAGACTCCTCAACCTATGTCCAGGACAACTTAACCATAGCGTAAGATGCAGAATGCCCATGAACTCTGACCTTTCCACTCTCATAGGAGTATTAGAAGAAACTATTGACATGAACTGTTTAGACAAAAGGGTTAACAAACCCAGAGAACCACCTACTAGGAATAAGGAAGAATATAATAACAAGAATAAAGAACCTCTCCCTACCAACTCAGAAGCCAAGAATACTTTAGTAACCAAAGAAAAGATATGTTGGAATTGCAACCAAACAGGGCATGTAAGACCTGACTGTCCTTTACCCAGGAGGAAGATTAATCTTATTGAAGGGGAAGAAGATGACACTAATCCGGACCCCCAACTAGATGACACTGATGGTTCCATCTCTGAGTGTGACTTAATGATCACTAATCCCATTATTGTCATTGAAGGTAACATAGAATCTTCCTTGGATATTAACCCTGTTGATGAAGATAGCAATTTGCCTCAACAATGGACACCCAACATGAAAATCCAACATGTTCCTGAAGCCAAGACCTTAACCCTTAAACGTTCTATTGGAAAAGGTTACACCAGTGGTAAAACCTGTTATGCTACTGGGTTGATACAAGGTTCTCCCGTAAAATTACTTCTAGACAGTGGAGCCTTCTGCTCCTGTGTCGGAACTGACTATTTAGATAAACAGGATTCTAACTGGAAGAAAAACTTACTACCAGTACCTCAAGCTAAGTTCAGCAGCTGTAACTCACCTCTTAATGCTATTGGAGTATGGCCAACAGAAATCATACTTCCCCACCCTAAAGGATCAATCAAGATAAAGATTGAATTTGTAGTACTTCAAAATGGAGTATGTGATTATTTTATTGTAGGAAATGATTCTTTTTGCCTGTACGGGATAGATGTCTTCCAGAGTAAAGGGAGGTATTTCACTATAGGAGGAGATTGTAACAAGAAGTTCCAAATATGTCATGTCAATGCTAAAGCTACTGATTCCACTTATGAGAGACACTTAGAGACTTTTAACCAGGAATACTTTTCCCAAGCTGCTCTGAATTCCCACCTTAGTGAAGACCAGAAAAGAGATATTCTCCAAGTATGCTTTAAGAACCAGAATGCTTTTTGCACTAAAGACCATCCCATTGGTAATATTAAATGTCATGATATGGTCTTAACTTTGACTATTAAGGCCCCTTAACCTCCTAACCTCAGAAGACCAGCTTACCCTTCTAGTCCAAAATCTAGAACTTCTCTAGAAGACCACATCTGAGAACTAGTTGACTTATAAGTCTTAAGGAAAGTAGGGCATAATGAGCAAGTAGAAGTAACTACATCTGTGATAATAGCCTGGCACAATGATAATTCTAGGATGGTTGGAGACTTTAGAATGCTCAACAACTACACCCAAGCTGACTATTATCCTATCCCAAGGATTGACCATGCTCTACATAATCTTTCTAAAGCTAAGTTCATTACTACTATGGACATGTTGAAAGGCTTTCACCAAATACCTATCAGTCCTGATAGTAGGAAATTTATGAGAATCATATGTCATTTAGGCATATATGAGTATCTCAGAATGCCCTTTGGTATTAAAAATGCTCCTTCCCACTTCCAAAGAATGATGGATACAGTCTTAGGAATGTTCATCAGGCAAGGTTGGATGATGGTATACATAGATGATGTTATCATTTATTCAGACAATTGGGATACTCACATGGATAAAGTAAGGCTAGTACTTAAAACCATCTCCACAGTAGGATTAAAAGTATCTATGAAAAAGTGTAACTTTGGATATAGAGAACTTAAAGCTCTAGGACATATTGTTTCTGGACTCACTTTAACTGCTGACCAAAGTAAGATAGCAGCAGTAATGAACAGACCTATGCCCCAGAACAAAACTGAACTCTTATCCTTTATAAGCTTCTGCAGCTACTACAGGAAGTAAATACCTAAATTTGCTAACCTCACCAAGTGTTTATATGAGATCTGAAACAACAACACTTTGTTTGAAATGACTCATGAAAGATTGAAGAATTATAAGGAACTCAAAGTAGCTATGACTACTGCCCCAGTATTGATACAACCAGATTATTCTAAACCTTTCAAACTTTACAAAGATGCCAGCATGGAAGGATTAGGAGCTGCATTACACCAAGAAGTAATAGAAGAGTATAAAACAGTGGAGAAACCTATACTCTTCATATCTAGACAAGTCAAAGATACTGAGAAGAGATATGGTGCCAGCCAAATGGAATGCCTTGCTCTAGTATGGGCATTAGAAAAACTCCACTATTATTTGGAAGGTAAAAATTTTGTGGTGATCACTGATTGCAATGCTGTTAGAACTCTCATGAACATTAAAACTCCTAGCAGGCATATGTTAAGATGGCAGATAGCCATACAACAGTACAGAGGTCAGATGACTATAGTCCACCAAGCTGGAGTTAAACATCAGAATGCTGACAGTCTTAGCAGAAATGCTCTACCAAATGATACTAGCAATCCTGCTCATGACCCAGAAGATCATTATATATTTCCTATACTAAACATTAACCTGTTTAATCTTGAAGCTCCCATTGTAGGAATTCATATATGTGAACTAGATGAATCACTGTTCAGCTCCATCAGAGAAGCATACAACTCTGACATGAAGACTTTGATTAACATCATAGAAAGTGCTTCACCTCCATCTGAACTCATCAACAGTTTACCTGAACCCCTGCTGACATCCTATAAAGAAGGAAGGTTCACACTGTGGGATGGCCCAGTATATTACTGGCATAAAAACTCTAGTGTTATAGTCTTGACCAAAACAGAGCGTATCAAACATGTTTTAGCTGAATGTCATGATAATTGCTCTTCTGGTCACCGGTCTACTGATAGAACCCTAGATAAAGTAAAACAGACTTTCTGGTGGATCAACTGGAGAGACTCCAGTATCAAGTATGTTTCAAGCTGTGAAATCTGTCAGAAGTCCAACAGGACCACTGGGAAAAGGTTTGGACTACTCCAAAGGATTGCTGAGCCCAGGAAAAGATGGGAATTTATCAACATGGACTTTGTAACTGGACTGCCCCCTGGCGGAGCTTACTCTAACAACTCAGTCTTGGTTATTGTAGACAGATTTTCTAAGAAAGCCAAGTTTCTACCTAACCATAAGGAAGACACAGCTATGGAAGTAGCCTTACTCTTCTGGAACAGACTAATTGCGGATGTAGGAGTTCCTAAGATTATTATCAGTGATAGAGACCCCAAATTCACGTCTGAATTCTGGAGAAACCTCCACAATATGTTAGGAACTACCTTGGCCTTCTCTACAGCTTATCACCCTCAGACAGATGGATTAGCTGAAAGAATGATCCAGACTCTAGAGGAAATGCTCCAAAGGTTCTGTTGCTTTGGGATGAAGTACAAGAATACAGATGGATACTGCCATGACTGGGCTAGCCTTTTACCTGCACTAGAAATGGCCTATAACAGTAGTAAACACTCTACTACCAAAGAGGCTCCTTACGTACTGGAAAGAGGATGGATCCCCAAATTACCCAAGGATAACCTCAATCAGGAGTTAACTAATATCCATCCAACATCACTGGACTTCAAAAGCATGATAGATATGGCAAATAAGCACGCTGCCAAGTGTGTACAAGATGCTGTTGAATACAACCAACAGAGGTGGGATAAAACTCACAAAGAACCTGATTTCAGAATAGGAGATCAAGTTCTAATTTCAACCACCAATTTCAACAACTTAGCTGGAAACAGAAAACTCAGACCAGCCTTTTTGGTCCTTTTACAATCAAGAAACTCCATGGTAAGAATGCTGTAGAAGTCATCCTCAGTAATGAACTCTCTAGGAAACACCCAGTCTTCCCAGTTAGCCTTGTCAAACACTATCATCCCAGAGAAGTTGAAAAGACCCCTTCACCTGAAATAACAGTCTTAGATGAGCCTGAGAAGGACAAAGGAAAAGTCAGTAAAATCCTTAAAGATAAAAAGGAAAGGATCCAAGGAAAAGATGTTAGACTTTACTTAGTCAGATACAAAGGAGAATCAGCTGATAAAGATGAATGGCTACCTGAAAATAACATTCCAGATGGACCTATACACCTGAGAAACTACAGAGCCAGTAAAAGAAACTGAGCCCCAAAAGTTTTTTTTTTCAGATATAGTTATATCTTGAAGTGGGGGAATGTCAGCCCGCTACTTAGCACAGAGCAACCTGACAAAGCAACAACAATAATAATATTAACAAAAATAAAAAAAAGAACAAAAAAATAAATAAATAAAATTATTATAAAATGAAGGAGTAGGAAATCCATAAATATTATTTCAGAAATGAATTTCCCACCCAAAATGAGGTAGGGCCACTCACTGACCCCACCCTTGAATTCTTACTCCTTATATTTTTTAATTAATTTAAAAGAAAATGGTAAATGACCACCGCACCAATATGGCACCTCTTGGCCATTTTAACATTTCACATGATATGTCATGTATAGGTTTCACACCTAAATTTCAGTCAAAATCCAGGTGTTGTGTGTAGTTTAGGAGTTACACGGGGGATTGTGTTTTGTCACAATTCCCGCACGCAGCCCTGCGTCCCTACAGCGCTGGACTCCCGCGCACCCAAACTCCCGCGCGCAGTTGATCCCTCCCGCGTGCAGGTAATCTCGTGACCTAGTCACGCGCGCAGCGGATCAGTCCCCGCGCGCATCTGAATGGACTGATCCCCGCGCCTAGCCTGCCGTGATCAGTCTGACAGCCAGGTACAGCTCAGAGGAGCTACAACATAGTGGGATCTACTCTACATATGTAAAGCTACCACACAAGCGTAGATCACAGTTTAAAAACCTTAAAAGTCAATTAAAATTAGTTATTAACTAATTTTTAGTATTTTTTATTAATTAAATAAAGGTCCAGACTCACCACGTCATGAGCTTATCAGAACCTTCAAAGACCACAAAACGACACAAGGAGTGGTCGTAAAAATTATTTAAAATTACATACAGGATCAGCAAAGGATGGAGAATCAATAAACATCCACTTCTGCTCACTTTGGAACAGTATTTACAGTACAAATTGAGGATCAGTGCAGGATCAGAAAAATGACTAATCTGTTGATTAACAGATCCTGAAGCTAAAAAAGAGCTGTTACTTGACATATCTAAGGCCAGCAGGCTAAAAGCACCTTCAAGACGTGCCAATCTTGCCCTGACTGCCCCCCTAGCCTCATCCCATGGCTAATACCCCTTCTAGAGGCCCTCAAGCACCCAAAAAGGAATATTTAAACAGGCTCTTTTTGCCCTTTTGTTCCCAATCATCCATCAGTTATCAGAAATATTATTATTATCAATCAGAAATTGTGTCATTGTTAGTCAAGTGCTTATCAAGAAGAAAGCAAGTGATTTATGATCTAGTCTGAAGTATTATTATTATTATTTTCTAAATAACTATCAACAACCAGGAGTTTGAACCAGCGACCAACCCCACCTGTTCTGAAGCTTCTTACCTGAATCTTTGCAGGATTTCTGTGGATTAATTCCCAAGTAATGTTTTCCCTTCCTGCTCTGGGTTTGTGTTCTGTTTTGCCCGCCCAAATTAGTGGATAAGGCCTTAGAAGGCACCCATCTTCATTCCAAGGTTATAAACTGCCTAAGGAGGCCCCTTGAAGAGAGGTTGCCAAGTCTGTAAAGACCCCCAGTAGTATATTACTGTGGCCCCTCTTTTTATATTATATTTAAAATATTTATAACCAAACCAATTAAACCTTGCACTTGCTCTTACCATATTATTATTGGAGCTGTAAAGCGTTTATTCTTTGGAATATTATTGCTCCAATTTCTTTTATCACTCTTTTTAGCTAAAGGACTGCAAGGTTCCTTGTATCAGAGAGCTGACAAGATTCATCGTAAGCAATGGTGAGCTTCAGCTCCTTTGTGTGGTTAAGGTATTTCCATGTTGGTTTGAGTTCCTTCCAGTTGGAGAGACCCGGTTTGTTCTGGAATCTGGCAAGACTGGAGACTGAGTAGCTGATGTTGGGGCGGGTTTGGCTGGCTATGTAGTTGAGAAGCCCGATGGCCGATTTATAGTTGATATTTAGTTTCTTGAATTCTTCAAAGTCTTCTTCGGAAGCTTTGTGCAGTTGAAGGTTTGTCGTCAAAGGGGTATTGGATGCTTTTGAGTTCAGTAGCCCAAGCTCTTCTAGTCCATGTTCAGTATTTTTGGGTTGGCTCAGTAAGATGCAGTCTGATGTTTGCTCAAATTTCATTCCAAGAATGGTATCTGGCTCGTGGGCTTGAGAGTTCTTGAATCTCAGGTTGAATTTGCTATCAAAGTGATCACCGTACCCCACAAGGATTAAATCGTCAACGTGGAAGAAGAGAAATGAATTATTATTTTTGTGAATGTACAGGCAGGGGTTGCTGTCGGACTCTCTGAACCCTACCGATCTAATCCATCCAGTGAATTTTTTGTACCAATTTTTTGGTGACTGTTTGAGTCCGTACAGGCTCTTCTTGAGTTGTAGGTATTGGCATTTGTGTTGGCATCCCTGAGGGGTCTTGATAACGACCTCTTCATCAATAGGTGCATTCAGGAAGGCGGCCTTCACGTTGTACTGTCAAATTTTCAGCTTGTTCTTCAAGGCGCACAGCAGTATTGCTCTTAAAAAGGATATTTTTCCTGTAGGAGCAAATGTTTCATCGAAATCTAGCCCGTGGACTTGATTAAATCCCTTGACGCATATCCGAGCTTTGTATATAATCGTATTGTCGTGAGAGTTGTCCTTGATTTTGAATATCCAGGTGGTATCTAATGGATTGAGTGGGGTATCTCCTTTGTAGTCTTCCCAAAAATCAAGGAGTTTGCACTGATCCATTTCCTTTTTGATTGCCCCCCCCACTTGTGGTTATCTGCACATTTCCTGGCTTGATCAAAAGTTTTCGGCTCAAAGTAATGATGGAAACCATACCTTTCAGGAGTCTTTATGGAAGATCGATCTCAAAGATTCCTTCTGACCGGTATTTCAACTGCTTCCGGTGATTTGGCAGCTTGACCGGGACTCAGCAATGGTTCTTCCTCTGAAATAGACTCAGATTCTGGGGTAGAAGCTGGTGTGCCTATCTCCTCATTGGAAGAGTCGGCTTCAGTAGAGGGATCGCAGTAGTTCATACAATTAGAGATTGTCTTCTCGTTGGGGTTGGCCGTGTCCTTTGACTTGTCTATACTGAAGTCCAGATCCATTGTTGATTTAAGTCCCAATTTGTCTACAGATTCCTTCAGGAATCAAACATGTTTTGATTGTATGATCTGTCCATTGGTCATGAGAATTGTATACGACAGAAATTCCGGATTGTATCCAATGAGCTTGCCCTCTAGTCCTTTTGGAGTGAATTTTTCTCCTTTCGGTTGTCTTTGGTTCAATACAATGGTGGTGACGCCAATTGGTTGAAGAAAATTTGATGGTAATTTACTTTTATTGATGAGTTCCCAGGGTGAGTGGTCCAATTTTTCCTTTGGTATTTGGTTGAGTCCAGTGCAGCATGCCTTCAGGGCTGCCAACCAATATTTCTGAGGAAGATTTTCTGAACTTAGTGACAACCTCACGCTTTCAATGATTTTTTGATTGGCTCTTTTGGCCCTACCGTTATGTTCAGGGTGATAAGGTTCAGTTACCAGGTGAGTGATAAACTTCTCCTTGAGATACTTTACTAACCTAGCGTTCACAAATTCCATGCCCCCATCAGAGCACACGGTTGAGGCCGCTGATCTTTCTTTGCTTCTCTATAACTTCCATCATCACAGGGGCCACGTCATCCTTTCAAGTCAGCGGTATGCCTGCAATGTAGCCAGATTAGTTATCCACCACTGTGAGGATGTATTTTTCATGTCTGAAGGATTCCGGCGTAATTGGGCCAATGACGTCTAGATGAATCCATTCAAACAGTTTAGATGCCGAGGAGGACGTTGCTTTGAATGGGGATTTAGTGATCTTGCAGAGAAGGCAGTCAACACATTCAAATTTTTCTTTTTCTTTGTTGCTGTACTGAAGGCCCTTTAGTTTTGATAATTGACCAAGTGAGGCGTGACTGTAGGACAGATGGAGATCTCTTAGTGTCCTAGGCTTGTCTTGCTTCACCATATAGCATTTGTTGTTACCTATCTTGCGCGGCTTGTTCAAGACAAAGAGATTATTGGTGATGCTTCCTTGGCAGATAGTCGCTTGGTCCTTCTTTAATTTGAATTGACCAGACTTTGCATTCAGAATACAGCCTTGCTCGATAAGATTTCCGGGAATGATCAGGTTAACCACAATGTCGGGAACATACAAGCAATTAGCCAGAGTGATTGTTTGATTTCTCCACTCCAGTCTAACCATTCCTATTCCTAAGATTGGTAAGTCTGCCCCAGCTTTACCTGTGGTTATGTGTTCACCTGTGAACGGATTGAGAGAAGTAAAGAACCGTCTTTCGTTGAAGATATGAGCGGTAGCTCCACTATCGATAAGGATGTTCCTTTCTGCGCTGATTTCGGAGTCTATCCATCTAGTTACGAAGGCATGAAAATGTGCCGCGTCTTGAGCCTTTTTTTGCTTATCTTTCCATTTACTTTGTTGATCCCTCCACCAATCAGGTGCCTTTTCCGGATGTAGGTGGAAGCATTCCGATTCGGAGTGGTTTTGATCTTGCTTTGGATTGTGATAGCCTTCAATACATCGGCTTGACAATTGGTTCTTGGTCTTAGTTCTCATGGATGCAAGGGCGGTTTCTGGGATGGTTTGCGACGTTCCTTTCTCAACGCTTTTGGCCTTCACTTCTTTTGTGATATTGAACAAGATGATTGCATACAAATTCAACCGAGATTTGTTTGTCTTTGTGCATGAGTTGTTGCTTGATATCCTGGAGATTTTCCGGGAATTTAAACATAATGAGATAAGCAAGGATTTTGTCAGGGAGTTCTATGCCTATGTCAATCATCTTTTTGATAGAGATTTTGATGTTGGTGACAAAGTTCATGAGTTAATCCTCCTTGAATTTCAGGTGGATAAATTCATTGAATATTCTGGCCCAATTGGAAGCTTGCGAGGAAGAAAATTTTTCCTTGATAGCTTTCCAGATTTCCTTGGCTGAGTTAACATTAGCTGCATTGATTACATTGTTGTGAGTGATAAAGTCGACCTTAGATATAAGAAGAAGCTGGATTTCGTCATTATCTTGAGTCATTAAGGTTCCATTGGCTGATTCCAGAATGTCCAGAACTCCTCTGAGTTTAAGCAACGCCATCATCTTGTCCTTCCAGATCCCATAGTTCTCTTCAGTTAGGAGGGGAGTTGTCTCTAGTGCTGTCTTGGGCATAGCTTTTCGGAAGGCGTCCGACAAAAATCCTGATGTCAACATGGTCCTGAGTCTTGCTGGCCTAGGTGAGCGCTTTGGCTTTTAACTGTATTACTTTAATTGATGATTGAATTTCAGACCAGCAAGGCAAAACTATGAAGGAAAAAAAGCCTTGAGGAGATCAGACGATATTGAAAAACAAGGTACTCAAACAAGATGAAGAAAATGAAACCAACACTATAAAGACCTTACCCGGATTGTAACTGGGATAGAGATGTCAATGATTATGAGGAGAAGAAGGATCTGGGTTGAAGCATGATGATACTAGAAGCAGAGAATGATTCTGGGTTAAGGGTTAAGTTAGGCTCTGATGGTTGTCAATCGGGATTGATCTTACCAGTTAACTGTTGTTCAGGTTGGTGGTTGAGCACCAATCTTATTCAAGTCTTGAGGTTGAATGAGAATGACTCATAGAGGGAATTGAAAGATAAAAGGTTGAAGAATTAAGAACAAGGAAAGAAAGAAATCAGAGGAACAGCAAGAATTGAGAAACGGATGATAGACAGATGATCAAAGACCAAAAAAGACCCGAGATCCTCCCCCCGTCTCCTCCTGAAACATCCCTAGAGAGAGGGTCATACTGTGCCTCTGTTCAATTGGAGTGTCCTCATTGGGGTGAGTGCACCCGCGGATATTCATCAGACTCTTACGTAATGAGGAGTACCTCCGCAGACAACCACCATTACGGCCACCATTCTTACAAGCTTGAACACACAAACAAGCTTTGTATTTGAGGAGGTTACCAGCGGATTGATTTTTCTTCTTGAAAACCCATGTTGTTCCCAAGATATTTTCCTTTTCTGGTCTCTCAACTGGTTCCCATACACTGTGCTTGTTGATGCTTAATAGTTTGGTGTCCACGGCTTTTCTCCATTCATCCGCCTCTGGGCTCCTCATTTCCTGTTTGAAGCTGCTAGGGGCCTTTTCCATAGACAGCATCATGTTCACAAAACCATCAGCATGACTTCTCCTAGTCTGTTGTTGTCCATCAATGACAGCGCTAGTGTCAATATTACTTGAAATAGCCTTTGGGGCCGGCGTTGAAGCAGGTATATAGTAGAAACTTGGTTTTCCTATTTTGTTGTTTCTAGGAGGGGTCATGGTTGTATTTTGAGTCGGGCTGGTGTTGGATTGAAGAATTTCATCACTGGGAGCGTGACAACTGTCACACTCAATTGATATGGCACAGTCATCCATAGGTGACTCCACAATGGGAACCAAAGAATCCTGAGTCAACAACAGTTCTTCAGTAGCCATGTTAACAATGGTTGGCATTGACAGAGTATTGTGTGTTGTATCCGTTTTGGTGTGTGTTTTATTTTTAGTGTTTTCCATTGGAAAATGATTTTCACAGAAGAAACTGGTGTGTAGAGAAGAGTTTTCAGTAGATATATTTACAAATTGGGAATCAAAGAATTTGACATCATGTTGTATGATGATCTGGGAACTGACAGGATTATATAATCTGTAGTTCCTCTGACCTTCAACGTAGCCCATAAATATGCATTCATGTCCTCTTGACTTGAACTTGAATTTCTGATGGGGTTTTGCAGTGTGGACTACTGCTTGAAAACCAAAAGGATGCAAATGATCAAGTTTTGGCAGAGTACCAAGAAGTGCTTCATATGGGGTTGAAAAATTGAGAGAAGAGGTTGGCAATTGATTTAAGAGATATGTTGCAGTATCAGACGCCTCTGCCCAGAATTGGATGGGCAGTTTTGAGTGTAGAAGTAGACATTGGGCCTTCTCAACTATGGCTTGGTTCCCTCTTTCCGCCACACTGTTCTGTTCATGTGTGTAGGGAGCAGTGCGGGTCAAGATAATTCCCTGTTCTCTAAATTAATTGGTCATTTTAGAATTTACAAATTCTGAGCCATTATCCAAAACTACAGTCTTAATGGTACATTCAAATTGCTTGTCTACTAATGACTTGAATGTGATGAAAGTATTGAACACCTTGGATTATTGTTTAAGAAAATAAATCCATCCAAAAATCAAATGATCATCAACAAATTTCAGGGAGTATCTGCATCCTCCAAGTGAAGGTGGGTTGATTGGTCTGCACACGTCCATATGTATCATTTCTAGCTTTCTCTTTGATCTTGGTAGGTGGCCTGGGAACCGGATTTTCTTTTCTTTTCCTAGGTCACATGTGTTACAATAATCAGCAGATTCATGTAAAGCCTTAGATTCCTACTGGCTTTATAGATGTCCAAGAGCTTGGTGTTTGGTCAGAGATGTGGTCAAGAGAATCACATTGTTAGGAGTTTATTTTATTTTGAAGGACAGAACTCAGTGAGTGATATCACACCGTAAGATCAATTGTCCTTTGGAAAAGGTGAGGTCAGCATGAGATCAATCTCTAATGAGAAAACATCCTTTCTTAAGATATGGTACTAGGGCAATAAGAGGGTTTGGTACTGATTTTGATAGAAGAGCTCTTTCCACCGGAAGTCTGAAGCCATTAGTTAGATGAATTAAAACATCACATTCTGATTCAGTATGAATCAGATCTCCGTTAGCAGTGGCCAGAGAGATTGCAGTAGGTGAGAGACTAGAGAATGTGTGCCAATTGTTAAGGAGACTTCTGGATGCTCCACTATCTAGGATTTTGATTTTCTGGTTGATGCTAGAGCAAGCATAGAAGGAAGCATTCTTCTTATTCATCCAGAGTCATTCTTCTTGTTTTTCAGGGTGCAGTTTGAAGAAATCTTCTTCCTTGTGAGCAGAAGAAGGGTTGTGTTGGCTGCTTCCCATTGCACAAAAATTGGTGTTATGAAAGTTCCTCTTATCCTTCTTTATGCCTGCCTCCATAAGTGCTGATTGGGTCTTTTCTGTTTCTACTCTCCTTTTTAGATGACTCTTGATTCTATTAAAGATATCTTCTAGATATAAGGGTTCTTTTCTATCAAACAGGATATCCTGTAAGGTGTCAAAGCTTTCTGGTAGATTATTTAATACATAGTAAGCCGGAATCTTGGAAAATTCTGGAATTTAAAATATTTTAAGGGAAGAATTCATGAGTTTTATTATGAAGCTTCTGAAATCTGTAATGGTATTATGCATGGTCTTATCTGTAAACATGATGGTAAAAAATTGATTGATTGAATTAGCCCTGTTCTTTCTGGTTTTGGATGCATAATGTGCTTTGATTGAGGCCCAAATTTTTGATGTGTCTATGGAAATTTCATTATAAATGAATTTATTATAGTTAGAATCATCTAGTAAACTTCTTAAAAAATACCCTGTTTGTGCTCTTTGAGCCTCATATATAGATAGACTAGTGGCTTCAGATGGTATCTCAACGGGTTGTAAGTATTTAGCAAAGTTTTGAAATCCTAAAGAATCAATAACTTTTCTTTGCCAGATTAAGTAATTTGCTTCATTAAGAAGTTCTATACCTCAGGAGTCCGGTTTTGGGATTTTTAGAATATTGGATGTAGATTTTTGTGATTCCATTGGTATCAAGGATTCAGATTCAAAGAAAGATTTTTCAGTGGCAGAATTTTCACCTTCCTGATTCCAGGAACATTGCTGTCCTTGAGCTACAGCAAGTGATATTGGTGTTGGAATAATAATTTTAAGAAAATTCTGGTAAAATGCTCAAATAATTGATTTAAAAGCAAGTGCATAGTTTGGTTGGTTTGGTTGGATTAAATTTTTTTAAATATATATTTTTCAAGAGGGGCCACAGTTCATGCAAACAGGGGATCTTTATTGGATAAAAACCTCTCTTCAAGGGGCTCTTTTGAACCGTGTAAAGACCTTGGGACAATGAGTTCTTAAATGATTGCTCACAAAAGACTAACTCAAGGGGATGGGTAGACTGGCTGTCTTACAGCACTTATTCCTGGGTGCTAGGAGGAGGCAACATACTAATTTAAGTACTTACTCCAAGAAGCTTGCAGAAATTCACGGTTGAAAGAGTCTCAGGACAATTTTTGGGGTTATTTTCTGATATTCTTCATGGAATCAATGATGGAGCCAGAATTATTAATAATACTATCAGACTATAGCCATATATCACTTGTTTATCTTGAATAAACACTTGAACAGGGATGGCAAGGGGTCTGGATTGATACTTAAAAATTACTGGGGTTTAAACCATCTAAGAGGGTTGGTTTATATACTTTTCTGGGGTAATAAGATCTTCTCAGGGCATGTAGAGAGGGTTGTGCTTGGGTGCTGAGGCTAGCAGGCTGGCCAGGGCTATTTTAGCACGTATTTCTGGTGCTTTCAATATGCTAGCTTTGTCTATGTCATATTTCTTTGTGAAATAATTGTTAGAAGGTGTTTAGATGTTAATTTGTTATTTTTATGATCCAGACACATTTCCTTATTTTTTATTAATTAATTTCAAGTTACATGGGTGGAAGTGGGTATTGATAGATTCTACGGCATCTTCTGCACATTTTGGGAATTTTTAAAAAATTTTAGGTTAACTCCTTGTTGTGTTTTGTGGTACATAAAGGTTTGGCAATCTCATTTACGTGACAACCTTCATTATTGTTTCCCACAATTTTTTTGCTTTATATTTTGATTTTAATATATTTTTATTCAATATTCTTAGATTTCAGAAATCCCTCTGTCCGGAAGTCAAGTTGTTACATATACATGAGGTATGCATGCAGGTTGTAGCCTGGTCTTGCGGTACCTGGCTGTCAGGCTTAGTATAATTTTTTTGACGCGCGCAGGCTTGACAGCTGCGTGCGGGAATCTGTTGCCTGCGGCCAGTCAGTCATTTTACATGCGGGACTTTTGACATGCGCCTACATATTGAGTGTCAGGCGTGTGTAACCTTACTGTATGAATGCAGGGCTGCGCGCGGGAATTGTGAGACAACACAAATCCGCCTGTAACTCCTAAAATATGCACAACACCTCAATTCTGACTGAATCTTAGGTTTGAACCCTATACATGGTATAATGTGTGAAATTTTCCAATGGCCAAAAGGTGCTATGGTGGTGTTGTGGTCTGTTGGTCATTTTGTTTAATAATTATTTGAAAATGTAAGGAGTTAGAATTCAAGGGTGGGGTCAGTGAGTAACCCTACTTAATTTTGGGTGGGGAATCCATTTCGTTAATAATATTCATGGATTTCTCACTCCTTCTGATTTTATTATTTTATTTCTGTTTTAAATCTGCTTTGACAGGTTGCTCTGTCGAAGTAGCAAGCTGACAAGAATTTTCCAGGTTTTCTTTAGTGACAGTGGCAGGCTGGGCTCATAATCTGTCAGAATCAAAGACTGGAAATAGGTGAATGAAACAAAAAGATATGATGAGAAGCTGAATCAGACTCCAAAATCATTATTAATTACACCAAATTGAAGCAGACCTGATGGCGCGCGTCAGTAGAAAAACTTTGTCAAAAGAGCAGTTTGAATGAGATGAGGTGAGTAACTGTACACAGGTGAATGAAACACAAAGATATGATGAGAAGCTTAATGAGGAAAAAAAGAAGGAATTAGTGTTTGAGGTACAGATTCTTAAGTACTATTAGGATGAAGAAACAAGATGAGTCATGATAGTATGCTTTTTGTGTGTCCAAGTCTGTGCCAATATGGTCAGACTTGATGTTATGAAAATGTACATGATGAGGAAGTTATGAGATATTGTGATTTGAACAAAATTAAACGGAATTTGTGAGAGGATTGTGATCGGGACAAAAGAATGATGAAATGATAGGTAAAAATATATAAATATAGACTGCTAGCTGGTTTTTTCTAGGAGTTCCTTAATCATGGGAGGTGCAATATTCAACAAAAAGCCTGTGTTCTGAATGATTTTCCAAAGAGAGTTGAGGATGGCCCAATTGAAACCTCTTGGCTAGTCCATCCTGTTGAGGATTGTAGGAGTCCAACACAAAATTCTTGATTTGGTTTGCCTTGCAGAAGTCTTCCAGCTTGCTGTTCAAAAAATTGGTTCCTCCGTTGGAATGGAGAACAAGAGGTAAATAGAAAAAGAGTGTGGATTCAATCTTCATAAATTCTAGGAGTATCTCTGGAATATCATCCTTTCCTCTTACTGGTAGGGATGCACAATACCTCAAATAGGATTCAACAAGGGTCAATAAATACTTGTGACCAGACTTAGAGGGAGGAAGAGGTCCAACAGTGTCCAGATGCAGCTCCTCAAAGGCCTTGATAGCCCTAGAGTAACGTTTTGAAGGATGTTTTGGTGATCATTTCAATTGAGCACACCTTGCAGTTGTATTCTTCTTTAGCTGTTATGTTTAGCTTTTGACAGATTTGGTGGTAAATGATGGGAACCAGAGACTTATGGAGAATTTTGATGGCTGTCATTTAGGAGCAGGCTGGGTGGGGCAGATGTAGCTTTAAGAAGGGAATATGGTTAATCTAGAATCCATTGCAGATGGTGGCAGAGGGTTTCAGAACAAGTATCCAATTGGGAAGAAAATTTCCTTTTTAATTGTCAAGAAGGGGATGGTGAAGGGAAAAAATATTGTCTGAGGTTTTTGAACATAAAGAAAGTTGTCAAGGGTGATAGTCCCCGTTTGGGTTGACAGAATCACTTGTCCCATTTGCATAATTTCAAGGGATCTTTCCCTGCAACTGGTTTTTACTGACCCTTGGTGTTCAAGGTATATAAAGTCAAATAAATCTTTGTTAGAAACCATGTGGGTTTAGGATCCAGATTTATTGAAAACAATCTGGCAGTAGGATTCCTTGAAGTTGGAAAATTATTGATCTACATTGCTGTTATCATTAGAGTCCCAGGGTTAAGGCCCTAGATGAGGATAAAGCATCCGGAGTTTGTGCTTTTGATGGTTGTCCAGAGTGTTTTGTGTATTGGGTTTGAATTTGTGGGAGGAATCTTTGAAGAGCTAGAGTGACAAGCCATTTGGAAATGGCTGCTCAGAAATCCATTTCTGGTTCAAGTGAATGCAGAGGTGGTCTAGAATGGCATCAGGAGTGATCTCAGACTAAAAAGAAGAGTGATTGATGGATTGGTGAATTATTCTCATTGAAGGAGTGGAGGAAAGCTTTTCAAGAACCATATATGCCAGTAAATTGGTAGGAAGGACAATGCCTATCTTGTGAAAGCAGTTTATTTCAGATTTGATTTTGTTAATAAATGATTAAATGTTGTATTTTTTGAATGTTATGGAATTAGAGCTCTTGAATAAACAAGCTTTGTTGGAAGTTTTTGAAAATAAAAATTGCTTGAGTAAGGCCTTTAGAATAGTTTTGGTGGGGTGATAATGTTTAAGTGCACAGCTGGAGACAGCTTGAAGATGATGATTGAAGTCAGAATAGTGTTTTCTTCTGGAGAGAGTTTGCACTTGAGGGTCATCAGGTCCTTGATTCTGGCCAGTTCTAGTAAGGATTTCATTTGAGTCCTCCACATGGTCAATTTTTCCTTTTTGAGTAAAGGAAAAGCCAAAATAGTTCTTTTTAGAATGGTGGGGTTGATGAGGTTGATGCTGATGTCTAGTTCCCGGATGGATTATTTGTGATGCAAATTTTTAGTAGGTTAAACTTTTAATTGTGAAGAAATCTGGAAAATTAGGGTTGCAATTGCAAAGAAAAGGAAAACTAGACTAACAACATGAAGTATCAGGAAAAGGCAGTAATTCTCATAGAGGTGCAGAGATAACAAACCACAGGTTTTATTCAAAATGAATAATAACTAGAGCAGGGCAAGGAGGACTATTCAGGAAAGGAATTTTCAAGGAATAAGTAGGGTGAGGTTTAAGCTTTACATTGAGTTATTATCCATTATTCTTTCTCACCAAATATGAGAAGGAACCAGAGGCCTTAGAGTGGCTAGTGGCAATGTTTGATGGAGAAGTTGATAGATTGGCCAAGGTAGTTTGAGGTCAAAATTAAAGGGTAAGGTTGGAGTAGGATTATGCCACAGATTTCAGGGAGATTTGAAGAATTATTGAGGCAGAGAAAGTATAGGAAGAGGGGATCAATTTTAGGAAGGATAACTGAGAAGAGTTAGAACAGATGAGACAGCAAGGAGGTGGAGGAACCGTTGACTAGTGAGAGTGGTTGACCAATGGGTAAGGTAATTAGATTCTGTAGTGAGGAGGTAGAACTGAGGTAGTGCAGCATTTGTGCAATTGGAGCACATGTAATGCCTGTAAGAGGAGTGATTTGTGCTTGCAGATATGAGACAAGCTATGGATAGAGCATGTGTTAAGAAAAGGGGAGAGTTTTGACAAAAAGGGAGGAGTACAAAATTCAATGTATCTGGAACACTAAAGGGGACATATTAGTTACTTGAGCAGCCTGGGAGTGTACCCAGACAATCATTGGGAGCCTAAATTTGTGCTGCCTAGCTCTTAAATCACTATTCACTCATAAAAAAACCTGCATCCCCTTAAAAATAAAGAAGATGTTCACAACTTAACTACAAGTGGTTAGTTACCCACTTAAGGCACTTTAACTAGATCAATATGGAAAAACATTCCTCAGAATCAAAGTTACCCCTTAGGAAGAGGTCACCAGAATATGTGTCTAAGTCCTTGGCCTCAGGGAGCCATGGCTTATAATTATATGGTATTGCAAGCTTTTCTGGGTACACTCCCAAGTCCCGCTTGGAACAGTGCTCATCAGGCTTGGATGTGTGCCCAGTGGCCTTTATTTGCGCATCAGGTTGTGCTGCCAATCTTTGCACACAGCCAAGCTCCACTTAGCCAAGGGCACACTTTTGGAAACCCCCCCTCACTCACTCCATCCTCCTTGTTTCTCTCTCCCGCGCTGTTTGCCTTGCCACCTCAACCCTTCCAACCCCAAAAACATTCAATTTTTTTTCTAATTGAACAATTTTTAACTACTAGTATGTTTAAGAAAAGGAAAAGAAAAAAAAATCCCCCAATCATCAACCTGGCGGGCATGGCCTATTGGCTTGGGTGTCAGCCTTGTCAAACTTTGGCCCAACCCACCCAAACTTGGCTGTGTTCCAACTTGCACTTGGCTATGTGCCAAGCGGGCTTTAGAGGGTGCCACGGGTTCTTTAGGGGGCGCCACAGGGTCTTTAGAGGGTTCCACGGGGGCTTTAGAGGCTTCCCAGTGTACTTTAGAAAAAAAAAAGCTAATTTGGGGTTCCCAAACAAGATTGATCTACTATATATATTAGCTCAAAACAACCCACTTTGCTGATAAAATAAGTTCATTAAGGGAATGGAAACATGTATCAAGACCTAATTGTGATGACATAAGGCTCCCAATACTACTTTCATTGCTAGAGCAGGTCCACAAAAACACGTGTATGGTTCCTTGGACTCATCAATAGCCTGGGCCACCTTCCCTTGGCTGTTAAAAGAACTGTACCATGATGGAACCAAAAAATATAAATAAAGGTCCCTCTCCCAGCCATTTCCAGCTCATTCATTCCAGTAATAAACTCATTATAGAATAATTTATTCTAATCATCAGCCATCAAATCCTTATTGGAACATAATTGTGTGATATTGGACCAGTTCCTGATCAACTTTCAGACTCAAAATGTTGATTCCCCTTTTATTGGTTAAATTATCAACAAACCCTTTTCAGTCTGCCCCAGTACCAACTTCCAGCACCCTGAAACCTTCAATATTGGCCCATTCCTCAACAATAAGTCCAGAAATTGACCTATCAATTGATCCTGCTGACTTAACCACTTTTTGTATGTTTTGAATAAACCAATCACCAATGAAATTTTGCACACCCTTTTTGAAAGGTATCCTTGTAATCACCACAGGCACGGAAGTTGCTCCTATATTTTCCTAAAAACACCTATACCTGTGTTCCAGAGTGGTCAATAAACCCAATAGGGTCTTGGAGCCTCCATTTAATTTAATTTTTATAAATATATAAATAAATTTACCTCTTTTAGCCAAACATTTTTCTGGGATTTCTCCCTATTTTTTCTCCAATCTTTTTATCACCACTAGTAGCTAGAAGGATTTGGGTCCTTGGAATCTAGTAGTCTGAAACCTGGGACATAATCAGACCATATCCACATGCCTTGAAAATGATCATCATCAATTTCCATGAGCATCATCATCATCCATCACCATTATCAGCATTTCCCATCATCACCATCACCTACCTTGACCATCATCATCCTTTTCACCAGCATAATCACCATCCATAATCACCATCCATCATCCATCATCATCATCCAGTACCATCCACCATCATTATTTACCTATCTTTACCATCACCATCATGATCACCATCTATCATCATCAATATCCATCATTAATATCCATCATCAATCACCCATCATCCATCACTATCATCATCATCACCATCCATCATCATAATGAACCATCATCATCCATACATAATTTCATCATCATCAATCCATACTATCTGCATCAACCATCCATTACCACTATCCTCTAATATCATCACCATTATTAACCACCATCAGTGTTCAAGTCTAGGCTCAAAAATTTCAACCTTATTCAATCATCACCTGTAATTTCAGCTTGTTACTATGTACAGAGTAACCTGTCAAAGTCACAAAAATGCAAAATAAAAATGAATAAATAAAAAATAAAGCAGTGGGACATTCATAAATATTATTTCAGAAATGGATCCCCCACCCAAAATGAGGTAGGGTCACTCACTGACCCCACCCTCAAAACATAACTCCTTCATATTTTAAATAATTAAATAAGTATTGACCAAAAGCTCAAAGGCACCAATATGGCTCCTTTTGGCCAAATCAATATGTCACATTAATTTTCACATATAGGTTTCAAACCTAAAATTCAGTCAGAATTGAGGTGTTGTACATATTTTAGGAGTTACATAAGTAAATTTGTTATGTCAAAATTCCTGGGTGCAGTCCCACATCCCTACACAACCCCTACATACCTGTAGAATGACATTCACGCGTACAGGAATCCCAAGCGCAGCCAATTTTGCCACGCATGCAGCGGATCCTACCCCGCGTGCATCTGAATGTACCCCTCCCTGCATCAGGATCAGTTGTGAGAAATCTGACAGCAGGTACCGCTCACAGGAGCTACAACCTAGTAGGATTTACCTGGCATATGTAATAATTTTACATATGCATTAAAAATGTTCTAAAAACTTCAAAACCTAAACTAAAAATATTATATAATTAATTTTAAAGTATTTTAAATAATCAATAAAATATTTAAGGTTACCACAAAAGAAACAGATCCCAATCTTTGAAGACCACAAAACACTACAAGGAGTGGCTATAAAAATTATTAAAAAGTACCTACTTGCTTAGCAGATGATTAAAAATCATTAAATATACACATCTGTCTACTTTAAACCAATACTAATAGTAAAAACTAAGGATAAGTGCAGAATGATCAGAATTACGCCAGTAACACATTAACAGATCCTGTGGCTAAAATAGTACAGAAATCCAGCAGATCTGAGGAAAGCTGATTGACAGCACCAAGTGGACGTGCTAAACGTGCCCTGACTGGCTTACCAGCCTCATCCCATGAGCAGAACCCTCTATATGTGCCCTGGGAAGCTCATTATCATCCCAAAAGGTATTTATACAAACCTCTTTGATCCATTATTCCCTATCAGTTTTACCAGGAATGTATTATTATCAATCATACACTGTTTCATTTTTGATGAAGTGCTTATAAAGAGATAAGCAAGTGATTTATGACTTAGTCTGCAGTATCATTTTTATTTATAAAAAAAATCAACCTGATTCATTAAAGTAAAGTCAAGCAATCAACCCCAAATG
Source organism: Puccinia polysora (assembly GCA_025617555.3). NCBI lineage: Eukaryota > Fungi > Basidiomycota > Pucciniomycetes > Pucciniales > Pucciniaceae > Puccinia > Puccinia polysora. Next base: position 39,595,498 of record CM062618.1, read on the forward strand.
CTCTGAAACCCCTTATCTGAATTTTTTCAGGCTTTCTGTGGAATTATTTCTCAGAGTAAGTGTTTCCCTTCCTGCCTTGGCCATTGTGCTGTTTTTCCTGGCCATATCAGTGGATAATTCCTTATAAGGCACCCATTATCATTCCAAGGTTCTTAAACTTCCTAAGGAGGCCCCTTGAAGAGAGGTTGTCTGTCTGTAAAGATCCTCAGTAGTATAATGCTCTAGACCCTCTTTTTATAAAAAATTTAAAACCCTTCTAACCAAACCAATTAAACCTTTCACCAGCTCTTAAACATATTTATTATTTGAGATTTTTAGGTGTTTATCTTTTCTGTAGCTAAAGGACTCCAAGCTTTGTGGTATCAGATGGATGATATGTAAAAGCAAAGGAGTATTCATCAGTAACCAATAAAACAAGATTAAATATGTAATAGATAAGACTAGATAAAAGATTCTTCCCTTACTCAGCTTCTATCCTCCAAGTCACCCATCTGTTCCATCACTTTTTCCTTATCAAGCTAGAAAATATTGATCCTAGGTCTGATCGAGGCTAGTGTAGTAGCAACTCTATCTGAAAATCAGCCACAAATTGCTTTTTTCTTATTTTTTTAGGACTTACTATAGTACTCAGAGGGGCAGGAAATTCAAAAAAACCCTAAGTATTCCTCCATCATATCAATAGTTGTAGTACTAAAGTCCCACTCAAGTGACTTCCAGAAAGCTAATTGCTGAACTTTACCCAATCCCAAAGGAGTCTCTACACTGCCAGGCTAGGCAAGAGGTTTAGCACCGCATCTCTCCTATTGTGCTTCAGATCCTGAGTTTGCCCACTGCTAAATCCTTATAGGTCTGCTGCTGTACTTCTGATCCTTTGTCAATTTGTGTCTACAGATATCCACAACACGGTTTTAATTGTTGATGCATCTATTCTTATAATGTGTTGGATCCAAGCGTTCAGGGAAGAGTGAGAATTGTGAAAGGGTTACACAAAAATGTGGAGAGGACCCACTTTTAGCCTTATCCAGTTCCCCCAAAATATGAAATAACCATGAGCTTAAGGGTTGGGGAAATGTGTAAAATAATACCCTAAATAGATGAAAATATAAATATTTCAAAACTCATAGAAAGAGTAGGAATTATAGCATTTTTATTTTATAAATGGGTCCATGGTGCCAAATTTGGTATATTAACCCACTGGCACCATCCCCCATTCCCCACACTTTGGGGGGAACAAGGTCTTCCAATTTGCACCAAGCCCAAGGCACTCCCAGTTAGCCCATCGTTCCCAAAAACCACAGGTATGGGCTCATGACTGGAAATATGGCTTTTCACTCCAGTTATTCCATTATCACTAGTAGCTACAAGGGGTTAGGTCCTTGGAATCTAGTAGGCTGACAATTCTCCTGCTCAGGAGCAAAGAGTCACAAAATTAAAATTGAACAGTCCATAAATGCAAGTGCACCATCTCACTTCCCTTCATCAGCATTCAATCCTGTACTCCACAAAAAAAATGTAATTTCTTATCTAAAAAACATCCAAAATCTCATCAAATGAAACTCCAACTTCTAGTATCCTTGTGTGTACAGTTCCACTTATCATCTACTAGCTGAGGAGCAATAGAAACCATCTTGTGCCATTCATTGGCCTTCATTCTCTTTCTTGCCTGTGTTGTTTTCTTTTTTTTCAGTGTTATGATTTCTCTTTTCTTACATATATAAACACAATTGTAGAATCCTTCAAGAAAGGATGATGAAGCTCAGGTAGTCAACATGTAAGTGAAATTATAGCATATAAACAAAACTCAGTTGGTAGATAATCCATTGTTCAATGGAATCTAGCTAACTAAAAAGGCAGAACACAATCTTTGCTTTCTGATGAACATACTTGAATTCAACAGTTCAACCAACAAGTGCCAACAAAGCGTTGAGGGCATGTGATAGCAAATTTACTTGTTCTGATACCGCCAAGTGGTAAAGCTCAGACACACAATGCAACTGGGTGTTTTACATTCACATTTTAGTTGTCATTACATCAGAATGAGGTGGAGCAGCCGCATCCACATACATGTGTCACAGGAAATGAAGTTATTGATGGAGGCGTTTCTTTTGGCGGCGGTTTTCATTGCGCACTAGTTGTACTCTCACTTTTCAAAGGAACCAAAATCATCCTTTGAGCTTCAGTTTAAGGAAAATTCCCCGGCACCTGGAATTTATCATTGCAAAAGCGAGACAAAGGCATGGGTGGAAAGTAACACACATGCAGATTGGTAGCAAAATCAAGAGGCCGATGAGGAACAAGAAAAGCCAAAAGGCAGTAATTGATACAGGTGCATTTCTGGATACAGTTAAGAACAACGTTCAACCTTCACCTCAGGCTCCCAAGAACGCTAAGTCAAAGGTTGAGGGGTGTTTTGAATCAACAGGATTGTCACCGGTACTCCTAACAAGCCTCGCCGTTGCCTTGTTGGACTAGCACGGCTACCTTCTGGCCTTTGTCGGCGCGAGAGGTGTCGGCTGGTGATCGACGCGTCGGCTGCAGTATCCAGACAAGGCTTCCCATGTCAGCGTCGATGCTCACGTGTTTTGCGCAGACAGAAGACAAAAAAGCACTCACCTGGCCGGAGTGGCCTGAATCAGTTGCGCAAGATTTCAAGATCTGGTCTGTCACTTTGACTAGAGCGTCGGTGGGACTGTAGGGACAGCATTAGTTAACCATCAAGTCTATTCGCAGGCGAAAGTCGGATTGCCGGATGAAGTTCATGGAGGACTTACATGCCAGTGGCTGAAACCAGTCCATCGGGGGATACAAGTTTTACCTGTAGAGACCATGTCGATCAATCCCTCATCCTAGAGGTGGCACACTGACGAATACTCAAGAATCACTGACCGTGCAGGAACCACACGATTGTTGGGAGGTCTTCTTGGAGGTCAACAAGTTGGCGGCTCTGTGTGAAGAGGTGCCAATCAGTCATTCAAGGATCATCGACTTCCGGGGCGATAATGGGCATGGAACCTACTTTTCACAATCTTGAGGTTTAAGTTGGACGGACTTGCCATCTTGGCTCTTGCAGGCAACGGATGATTCGTCCCGGCGGAATAACTGCTCGGCGTCAACAATGTTGGAGCGACGGGTGTTGGCGCTAGTGTTGATATCTTTGGAGAACCAAGCGCCGTAGTAGGGAAGGACACCGCATCCGCCGAAGTTACCGTAGCTTCCAAGCCAAGGGTACGAGTTCCAACCCCATAGCCCGGAACCAAAGGCTCCAGCGCCAACCCAGCGCCGATAGCCACCGCCGAAAAACCATTTTTCGTCGGAAGAGTCAGGCTTGGGGCCGCCAACATCATCGGCCAAGACGATGCAGGAGAATGACAAGATAACGGTGCACAGGTAGGTGAGGGAGACCATAATGGCTAAGGCGATTGTGATTAACGTAGAAGAGCTTCTTAGACTTGGGAAAGCAAAACCTGGAACGTGGAGAGGGTATGATAGCTGGCGGCCGTTGAGGAGTGCGGAAGGCCATCGGGATGCTGGTACATATACCCTCTGAAAAACACTCAGCTGGGTCTCGATTTCTCCTCGGAACCAACTCAAGACGATCTTGGTGTCGGTCGGAGTCCAACACCATGAGATGGAATGTCATCTATGGATCTAGCGTTGGTTTGTGATCAGCAATGCGTAATCCGCACTAAAGCACTTCTCAAATGGATCGGAGCCAGCGATGGCAGACTTAGGTGAGAATTAAAAACGCGCTCCCACTGATCAATGATGTGTTGGCAGCTTTCAATTGCGGGCTACTAAGAGCATCCCCAATCGTTGGAAAGCGCGGCTCGTTAGGTAGCGACTCGCTAGCCAAAAAAAATAGCTAGCGAGCGTTTTACCGCGCGCGTTTCACAACCGTCCGCTCCACATGGCCACGGTAGCTAGCTAACGACCCAAAGCGCACAATTGTGTGCCACGTCAGCGGCTCATTAGCTAGGCCCCCGCTTTGTCGCGACTTGCAACTTGTTGTCGCAAGTCATCATCACCAATCATCCTCCCAAAGCCACTCAACAAATCCCAACCTTTCAGCCTTCAAACACCTATATACAACCTACCACCTCTCCAAAAAGAAGATGGCCCACTTCCTCACCCTCAAGAAGTACTTCCCTTTTGCCAGCTCCCACTTTCAACGTCAACAACTTTTCCTTGAAGTTGAAGAAGAACTTCATAAAATGAAATTTTGTCAAAGAAGGAACAAATAAAGAAGAACAATGATGAATAATAACCAAGTTGAAGGCCATCATAAGCTCATGGCTGGTTATTTTAATCAAGATGCAAGATTCACAAACCAGATGTTTGAGAGGCAATATAGAATGAGCAAGGCTACCTTCCAAAGGCTAGTAACAGATTTGGGGGCTCATGACCCCTATTGAACCCAAAGAATGGTAATCAAATTAGTCCTACTGACCAAGAAATCCCATCCATTTTTTCAGGATGTAATCAATATTGACATCTATTTTTTTCATTTTTTTTAAAATTTTTTCAGGACTGTTGTGGACAAATTGGTCTTTCTCCTCATCAGAAAATTACTGCTGCAATTTGTCAATTGGCCTATGGATATTCTTCTGACTGCAACAATGAATATGTCTGAATTGGTGAATCAACTGGAATGTAAACTTTGAAGAGATTTGTGAATGATATTGTCATTTTATTTGAGGGGGAATACCTCAGAGGTCCAACAGATGAAGAGCTCTCAGTTTTCATGAAAGAATATGAAGCATGTGGTTTCCCAGGATGTGGTGGTAGCATTGATGGAATGCATTGGGTTTGCAAGAATTTCCCCCAAGCTTGGGCTGGTCAGTTTCAAGGAAAAGAAGGATGTCCAACAATGGTTTTGGAAGCAGTAGCATGATTAAATTTAAGAATGTGGCACTGTTTCTTTGGCTAACCTGGAAATCACAATGACATCAAGGTACTCAACAATAGTCACATATTTGATGAATTTCTCACAGGCATTGTTTTTCATTATTTCTTTGCCTTATTTCCAGTTTGTTTGACTTATTGAAGGATTTTTTTTGGGTATTTTTTTCATGAACACTGCATCAGATGTATCTTTTGAGATCAACAATCATCAATATACCTATGGCTACTATTTGACTGATGGAATATATCCCAACTGGCCCTTTTTTGTCAAATCTTACAGAATTCCTCAAGATCCTGCAAGTAAAAATTTCAATCAACTTCAAGAAGGAGCCAGAAAGGACATAGAAAGAGCATTTGCGGTTTTGCAAGGTCAATTTGGAATGATTTCTCAACTCAGTAGACTTTGGTTCAAAGAAGATATGGTTAAGATTATAAAGTGCTGCATAATTCTTCATAATATGATTGTGGAGGAGAAATCTCCCTGTGATCTTTTTCTTAATCACAATATTTCCAGTTCTACCACCACTAACATCTCCTCAAATGTTCATGATTGTGCTTTATTTCATACTTTTCAATCTCTCAGTCAAAATACTTCTGGGCTTCATGATTCAACTTTTCATTACCAGATCATAAATGATTTAAAGATTCACAATTGGATGAAGAGGTTAATTTACGGTGGATTGTTTTAAATCTCTTAAAAAAATTTTTTCCCATTTATTTTTTTTTATTTACAATCATAAAAAAAACTTATATTTCAAGTTCTCTCACAATATTTCCTTGCCATTTTATTCTTTTGTTTCAAATCATAAATAAATATATATATTTGAATCTTCCATTCCATGTTTTCAAAGAGTATTCATTTGAAATCAATCAGAGTCCAAAAAAAAATTATCCAAAAAAAACAGAGGTACAGGCCAATTTGAGGAGTAAAATTAGTCATATCTGGGGTACTTGGTTGTTCTGCCACTCACCAATTTTGTTGTTCTTCATCAGGATCTCAAGTTGTGAACCGGAATCATTGCCACGCAATTGGGCTCTGAGTTCAAGCAAAGTTGCTTTGTGGCATTAACATCCTCCAAGGAATAGGCAATGGAGGGCAATGATGGGAGTTGGCTTGCAGGGGTTTTTGGCTTGCTCAGGCCATAGCTGGAGGATTTTTTGCCAATCCATTTTGGGTGGTTTTGAAGGATTCTCCAAGCGCCTTCAACTTTTAATTTTTGGCCCTTGGTCTTTTGGGGTTATAGCTCCTTTGCATGGTGCATCCAGTCCTTTGGACTCAAGCTGCTTGATGGTGATTGTTTGATTGCACAATAGATTGCCAAAAACTTCAAGGTGGTGGTGTTGAGGTTTTCCCATCTACAGAATAGAGAGAATGACAAATTTAAGTTTGTGTGCCACGAAGAGAAGTGAGAGATCAAGATAAAAATCAAATCTTACCTGGTCTGGATAACCTCCAAATCACGGTAAATGCCTTTTATGTGGTTTTTGACGTCTTCCTCAACCCTCTTGAAGAAGTTGATTCCAGTTTGGTTTGTTCCAAATTTGGGATGTTTGCTTACATGGACCCATGATCAAGCAAGCTGCTCCTCTTCTTGAGGGGTCCAGTTTGGCACTCTTTTCTTGTTAGCTTTGTGAGTTTTGGTTGGCGTGCTAGATGGGAGGCTGGTGGGGTTCATATTGGGTGATGAAGATGGTGGTGGATTCTGATTGGCGGTGATATGCTTCAAGGAGGGAGGGAGTTGGGGGAGTGGGGCATATCAGAGCTTGAGCTGGTGGGAGGAGGGATGGGGGAGGTTGGAGGTGGGAGGTGCGCGGTGGGAAGGGGATATGTGTTGAGGATGTTGCTGGGGAGGATATCAAATTTGGGATTGATGGAGGGGATATAAATATGAGGGTGGAAGGGTATGGCAGGGTATTGGAATATAGGATATGCAAGAAATGCAGAGAGGGGGAGCTAGCAAGCTTTCTAAATTCAAATAAGTTTATGGAAATCTTCGCAAACTTATGGAGCTTGCTTGGTAGCAAGCCCTTACTTATTCACAATTGTGAAAATTGCTTGGGAAATTGGCCCAAAAGCGGGTTTACCAGGACAATTGGGGATGCTCTAACTCATCCTGTAGAATGGTACCCGCAGGTCTGGGTTCTAATGGGGTCAAGAATGTTGTAAACACATTAGTTTACATATTCATACACACAACTATGCATAACCAACACCTATATAAACAAAGATAATCCAACAGCCAAGTATGGGACTCATGTAGTTGCCGTTCTCCATGTCACCATATGTAGTCACATTTCACTTCTGCACCCCAGCAATTCATGTATATAGTATAAATAAGATGCAAGATTTCTGGGTGGAATATTAAATATTTACTTCTTCCCTCCTTCTAGTTGTAACAGGTTATGAGCCATTTCAGCTAGAGCCTGAAAATTACAAAAAGGATTTCCCTCTAAAAAAATTTTTGTGCTAAATCAAAAAGATTTCCTGCTATAAACCCCCCATCCCCCACCCCTGTTCCTGCGCATCCAGGCATGACGTGGCTGAGATCAGCAGAATGCAACTATCTGACCGGAGATATCCCCTAGAGTGTGTACCAAGGCGTTGCTACCACCAAAGTTACTAGCAATCAACATTTACAGGCCAAGGTGGATAACCTCCCTCATTTTGAAGGCACTGATCTGCTGCAAGCTACCCTCAAGGACGTATCCCCCCTTCCCACTTTACTTTTCTTATCCCTCCACATCATCTGCTTGGCTCTGCTTGTCTCATCAAAAATGAATCCCCCGCAAGACGTGAAATTCACCACCCCCCTTGTCCATGGTAAATACATTAAACCAAGGCGTGAGCCTCCTCTTCATGAGATCAAAAATCAAGAAAGCAACCCTAAATCCAAAAAACCACAAGCAAACACCCCTGATGAACCCAAAAGAGATGAAAGGATTTCTCCAGATAAGTAATCCAGGAAACTGCTTTATTCCTGGACAAACTCCACTGGGAACAAATCTCAAACAGAGAAACCAGAAAAAATGAGGAGAGCCATTCTAGAAAGAAGGCCATTGAAAACAAGAAGCTCTGAGCTACCAACATCATACAATATTTTTCCAAAAGCCTGGGTGAAGACAACCGCCTGAAAGGCAACTGGAACAACTACCAACAGTGGCACCAATGCGTTGAACTAATATGCATGGAATTCTTATTGGACCCTCAGTTCCTGTGGTCTGACCACCACTCTGGAGCTAACAAGAAAATTTCCCAGGGCACCATCCACTTCTTCATCTTCAAAAACCTCCTGTGGAGTCTGGGCCATCTCAACAAAACCCAAAACATCTTAAAGTACCTCCAGGACCACTTCTGGACCATAGGTCAGTCATCTCAAATTGCTGCATGGCAGAGGCTGGTCATCACCAACCCCTCTCTGATTCTGGCACACATGTGTGACCAGGCAAGAGATTTGTGGTTTTGGCATCCAATTCTCCGTTGAAAACATCCTGAGCCTGATCCTTGACAGAAATCTCTGGGGCAATACTGCCTTACACCAAAGCTTTGAACAGAGGATAGACATCCACTACAATGTGGTGGGCACTGCGTTTCCAAACCTAGACAAGACCCCTCAGTTGCTGGAATTCTGCATCAGGAAAAAATGGGCGTCAGGTGCCTTGCCAGTGACAAGACTAGCCAAGGCAAACCATGCCAACCCAAACCTATTCACCCCACCCAACACCCCCTTGCCACAAGGACCCGCTGACTTGTGTTTCCAGACCTCCCGTCTGTTTGTGAAATTAAGCTACTCCTTCAAGACAGGTGTTAGCTCTCTGATACCAGGAACCTTGCAGTCCTTTAGCTACAGAGAGTGATAAAAAAATGCTGGAATAATAATAATTATTATTATTCCAAAAATAAACACTTAGAAGCTCAAATAAATGATATAATAAGAGCAGTTGCAAGGTTTAATTGGTTTGGTAATAAATGGTTTTCAATATAATATAAAAGAGGGGCCACATTGTTATACTACTGGGGATCTTTACAGACTAGCAACCTATCTTCAAGGGGCCTCCTTAGGCAGTTTAAGAACCTTGGAATGAAGATGGGTGCCTTAGAAAGTACTTATTCCACTAATGGCCAGCCTTAACAGCACCAATAGCCAAGACAGGAAGTGAAACACTCACTCTGAGCACTTTACCACGAGAATCCTGAAATAATTGGAAGGGTTTCAGAGCAGATGGGGTGGATTGCTTGCCTATACCGCAAGGGTTGATTGGTTAATAAGAATAAATAATACTACAACAGACTAAGTCATAAATCACTTGCTTATCTTCATATCAGAAATTGATTAAAAATGAAACGGTGTCTGATTGATAATAATAATTCCTGATAAACTGATTAACTGATCTTGGAATAATGGATCCAAAGAGGTCTGTATAAATACCTTTTTGGGGTGATTTTGATCTTCTCAGGGCACGTAGAGAGGGTTCTGCTCGTGGGCTGAGGCTAGCAAGCCAGTCGGGGCAGGATTGGGACGTCCACTTTGTGCTGTCAATCAGCTTTCCTTAGATCTGCTGGATTTCTGTACTATTTTAGCCACAGGATCTGTTAATCTGTTATGGCCTAAATTTGATCATCCTGTACTCATCCTTCATTTTTACTATCGGTATTGATTTGAAGCGGGCCGATGTGGATGTTTACTGATTGTCCATCATTTGCTGATAACGTAGATTATATTTAATAATTTTTATGAACACTCCTTGTAGTTTTTTGTGGTCTTCAAAGATCAGAGTCAGTGATTTATGTGGTAATCCTTGATCTTTGATTTATAATTAAAAAATTTTCTAAACTTAATTTTTTGTAATTTTATTTAAGTTTTGATCTTTTTAGACTATTACCAATGCATATGTCAACTTGTTACATATTCTAGGCAACTCTAACTAGGTTGTAGCTCTTCTGAGCAATACCTGGTTGTCAGATTAGTCACAATGGATCCAGACGCGGGGATCAGTCAGTAAAGATTGCCGCGGGGTAGGATCCGCTGCGTGCGTGGCAGAATCAGCTGCGCGCGGGTATTTAGTACGCGGGAATCTGCTACTACAAGTATGTAGGGATATTTAATGATGCGGGGCTTCGCGCGGGAATTGTGACATAACACATTTTCACGTGTAACTCCTAAAATATACACAACACCTCAATTCTGAGTGAATTTTAGGTGGAAAACCTATATGTGAAAACAAGTTTGAAATATTAGAATGGCAAAAAAGTGCCATACTGGTGTTGTAATTTTCAGTACTTTTCTTTTTAATTATTTTAAAAATGTAAGGACTTGGAATTCAAGGGTGGGGTCAGTGAGTGACCCTACCTAATTTTGGGTGGGGAATCCATTTCTTTAATAGTATTTCTGGATGTCTCACTCCTTATTTTTTTAATTGAGATATTCTTATTTTTCATAGTTTTGTGTTGCTATTGACAGGTTGCTCTGTACATAGTAGCAAGCTGAAATTCCCCCACTCCAAGATATGTCTATATCTGAAAAAATAAATTTTTTCAATGCCCTCTGCTGGCTCTGTAATTCCTTAGGTGTATGGTTCCCTCAGGGATATTATGTTCAGGAAACCATTCATCTTGATCAGCTGATTCTCCCTTGTATCTAACTAGGTAGAGTCCAATGTCTTTTCCATTGATCCTATCTATTTTATCTTTAAGGATCCTGCTAATTTTTCCTTTGTATTTTTCAGGCTATTGTGTAACTGGTATTTCAAGTGAAGGAGTATGTTCTCCATTCCTTGGGTGGTAGTGTTTGATAAGACTTACTGGGAAGACTGGATGTTTTCTAGAAAGCTCATCACTAAGGATTACTTCCACAGCAATTTTACCATGAAGTTTCTTAATGGTGAAAGGTCCAACAAAAGCTGGTCTAAGCTTTCTTTTTCCAGCTAAGTTGGTAAAGTTGGTGGTAGAGATCAAGACTTGATCACCAATATTGAAATCAGGTTCCTTATGGGTTTTAATCCACCTTTTCTGGTTATACTCCACAGCATCCTGGACACACTTAACAGCATGTTTGTTAGCTACATCTATCATGTTTTTGAAATCAAGTGATGTAGGGTGAATATTTGTTAGCTGGTGGTTAAGGTTATCCTTGGGTAATTTAGGAATCCATCCTCTTTCTAGTATGTAGGGTGCTTCCTTAGTAGTAGAGTGCTTGCTACGGTTGTAGGCCATCTCCAGTGCAGGTAAAATGCTAACCCAATTGTGGCAATAACCATCAGCATTCTTGTATTCTAGTCCAAAGCCACAGAATCTCCTGAGCATGTCTTCCATGGTCTGAATCATTCTTTCAGCTAAGCCATCTGTCTGAGGGTGATAAGCTGTAGAGAAAGCTAAGGTGGTTCCAAGGATATCATGAAGATTTCTCCAGAACTCACAGGTGAATTTTGGATCTCTGTCACTGATAATCATCTTGGGAACTCCAAAATCAGCAATGAGTCTGTTCCAAAATAATAGGGCAACTTCCATAGCAGTGTCTTCCTTGTGATTAGGTAGAAACTTTGCTTTCTTGGAGAACCTATCCACAATGACTAAGACTGAGTTGTAGGAATAGGCTCCTCCTGGTGGTAGTCCAGTTACAAAGTCTATGTTGATGATCTCCCATCTTTTCTTGGGTTCAGCAATCTTTTGAAGTAGACCAAACCATTTCCCATTGGTCCTGTTGGGCTTCTGACAAGTTTCACAACTGGTAACATACCATATAGTGGAGTCTCTCCCATTAATTCACCAAGCAGTTTGTTTAAACTTATCTAAGATTCTATCAGCAGATAAATGACCAGATGAGCAGTTATCATTGCACTCAGCCAAGACATGTTTGATATGGTCATCCTTAGTTAAGACTATAACACTTAAATGTTGAAGCCTTTAGTATACCAGACCATCCCATATGGTGAACCTTCCGGCTTTGTATAGTTTCAAAAGAGGTTCAGGTAGGCTATTGATCAATTCAGATGGTGGAGAAGTACTTTCCATAATAGTGATCATATTTTTCATGCAAGAATTGTAAGATTCTTTGATTGAGTTGAACAATGATTCATTAAATTCACAAATGTGGATTTCCATTATAGGATCTTCAATGTTCAACCTGTTAATGTTAAGGATAGGGAAGATATCATTATGCTCCGGATCATAAGCAGGTTTACTTGGGTCATTGGGTAAAGCATTCCTGCTCAAACTATCAGCATTCTGTTTTTTAGTCCCAGCTTGATGAACTATGGTCATCTGACCTATGTATTGTTGTATGGCTATCTGCAATCTTAACATGTGCCTACTAGGGGTCTTCATGTTCATCAATGTCCTGAAGGCATTGCAGTCAGTAATCACAGTGAAATTGGTTCCTTCCAGGTAATAATGGAGTTTCTCTAGAGCCCATACTAAGGCAAGACATTCCATTTGACTTTCACTGTACCTTTTCAAAGTTTCTTTAATTTGTCTGGATATGAAGAGTATAGGTTTTTCCACTGGTTTGTCATCCTCTATGACTTCTTGGTGTAAAGTAGCTCCTAGCCCTTCCATGCTGGCATCTATGTAGAGTTTAAAAGGTTTAGAATAATCTGGCTGAATCAGTACTGGAGCTGAGGTAATTTCCATCTTGAGTTCCTTATAGTTTTTGAATCTGTCATGAGTCATTTCAAAAACGGTGATGTTGTTGCAAATCTCATACAGGCATTTGGTTAGAAAAGAAAACTTTGGTAAGTACTTTCTATAGTAGCTGCAGAAGCTGATAAAGGATAGGAGTTCAGTTTTATTCTGAGGCATAGGCCTATTAATTACTGCTGCTATCTTGTTTTGGTCAGCAGCTAAGGTTAGTCCAGAGACAATGTGTCCTAAGGCCTTGAGTTCCCCATAGCCAAAGTTACACTTTTTCATTGATACTTTTAATCCTAACGCAGAGATTGTTCTGCGGAATAGCCTTAATTTCTTCATGCGAGTATCCCAATGATCAGAGTAAATGATAACATCATCAATGTATACCATCATCCATACCTGTCTGATGCATAATCCTAGGACAATATCCATCATACTTTGAAAATGAGAAGGAGCATTTTTAATACCAAAAGGCATCCTAAGATACTCATGAATTCCCAAATGACAGATAATTCTCATGAATTTCTGGCTATCAGGGCTGATAGGTATTTGGTGAAAACCTTCCAGCATGTCCATGGAAGTGATGTACTTTGCTTTGGACAGGTAATGCAGAGCATGGTCAATTCTTGGAATTGGGTAATAATCAGCTTGGGTGTAGTTGTTCAGCATTCTGAAATCTCCCACCATTCTTGACTTTTCATTATGACAAGTGATAATTACTGGGGTAGTGATATCCACTTGTTCATTGTGTCTTACTTTCCTTAAGACTTGTAAGTCAACCAACTCTTGAATATGGGTTTCCGGAGCAGCTCTAGATTTTGGACTAGAAGGGTAAGCAGGTCTCCTGAGGTTAGGTGGGTAAGGAGGCTTCATGGTCAGAGTTAGGATCATATCATGTCCTTTGATGTTACCAATGGGGTGATCCTTGTTACAGAAAGCATTCTGATTTTAAAAGCATACCTGTAGGATATCCTGTTGTTTTTCTTCATTGAGAAGGGAATTCAAAGAAGCTTGAGAGAAGTATTCCTGATTGAAACTCTCTTAGTGCCTTTCATAAGTTGAATCAGAAGTTTGAGCATTGACATGGCATATTTGGAACCTCTTATTCCAGTCTCCACCTATAGTGAAGTATCTACCCTTGCTTTGGAATACATCTATACCATATAAGCAAAGAGAATCATTTCCAAGGATAAATTAATCACATACTCCGTTTTGGAGAACTACAAATTCAATTTTCAGTTTGAGTGATCCTTTAGATTGAGGGAGTATGATATCAGAAGACCATACTTCAACAGCATTGAGAGAAGCATTACAACTGCTGAACTTAGGATGAGGTACTGGTAATAAGTTCAGTTTCCAGTTTGGTTCTTGTTTCTCCAGATAAGTTGAACCAAAATAAGAGCAAAAGGCTCCACTGTCTAGAAGTAACTTAACAGGGGAACCTTGGAAAAAACCAGTAGCATAGCATTTTTTCCTGAAGTGTAACTTTTACCCGCAGAACTTTTTAGAGTCAAGGCCTTAGCCTTAGAGATGTGGTGGATCTTCATGTTGGGATTCCATTTTTTGAGGTAAGTTAGAATCCTCATTGACAGAATTTATGTCCAGAGAAGACTCAATACTTCCTTCAATAACATTGATGGGGTTAGTGCTCATTGAGACACAATCAGAGAGTGATCCATCAGTATCATCAAGGTGAGGGTCAGGGTTGTCATACTGTTCTCCTTCAATAAGATTAATCCTTTTCCTAGGTAGAGGACAATCAGGTTTTACAAGTCCTGCTTGGTTACAGTTCCAAAATACTTTTTCCTTTGATTCTGGAGTCTTCTTGAATTCCAAGGTAGTTGGATTAGTAGCAGGGGATTCCTTAGTTTTGGAAGTATATTCTTCCCTGTTCCTAGTATTTTTTTCCCTGGGGAGTCTATTGACTCTTTTATCAAGACCATTCATATCAATAGTCTCTTCCAACACACCTATCAAGGTAGAAAGATCTGAATCCATAGGCATCCTGCACCTTACACTGTGCTTGATTTGTCCGGGACATAAGTTGAGGAGTCTTTCATTGACTTCTTCTTTATCAGCATCCTGGTAGAAAAAGTCTAACCTCTTTTTCTGGTCTAAGCACCACTTATGAGATTTGTCCTTGGATGGATCAAACTGGGCGGTTTCAAAAGTTTTAATCATCTTTCTTTTCCAAATCCTAGTACCAAATTGTACTTTGATAAATGCTTTCCAAGAACTCCAGGATTAAGGTCCAACTTCTTCTCTTTTATTGATAAGCCAATCAAGCGCTACTCCTTCAAATAGTCTGGGGAATCTTACCACAGCTATTGCATCAGGTAGCTTATACAAAGAAAGATTTTAGTCAATAAATTTGATTAAACTGACATGATTGTATTCTCCTTCTACAGAGAATTTAGGCCATTCAGTAATGGGAGGAAGTAACTTCAAAGCCTGCTCCACTTCAGCAGTAGGACTGGGTCTGAAAGACTCATTCCTAGTTATCCGGGTTCTGGGAGGAACACAAGGAGTACTGGTGAACCTAGAAGGCCTAGCTTCTTCTAGGTCAATGACTGGAGAGTTAGTAGAATTGATCTTAAGATCTCTGATATCATTAATAATTATACCTAACTCTAAATCAAGTTTGTTGCTTAATAAGTCAATTTTGTTAGTCAGATGAACTGAAGGAGTAGGACTAGTTTTCTTAACTTCTTCCTTAAGCTGGTCTATGGTTGCAAGAATATCTTCCTGAAGAATTGATTGGTTTTCATCAATATGTTTCATCAGGTCCAACTTACTAGCTCTTATACTATACTTGATTTGTTGTATTTCCAACTCATCAATTCTCATAATCTGAGACTGAGTGTCAATAACTCTGAAAATACTTGAAATCAATTTATCCAATTGTTGATAAACTTTGTCAAAGCATTGGCTAATAATAGTAAAATTGTGAGACACATTTACAGAAAAGCTATTAAGAGCTTCTACATCTAATTGTGGTACACCTTTTTCCACTTCTGTGCTAGGGATATTATGCTGTCCCAATCCTTTGGGTTCCTTGACTTCTGATGGGCTGAGGACCTCTTCTTTTTGTGTTCCTTTCCCTTTAAGGAATCTAACTGATCCCAAGGATTCCAGTTCTGCACATAACCTTCTACTTATTTCTTTGGGATCAACCTTTGCAGAGAAATCTGGCATTTCTTTGCCAGAGAAATAGCTTTTCTCATACCTGGTTGATCCTCCTGGGTCTGAGCCAATTTTAATTGTTCCCAATAGCTCACATGTTCTTTCAATAATACCTTGACTCTTTCCTCCTTGGTTGAGTCCAGCTGGGGTGGCATAGGAGGACCTGTACCCTCCTGGGATAACCTGTTGGGCAAC
Organism: Puccinia polysora; assembly: GCA_025617555.3. Lineage (NCBI taxonomy): Eukaryota > Fungi > Basidiomycota > Pucciniomycetes > Pucciniales > Pucciniaceae > Puccinia > Puccinia polysora. The sequence continues at coordinate 39,611,402 of CM062618.1, forward strand.
GGTGTGGTGCCCCATCCTGGACACCTTGGCCACCTTAAGACCTCAATCCATAAACTGTTGCGCAAACGTACTGTCCGGAATCTAAAAAAAAAAAAAAAATTCCAACTCATCCTCAGGCTCATCCTCACCGTCATCATCATGCGCCGAGCCTCCTTATCCTTGCGCGTTGCGCGGCGCTCATCCTCATTGCTACTGTCGCAAGGCCCTCATCCATGATTTACCAAATCCATCTTGACCGCACCCCCAAGCATTTTTCAAATCCTCGTATACGTCAAATCTCCCATCTCACTCGATCTATCAGTTGTGAATCTCAAGCCTGTCAGGATTTACTCAACTGTCTTGAGCCAATCTCCTATCTGCCCATCCGCGCTCTGACAAACTTCATCCTTCACCTTTCCTGGGGCTCTCCCACCCACTTCCGCCTTTGGACAAGGGGTGAAAAGTGTCAACTACTGCCCGCAGACATCTGCGGAGGTTTGGTTCATTTCCCTTTCCCACCCTGTCCGCCTTCGGACAAGGGGTGGGTGATTCCGGTATTGTTGCGTGCGCCCATCCATGGACGGACGCGAGTGACCACATGATTTTCTTTCCTTTTTGGCTCTATTTGTAGAATCCGTTGTACATAGTCTAACAGGGCCTCCTGCCCATATAAGGAGGGGCTCTCCCCTGCCTTTTGGGTCCATCATTGGAGCATGGAATCATCCAGCATGAAATCAGCACACCCTTGATCCTTGAGCCTCCATACTCAAACCCTTGATCCTTGATCCTTATCACCAACCAATAGCCTTGCTGGTTGAAGAAAAATTCTGTCTGTTGGAATTTTTGAGTGTGTTATACCACTCCTTGATCCCTTTCTCTGACCATAATGTTCCTTATCCCTGATTACCTTTCTGGAGCCAATCACAATTGATTGAAGAGGTCTTATTAAGCTTAAGACCTGGAGTGTTATCCCTCCCCTTAGCTTCTTTGGAGTTGCATTCTGCCAGCCTACTCTTGAGACCCTTGAGAAGTGTTGAGGTTATCCTTGCTTCAAATCAGTTACTGTTTTCTTTAGAGCTTCTTAAACATTGTGCTTTGTCCTGTACAGCCACCCTCAGTTATCTGGTACCCTTCAAGCGCTTGATTGCGGAGAGTTGGGCAGGTTAATTGAGAACCTGGAGGTTGCTTGGGTTTGAGTTGATCATCCCCAATCTTCTGCTGACGGCCAGAGTTATTAGCTTGTGGGCATTCTTTACATACAACAGCTTTTGTTCTTTGAACTCTAAGGGGACTTTTAACTTCTTTTGTTCAAGTTTTTCCCTGCATAATCTGTCTCAGATAGTGCTGTTCCATCGCTAACAAAATATTATCATCTTTATCCTCTACTCCTTGATTCCTCATTTACTAGGTTCTGGACCTTGATCTTGGTTACATTTAAATATTTTTGTAACACTCAGGAGGGCAGCCTAAACAGCACCTTTCCCCTCCACAGAACTGCCACGGCCTAGCACTGTTTGGAGTCTTACATTTGGTCCCCCGGGCCGGGATCAAACCAGCAACCTTGGGATTTACAGTCCCAACTTGAAGAATCAACTCCGAAATCCAATCCATTTTTTTTTTCTTTTCTTTTTCTGTTTGTTCTTTTTTCAGATCTGATCCGTGGAGGCAGCTTGGTCCAGGAGTAAGTCCTCCCAATTGTGCACCATCTTAGCAAGATCCTTGTTGTTTTTGTGAAACTCTACTCTTGCCACACTTGTGAGCCACCTTGGAACTCTGCTTGTTTGGATCCCTTAGGAACCCTTCAACATGGAATCTGCTGGATCCTCTTTATCTTTTTGGGCCAAGATGGTCAAAATCAAACCTCAGAACAAAAATTTAGGCTTCAATGGGACCAATGTTGAACAATTCCTGGACTCCTATGAGATGGCTGCGGAAGTGGATGGTGCCAGTGAATATGATATGGCTTATCAGTTACGGTTTTTTATCTCTTCTGAAAAAGTTATGGAGGTTATTGAATCATTTGAGGGATTTGAAACTCACAACTGGCGGCTCCTGAAGGAGGCTATATTGGCCTATTGGGGAAAAATAGATGTATCCAGATTTACTTTGCAAGACTTGGATGCCCTGGTTTCTCAATGGATCTCCAATGGTGGTATCTCCTCAGCCTCTGACTATCAGACTTTCAGAAAATCTTGAAACCCTATCCAGTCCTATCTTATCCGGAAAGATCACATTGATACGTTGGACAAAATTTGAGTGCAATTTTTTCAGTCTTTCTCTCCAGGAGTGCAGGAAAGAATTCAGGATGAATTGGTGAAATCTGGATCCATGATCACAACAAGAGACAATTGGTTCAAGCTCCCTGCTTTCATGGTTCTTAGGAATACTGTGGATAAAGTGATGAAAGGTCAAACAGCTCTCACCTTTGAAAAACCTAAAATCACTGAACCAGTCCTTGCCCCCTCTTTTCAAGCATCTAACAAAATCATGAATAAGATGGAAGCCAATCGCAGACCTAAACCAAATCCTCAGACCCACCTGGAGGCACTTACTATAGATGAGATCACTAAATTACTTCAGGAATTTGAGAATAAAATAGATCAGAAAATATCCTCTTTAGCCACTCCTAAACCTGCTAATTCTGTTCCTAAGTCTACCATAGTCTGTTATTATTACCATAGGGAAGGCCATGGTACCGGTAGATGTCCTGAACTCCAGAAAGACAAGGAGGAGAAGTTAGTAGAGCAGAAGGGAAATAATTTTTTCCTTCCTAACGGTGCTTTCATCCCTTTCAATTTGTCTGGACCAATCCGTCATGTGGTGACCTCATACCAACCACCAACTCCTAAGAAGGCATCCTTGGTCTCTGTAGATTTTTGATCATCCTGTGGAACTCTGCAACCTTGGTATCCCCCAGCTATCACTTCTTCCAGCTTCCCTGGAACCTATCAATTTGATCCAGCTAGGAAACGCCATGAGAAACCAAAAACTCATAAGTCTCCTCCTGTTCCATCCTCCATTCTGCAAAAACCTGTTAAATGCCAATCTTCACCTGAGCCTCCTTCCTCTGATGTGGAAGACATGGAATTAGAAAGGGAACCACTTATGGAAAGGTTCCAGGACCACTCTGATCCTCCCCCTCTTCAACCTGCCCAACCCTCAGATCCTCCTCCATCACCTATTACACCTGATCTTCCTCCCTCCACCCAGCCCAAAGTTTGATTTGAGAGGGGCATCTCCAAGGACTACCCTAATGCTGTGGAAGGAGTATTAAAGAAAATTTCTGATCTTAAAATCCCTGATCTATCTGTGGCTGAACTCCTGTTGATCTCTCCATCTGTGGCAGAAGGGATGAAGAACTGGGTTTCTGGTCAACATGTGGAGATTGGTCCGGACAAATTAAAGGTCTCCTCTGTTACTCTGATAGAGGATTCTGGTGGAACAGATCCCTCTTCAGATACCAACTTGTATTCCTGTCCTCTTGGTTTCCTTCCATGCTGTCTTGGTGATTCAACTAAAACGGTTTTTGTCCTTGTGGATTTGGGTTCTCAGCTCAACTTGATTTCGGACTCCATGGCCTGCAAGCTTAAACTTAGCCCAAGGGTCAGTTTCAACTCTGCGGTTTATGGAATTGGGAATCAGTCCTGTGAACTGGTTGGTATTGCTGAGGATATTCCTGTTCAAATTGGTCAAAATATTGTTGGCACCTTTCACTTCTGGATCACTCGTCTGGATGGTCCCATGATCTTGGGAAGGCCTTTTTTAATGGACTTTGGTGCTACCCTGATGTTTCCTGATCAAGTTGGGGAGAGAATTCTCCTCCCTGATGCTGATGGCAGAAAGATTGAAGTCCCCCTTTGTTCTTTAGATTCTGGTCGTTGGGAAAGAGACTTCCCTGGTCATCCTCCCAAATCTGTCCTGAAAGGAAAGCAGAAAGAAAACTCTCATTCCCTTCATCCGCATTTTTTAGCAGAATAGTTGGCCCTACTGATAGTTGTAGTTCTTCTCAGCCTCAGACTTCAACTCATGGACCAACTCCCATCTTAGAGGCATATCTTTCTTTTTCCTCATCATTTCCTTCTCATCCAAATAAGATCATAAATCAAACACATGAAAAATCCGAAAAATCCAAAAATATTTCTTCTCTGTCAGGATCTGTTGTATCTTCTCTTCCTTTTTCTTTTCAGCCTGATCACTCATCCTCTATTCTGGTTTCGAATCTCCGCAATAAGTCTAAACTAGATCTCAATCTTTATTCTTTTCTTGGTAGCTTTGGTATGAATGAGTTTGGTCTTAGGTGGGGGCAATTTGGGGTAGAAGCAAGTCCTCCCAATTGTGCACCACCAGGGGCTTCTACTACTGTTGTTTTCAAAACTCTACCCTGTGCCACACATGTGAGCAATGTGTTGTCTTTTGGATCCTCTTTTATGGAGAAGGCACCTTTCAAGGACGCAGCAGAACATCGGACTTGGAAGATGTTGGAACATGGCCTCAGTTTTCGTAGTCAGGTCTCACTGGTCAATGCTTGGAGGAAGCAGGGATTCCTCTCCTTTGCCACCAAGTACAAAAAAGTTGCAAAGAAGGTCCAGCCAGTCAACCAACCAATGCCTCTCAACCTCAATCCTCCTCTTATGCGTCCTCCGCTATCCCGCGATCCTTACTGTGGTTTATCCAAATCCCTCACTTGTACATTTATTCCCTCTTGTTGGGTCACTGAAGAAATTCTGAAAGTAGTCAACTTTGGTCCAGATGGATGGCTTCTTCCTGATGAGTTAAATTTGATCAAAAACATTTTTTCTCAAGGGAAAAATCTATTGCATTCTTTGAAGAAGAGAGAGGTCTCTTGAAAGAATCCTATGGTCTCCCCTACATCATCCCTGTAGTTGAACATGACCCTTGGAAGAAGAAAAAGATCCCAATTGCTGCTGCTAAAGTTGACAAATTGATCAAGTTGGTCTGCGGACAAGTCTGAACCGGTTTATACAAACAATTGAATTCTAGCTATTCCATTCCTGTTTTCTGTGTTCTAAAGAGTAATGGTAAACTTAGAGTGTTTCATGATCTCCAACCTCTTAATAAAGTTACTATTAAAGACTCTGGCCTGCTGCCTGCCACTGAAGAATTTGTTGAATCCTTTTCTGGGAGAGCTTGCTATGGTCTAGGTGACATTATGGGTGGCTATGACAAACCATCCATTGCATCCTATTTATTGTACCCTCACTAATTTTGATACCCCCCTTGGTTGATTTCAGATGACTCAATTGCCTCAAGGTGCCACCAACTTGGTTGCAGTCTATCAGGCTCAGATGATGTGGATCCTCCAGGACAAACTCCTGGATCATGCGGGAATCCAACGATTTATCTGGGAGTATGCTACTGTCGTGGAAAGAATCTTGTTTTGAATTGAGGAATCTGGCCTTACTGTCTCTGGATCAAAACTTGCCGCCTGTGTCCCTGCCTTGGAAATTGTTGGTCATGAAGTCTGCAAGGACGGAAGAAGTATGGCACCTTCTAAAGTCAACAAAATCATCTCCTGGCCTACCCCAATAAATCCAACAGAAGTTAGAGGTTTCCTAGGTGTTGTAACTTATGTCAGAATCTTCATTCCCTCATTATCCAAAATCTTTATTCCCTTGCGTCTCTTAACCAGGAAGGATGCTGAATGGATTTGGACCCAAGAATGCGAACAATCATTTTAGTTGCTCAAAACAATTGTTGGGAAAGACATTGTTTTGAAAAAGATCACTTATGGACCCAGAGCTGGCAAGATCAAGCTGGCAGTGGACTCAAGTTATCAATCTGTTGGGGCTGTTTTTACCCAGGAAGATGAAAATGGTTTGGATTGTCCTGCTCTGTATGAATCTCTTCTTTTCTCAGATGTGGAATCCAGGTACTCCCAGCCAAAACTGGAACTTTGCGGTGTGGCCCAAATGTTGAAGAAGCTTCAGACTGTCCTTTGGGGTCAACACTTTGAGTTACAAGTCGATGTACAATCCATTATTGAAATGATCAACGCCCCCAGCCTCCCAAATGCTCCAATGACTTGTTGGGTGGCTTTCATCCAGTTGTTCTCTTTTGATATTGTTCACAGGCCTGGAAAATCTTTCACCATGCCTGATGGTTTATCTCAAAAACCTATTGGAGACAATGAATCAGAGGTTGAAATGGATCTCGATGAGGAAAAACCCTTGGTCCGCCCTGTCTTTGCCTTCTCCTCCCAAAATTACTCTGGTTTCCAGCAAGGTTTCTGGCTTAAGTTGGAGCAGTACCTTTCAACTCTCCAAATACCCCCTGATCCCTCTTCCAAAGAATTTTGGCCCTTAAAAGGAAGTACTCCAACTTCTTTGTCCAAGGTTCTATTCTTATGAAAAGAGCAACTCCTTGTGCACTTGTTGTTGTCACTATCCCTTCTAAGCAAGATTGATCCTGGAAAATCTCCATGAAGGCCTTGGTCATTGTGGGGAAACCAAAACTTATCCACAAATATTCAAACAATTTTGGTGGCCATCCCTGAAGAAATCCATTGCTCAATGGTGTAGGAGTTGTGAAGTGTGCCAGAAATGTGATCTTAGGCGCCCGGCCAAAATTCGTTACCCCACTGGAGAGTCCACTGTCTTTGGGAGGATAGCTATGGATGTGGTTCACATTAAGGCTGGAGGAGCTAAGTACCTCATTGTGGCTAGAGATGATTTTTCTGGATGGGTTGAAGCAAAGTTTCTTAAGAACCTCAGCTCTGAATCTGTAGCAGCTTTCCTTCATGAGACTTGGACAATGCGTTATGGCTTGGCATGATCTTATTCTACGGATGGTGGCTTGGAATTTGGTGGAAAACTTGCTGAAATGATACAATCGCTCCCTGGACAACATAGAGTTACTACTCCCTATTATCCTGAAGGAAAAGGCATGGTGGAAAGACGCCATGCTCCTTTGAATGCTGCTCTTGTCAAATTGGCTGGTGAGAGTGGCAAGAATTGCCGGAAGTTTCTCCCCTTGGTTATCTTCTCTGATCAAATTTCCACCAAGCAAACCACTGGTTACTCTCCTTATGAAATCATCTTTGGTCAGAGGGCTGTTCTTCCTCTTGATCTTGAAATGGAGTCTTTCTTGGGCATCCCCTGGGAAAAAGTTTCCTCAACTACTGACCTATTAGTTGCCAGATCAAAGCAACTAGAGAGGAGTGAAGATATTTGTAACAAAGCTTATCAGAAGATGATGGAATCAAGAGCAAAATCAGTTCAGTATTGGGAAGATAAACACCTAAATCAAATCAGGGACCCTATAAACCCTGGTGATCTGGTATTGGCTTATAATTGTTCCTTGGAAGCTCGGTGGGGAAAGCTTTTTTCTAACCGCTGGAATGTTCCTTACCAAGTAGTCCGTCAAGTTAGAGGTGGATCATTTCTTTTGGAGGAACTGGATAGTACTCAGATGGCCAGAAGGTTCTCTGCTGATCAGGTCAAGAAATTCCATTCTTGTGGAGGCAGCTTGGTCCAGAAGTAAGTCCTCCCAATTGTGCACCACCAGGGTCATCTCCTGCGTTTTGTTGTGAAAACTCTACTTCATGCCATGCATGTGAGCACTTGGGACGCCTTCTTCATTTTATCTCAGCCACTTCTAGGATTTTTGGTTGGATTGAAATATTTTTTTTTTCAATCAATCTCAAGATCAAAATGGCCATTCTTTGGTTTCAATAATCTTTCTTTCCTTTCTTGTTTTTGGCATCAAACTTGGGAGCAGACTAGGGACAGTCTGTAAGTTGGGGAGAGATGTGGTGCCCCATCCTGGACACCTTGGCCACGTTAAGACCTCAATCCACAAACTGTTGCGCAAACGTACCGTCCGGCATCTAAAAAAAATAAAATAATAATTCCAACTCATCCTCAGGCTCATCCTCACCGTCATCATTGCCCACAGCGCGTCCTTATCCTCGCGCGTTGCGCGTCGTGCGTCCTTATCCTCGCGCGTCCTTATCCTCGTGCGTCGCGCGTTGCGCGTTGCGTGGCACTCATCCTCATTGCTACCGTTGCGCGGCGCTCATCCATGATTTACCAAATCCATCCCGACCGCACCCCCAAGCATTTTTCAAATCCTCGGATCCGTCAAATCTCCCATCTCACTCAATCTATCAGTCGTGAATCTCAAGCCTGTCAGGATTTACTCAACCGTCTTGAGCCAATCTTCTATCCGCCCATCCGCGCTCTCACAAACTTCATCCGTCACCTTTCCTGGGGCTTTCCCACCCACTTCTGCCTTCAGACAAGGGGTGAAGAGTGTCAACTACCACCCGCAGACATCCACGGCTGTTTGGTTCATTTCCCTTTCCCACCCCGTCCGCCTTTGGATGAGGGGTGGGTGATTTGGGTATTGTTGCGTGCGCCCATCCACGGACAGACCCAAGTGACCACATGATTTTCTTTCCTTTTTAGCTCTATTTGTAGAATCCGTTGTACATAGTCTAACAGGGCCTCCTGCCCAGATAAGGAGGGGCTCTCCCCTGCCTTTTGGATCCATCATTGGAGCATGGAATCATCCAGTATGAAATCAGCACACCCTTGATCCTTGAGCCTCCATACTCAAACCCTTGATCCTTGATCCTTATCAACAACCAATAGCCTTGCTGGTTGAAGAAAAATTCTGTCTGTTGGAATTTTTGAGTGTTTTATACCACTCCTTGATCCCGTTCTCTGACCATACTGGTCCTGATCCCTGATCACCTTTCTGGAGCCAATCACTATTGATTGAAGAGGTCTTATTAAGCTTAAGACCTGGAGTGTTATACCTCCCCTTAGCTTCTTTGGAGTTGCATTCTTCCAGCCTACTCTTGAGACCCTTTAGAAGTGTTGAGGTTATCCTTGCTTCAAATAAGTTACTGTTTTCTTTAGAGCTTCTTAAACATTGTGCTTTGTCCTGTACAGCCACCCTCAGTTATCTGGTACCCTTCAAGCGCTTGATTGCGGAGAGTTGGGAAGGTTCATTGAGAACCTGGAGGTTGCTTGGGTTTGAGTTGATCATCCCCAATCTTCTGCTGATGGCCAGAGTTATTAGCTTGTGGGCGTTCTTTACGTACAACAGCTTTGGTTCTTTGAACTCTAAGGGGACTTTTAACTTCTTTTGTTCAAGTTTTTCCCTGCATAATCTTTCTCAGATAGTGCTGTTCCATCGCTACCAAACTATTATCATCTTTATCCTCTACTCCTTGATTCCTCATTTACCAGGTTCTGGACCTGAATCTTGGTTACATTTAAATATTTTTGTAACAATCAGGAGTGCAGCCTAAACAGAACCTTTCCCCTCCACAGAACTGCCACAGCCTAGCACCGTTTGGAGTCTTACAACGGGTGGTTCTCCAACAGTCTGTTGGTCGCGTTGGCGGCCATGGTAATTGTTGTTGTCATCCCGCATGACACTATGTTCACGGGTTTGAGCCCCCTCATCGCGCTCGCGACTGGAGTCCTTGTGCGTATGGGTTCCTCCAGGCAGAGTTCCACACAATGGGGCTCTACCTGTTGCAAGGGTGTTGCGCCTTTTTTTGATACATAACACCATAAAAATGAACAAGTCTTTTGTGCAAGCTTTTGAAAAAAGACTTTAAAAATATAAAAATAATATTTTTCATGTGTTTTATATTTTTAAAATTTTTTTAATATATATTTTAAATCACTCAAAGTTAAATTCAAGGGTACCAAAACTTGCTTGGGATCACAACTGTACCTGGGGGGTATTCCAACGGGGTCTGCGTGATTTCCAATCAGATCCTGGGATAAATCCAAGGGTAAGTCAAAGGGTAAACTGTCTGTGACATCCTCTAGGAGGTTCTGGTCAATGAGATCACCAAAAAAAAAATCCACTGAGATGGATAAAAACAAAAAATATAAGTTTAATATTTTTTGTATTTTTACGTGTTAAGATGATATTTTTAGAAAATAATCACTTTTATTAATTTTGGATTTTTCTTTATCTTCAGGATTATTTAGTTTATAAATGTAAAGCTTCCTTTGATATATTTTCCACTCTTTATGTTGCCTTAATAAAGAATTAAAATAAATAATTCTTTCAATTGCAAGTTCTTTGTGTTTTATAACTTGCTTTTTATAATAAAGCAATTTCTCCTGTTGTTGCTTGGGAGTTATAATAACAGGGACAAAGTTGCGGAGTTTTTCTTCTTTTTAATTTTTAAGAAGATTCAAAAATAATTGATCAACCCTCCGTTGGTCTTAAGAGCCACTAGAGAAGCAAATGATCAAAAATATATGTTATAAGTTCTCAGCTTGCTACTATGTACAGAGTAAAACTGCCAAATAGTAACACAAACTATGAAAAATAAGAACAACTCAATAAACAAAGTAAGGAGTGAGAAATCCATAAATATTATTACAGGAATGGATTCCTCACCCAAAATTAGGTAGGGTCACTCACTGACCCCACCCTTGAATTCCAAGTCCTTATATTTTTAAAATAATTAAAAATAAAAGTACTAAAAATTACAACACCTGTATGGCACTTTTTGGCCATTCTAATATTTCACACGTATTGTCACGTATAGGGTTCACACCTAAAATTCACTCAGAATTGAGGTGTTGTGTATATTTTAGGAGTTACACATGGAAATGTGTTAGGTCACAATTCCCGCACGCAGCCCCGCATCATTACATAACCCTACGTACTAGTAGCAGCAGGTTCCCACATACTAGAGACCCGCGCGCAGCTGATTCTGCCACGCACGCAGCGGATCCTACCCCGCGCGCATCTGTACTAACTGATCCCCCCGCCTGAATCAGTCGTGACTAATCTGACAACCAGGTACCGCTCAGAAGAGCTACAACCTAGTAAGAGTTGCCTAGAATATGTAACAAGTTGAAATATGCATTGATAATGATCTGAAAGCATCAAAACTTAAATAAAATCAATGAAAATTAAGTTTTAAACATTTTTTAATAATAAATCAAAGATCAAGGACTACCACGTAAATCACTGATCTTGATCTTTGAAGACCACAAAAAACTACAAGAAGTGTTCATAAAAATTATTAAAAATTATCTATATGATTGGCAGATGATGAAGAATTAGTAAGCATCCACTTCTGCACGCTTTAAAACAATATCAATAGTACAAATGAAGGATGAGTACAGAATGATCAAATTTAGGCCATAACAGATTAACAGATCCTGTGGCTAAAATAGTACAGAAATACAGCAGATCTAAGGACAGCTGATTGAAAGCACCAATTGGACGTGGTAATTTTTCTCTGACTGGCTTGCAAGCCTCAGCCCACAAGCAGAACCCTCTCTACGTGCCCTGAGAAGACCAAAATCACCCCAAAAAGGTATTTATACAGACCTCTTTGGATCCATTATTCCATCATCAGTTACCAGGAATTATTTATTATCAATCAGACACCGTTTCATTGTTAATCAAGTGCTTATATGAAGATAAGCAAGTGATTTATGACTTATTCTGCAGTAGTATTATTTACCTATATTAACCAATCAACCATTGAAGTTTAGTCAAGCAATCTACCCCCTCTGATCTGAAACCCTTCCAATTATTCCAGGATTTTTGTGGTGAAGTGCTCAGAGTGAGTGTTACCCTTCCTGTCTAGGCCATTGGTGCTGTTAAGCCTGGCCATTAGTGGAATAAGTCCTTTCTAAGGCATCCATATTTATTCCAAGGTTCTTAAACTGCCTAAGGAGGCCCCTTGAAGAGAGGTTTCTAGTCTGTAAATATCCCCAGTAGTATAATAATGTGGCCCCTCTTTTATATTATATTGAAAACCATTTACTAACAAACCAATTAAACCTTGGGACTGCTCTCATTAAATCATTTATTTGAGCTTCTAAGCATTTATTATTGGAATAATAATTATTATTAAAATTCCAGAATTTTTATCACTCTCTGTAGCTAAAGGACTGCAAGGTTCCTGGTATCAGAGAGCTTAAAACAGGGGGTCTGGCTGGGAAATATTGTTAAATAATTAATTTTTAATTATTTATTCCTCGGACCAGTCTATTTCTTTTTTTTTAAAAATAACTTAAAATACTTATAACATATATTTTTGATAATTTGTTTCTCTAGTGGATCTTAAGACCAACGCAGAATTGATCAATTATTATTTAAACCTTCTTAAAAAGAAAAAAGAAAAAAAATCCTTAACTTTTTCCCTGTTATTATAACTCCTGAGCAACAACAGGAGAAATTGCTTTATTATAAACAGCAGGTTATAAAAGACAAAGAACTTGAGCTTGAAAGAATTATCAATTTCAATTCTTTATTAAGCAACATAAGGAGTGGAAGATTTATCAAAGGAAGCTTTATATTTATAAAATAAATAACCCTGAAGATAAAGAAAAATCCAAAAATAATAAAAGGGATTATTTTTTTCTAAAAATCATCTTAACACGTAAAAATACAAAAAAATATTAAACTTATATTTTTTTTGTTTTATCCATCTCAGTGGATTTTGTTTTTGGTGATCTCATTGACCAGGACCTTCTAGAGGACGTCCCAGACAGTGTACCATTGGACTTACCCTTGGATTTATCCCAGGATCTGATTGGAACTCACTCAGACCCCGTTGGAATACCCTCCAAGGATAGTTGTGATCCCAACCAAGTGTTGGTACCCTTGAATTTAACTCTAAGTAAGTTAAAATATTTATAAAAAAAATTATTAAAAATATAAAACACAGGAAAAATATTATTTTTATAATTTTAAAAGTCTTTTTTCAAACTCTTGACAAAAGACTTACACATTTTTTTGGTACTATGTATCAAAATAGGCGCAACACCCGTGCAACCAGTAGAGCCTTGTCATATGGATCTCTGCCCGGAGGAACCATGAGCGCAAGGACTCCAGTCGCGAGCACAATGAGGGGACTCAAACCCGTGACCATAGCATCACGCGGGATAACAACGGCGACGACTGTGGCCATCAAATTGACCAACAGACCGTTGGAGAGCCATCCGCCGCCCACCATGTTATCCCAGGAGGATACAGGTCCTCTTACGCCACCCCAGCTGGACTCAACCAAGGAGGAAAGGGTCAAAGTGTTAGTGAAAGAGCATGTGAGCTATTGGGAAAAATTCAGGTTGGCTCAGACCCAGGAGGATCAACCAGGTATGAGAAAAGCCATTTCTCAGGCAAAGAAATCTCAGATTTCTCTGGCAAGGTTGATCTCAAATAAAGAAGTAGAAGGCTACGTTCAGAACTGAAATCCTTGGGATCAGTTAGCTTCCTTGAAGGGAAAGGACCCCAAAAAGAATAGGTCCTCAGCCCATCAGAAATTAAGGAACCCAAAGGATTGGGACAACATAATATCCTTAGCCCAGAAGTGGAAAAAGGTGTACTACAATTAGATGTAGAAGCTCTTAATAGCTTTCCCGTAAATGTGTCTCACAATTTTACTATTATTAGCCAATGCTTTGACAAAGTTTATCACCAATGGGACAAATTAAGTTCAAGTATTTTTAGAGTGATTGACACTCAGTCTCAGATTATGAGAATTGATGAGTTGAAAATACAACAAATCAGGGATAGTATAAGATCTAGTAAGTTGGACCTGATGAAACATATTGATGAAAACCAATCAATTCTTCAGGAAGATATTCTTGCAACCATAGACCAGCTTAAGGAAGAAGTTAAGAAAACTAGTCCTACTCCTTCAGCTCATCTGACTAACAAAATTGACTTATTAAGCAACAAACTTGATTTAGAGTTAGGTATGATTAAGAATGACCTCAGATATCTTGAGATCAACTCTGCTAACTCTCCGGACATTGACCTAGAAGAAACTAGACCTTTCAGGCTCACCAGTACTCCTAGTGTTCCTCCCAGAATCAGGATAACTAGGAATGAGTCTTTCAGACCCAGTCCTACTCCTGAAATGGAGCAGGCTTTGAAGCTACTTCCTCCCATCACTGAAAGGCCTAAATTCTCTGGAGAAGAAGAATACAACCATGTCAGTTTCATTAAATTTCTTGACTATACTCTTTCTTCCTATGAGCTCCCTGATGTAATATCTGTGGAAAGATTGCCCAGATTATTTGAAGGAGTAGCTCTTGATTTGTTTATCAATAAAAGAGAAGAAGTTGGATCTTTATCCTGGAATTCTTGAAAAAAATTGATTGAAGTGCAGTTTGGTACCAGGATTTGGAAAAGAAAGATGATGAAAAGTTTTGAAACTTCCCAGTTTGATCCATCCAAGGACAAACCTCATAAGTGGTGCTTAGACCAGAAAAAGAGGTTGGACTGTTTTTATCCTGATGCTGATGAAAAAGAAGTCAATGAAAGACTCCTCAACTTATGTCCTGGACAAATCAACCACAGTTTAAGATGTAGAAAGCCTATGGATTCAGATCTTTCCACCTTAATAGGTGTATTGGAAGAGACTATTCATATCAATGGTCTTGATAAAAGGTTCAATATACCTCCAAGGGAACAAAATACTAGGAACAGGAAGAATATACTGTCAAAAATAAAGAATCCCCTGCTACTAATCCACCTACCTTGGAAGTCAAGAATACTTCAGAATCAAAAGAGAAAGTATGTTGGAACTGTAACCAAAAAGGACACATAAAACCTGATTGTCCTCTACCCAGGAAAAGGATCAATCTTATTGAAGGAGAAGAGTATGACAATCCTGACCCTCACCTTGATGATACTGACGGATCACTCTCTGATTGTGATCTAATAATCACTAACCCTATCAATGTTATTGAAGGTAGTATTGAGTCTTCTCTGGACACAAATTCCATCAATGAGGATTCTAACTTACCTCAAAGATGGAATCCCAACATGAAGATTCACCACATCTCTGAGGCTAAGGCTCTGTATCTAAAACCTTCTGCCGGTAAAAGTTACACTTCAGGCAAAACATGCTATGCTACTAGTTTAATCCAAGGTTCCCCTGTGAAGTTACTTCTAGACAGTGGAGCCTTTTGCTCTTGTGTTGGTTCAACTTATCTGGAGAAACAAGACCCAAACTGGATACTGAACTTACTACCAATAACTCAGGCTAAGTTCAGCAGTTGTAATTCTGCTCTCAATGCTGTTGGAATATGGTCTTCTGATATCATACTCCCTCACTCTAAAGGATCACTCAAATTGAACATTGAATTTTTAGTGCTCCAAAACGGAGTATGTGATGATTTTATCCTTGGGAATGACTCTCTTTGCTTATATGGTATAGATGTATTCCAAAGCAAAGGTAGATACTTCAATGTAGGAGGAGACTGGAATAAGAAGTTCCAAATATTTCATTTCAATGCTCAAACTTCTGATTCAACTTATGAAAAACACTTAGAGAAGTTCAATCAGGAATACTTCTCTCAAGCTGCTTTGAATTTCCTTCTCAATGAAGAACAGAAACGGGATAGCCTACAAGTATGCTTTGAAAATCAGAATGCTTTCTGTACCAAAGATCACCCCATTGGTAACATCAAAGGACATGATATGATCCTAACTATAACTATTGAGCCTCCTTACCCACCCAACCTCAGGAGACCTGCTTATTCTTCTAGTCCAGAATCCAGAGCTGCTCTGGAAACCCATATTCAAGAGTTGGTTGACTTACAAGTCTTAAGGAAAGTAGGCCACAATGAACAAGTGGATATTACTACCCCAGTAATTATAGCTTGGAACAATGATAAGTCAAGAATGGTTGGAGATTATAGAATGCTTAACAAATACAACCAAGCTGATTATTATCCAATTCCAAGAATTGACCATGCTCTACATAACCTGTCCAAGGCTAAGTACATAACTACTATGGATATGCTGATAGGTTTTCACAAAATACCTATCAGCCCTGATAGCCGGAAATTCATGAGAATTATCTGCCATTTGGGAATTTATGAGTATCTTAGGATGCCTTTTGGTATTAAAAATGCTCCTTCTCATTTTCAAAGGATGATGGACATAGTCCTAGGATTATTCATCAGACAGGGATGGATGATGGTATACATTGATGATGTTATCATTTACTCTGATCATTGGGATACTCACATGGAGAAATTAAGGCTAGTCCTCAAAAACATATCTGCAGTAGGATTGAAAGTATCAATGAAAAAGTGTAACTTTGGCTATGGAGAACTCAAAGCCTTAGGACACATTGTCTCTGGAATAACCTTAGCTGCTGACCAAAGCAAGATAGCAGCAGTAATGAATAGGCCTATTCCTCAGAATAAAACTGAACTCCTATCCTTCATCAGCTTCTGCAGCTACTATAGGAAGTATTTACCAAAGTTTGCTCTTCTAACCAAATGTCTGTATGAGATCTGCAACAACACCACCGTGTTTGGCATGACTCATGAGAGAGCCAAGAACTATGAAGAACTCAAAATGGCAATGACTTCACCTTCAGTACTGATCCAGCCAGATTACTCTAAACCTTTCAAGCTCTACATAGATGCCAGAATGGAAGGGCTAGGAGCTGCTTTACACCAGGAAGTCATAGAAGATGACAAACCAGTGGAAAAACCTATAATCTTCATATCTAGAAAAATTAAAGATACTGAGAAAAGGTATGGTGCAAGCCAAATGGAATGCCTGGCCTTAGTATGGGCCCTAGAGAAACTCCATTATTACTTAGAAGGCACCAACTTCACTTTTATTACTGACTGAAACGCTTCCAGAACATTGATGAACATGAAGACCCCTAGTAGGCATATGTTGAGATGGCAGATAGCTATACAACAGTACAGAGGACAGATGACCATATTTCATCAAGCTGGGACTACAAATCAGAATGCTGATAGTTTAAGCAGGAATGCGTTACCCAATGACACAAGTAACACTGCCTACAATCCAGAGGATAATGACATATTCCCTATCCTTAATATAAACAGGTTAAGCATTGAAGCTCCTATAATGGGAATCCACGTTTGTGAACTGAATGAATCATTGTTCAACTCTATCAAAAAAGCTTACAGTTCTGGCATAAAGACTCTGATCACTATTATGGAAAGTACTTCCCCACCTCCTGAATTGATCAATAGCCTATCTGAAAATCTTTTGAAACCATACAAAGCCAGATGGTTCACCATATGGGATGGTCTGGTATACTATAGGCATCAACATTCAAGTGTCATAGTCTTAACTAAGGATGACCATATCAAACATGTTCTGGCTGAGTTCCATGATAACTCCTCATCTGGTCATTTTTCTGCTGATAGAACCTTGGATAAGGTTAAAAAAACTGCTTTGTGGGTTAATTGGAGAGACTCCACTATACAGTACGTTACCAGTTGTGAAACTTGTCAGAAATCCAACAGGACTACTGGGAAACAGTTTGGACTACTACAAAAGATTGCTGAACACAAGAAAAGATGGGAGATCATCAATATGAACTCTTTAACTGGACTACCACCAGGAGGAGCCTATTCCTACAACTCAGTCTTGGTCATTGTGGATAGGTTCTGCAAGAAAGCAAAGTTCCTACCTAATCACAAGGAAGACACTGCTATGGAAGTTGCCCTATTATTTTGGAACAGACTCATTGCTGATGTTGGAGTTCCCAAGATGATTATCAGTGACAGAGATCCTAAATTCACCTCTGAGTTCTGGAGGAACCTACATGATATGCTTGGAACCACCTTAGCTTTCTCTACTGCTTATCACCCTCATACGGATGGATTAGCTGAAAGGATGATTCAGACCCTGGAAGACATGCTCAGGAGATTCTGTGGCTTTGGAATAGAATACAAGAATTCTGAAGGTTATTGCCACAATTGGATTAGCCTTTTACCTGCACTGGAGATGGCCTACAACAGTAGCAAGCACTCTAACACTAAGGAAGCACCTTACATACTGGAAAGAGGATGGATTCCTAGATTAACCAAGGACAACCTTAACCACCAGCTGACCAATATTCACCCTACATCACTTGATTTCAAAAACATGATAGATGTAGCAAACAAACATGCTGTTAAATTTTTCCAGGATGCTATAGAGTATAACCAGAAAAGGTGGGATAAAACCCATAAGGAACCTGATTTTAAAATTGGTGATCAAGTCTTGATCTCTACCACTAGTTTAACCAACTTGGGTGGAAATGAAAATCTTATACCAGCTTTTGTGGGACCTTACACCATTAATAAACTTCATGGTAAAAATGCTGTGGAAGGAATCCTCAGTGATGAGCTTTCTAGGAAACATCCAGTCTTCCCAGTAAGCCTCATCAAACAATACCACCAAAGGAATGGAGAACATACTCCTTCACCTGCAATACCTGTTACAGAAGAACCTGAAAGGAACAAAGGTAAAATTAGCAAGATCCTTATGGATAAGAAAGATAGGATCAATGGAAAAGACGTCAGACTCTACATGGTTAGATACAAGGGAGAATCAGCTGATAAAGATGAATGGTTGCCTGAACATAATATCCCTGACGGCCCTATACACCTGAGGAAATACAGAGCCAACAGGACACATTAGCCCAAAATCTTTTTTTCAGATATAGACATATTTTGGAGTGGTGGAATGTCAGCTTGCTACTATGTACAGAGCAAAACTGTCAAATAGTAACACAAAACTATGAAAAATAAGAATACCTCAATTAACAAAGTGAGGAGTGAGAAATCCATGAATATTATTACAGGAATGGATTCCTTGTCCAAAATCGGGTAGGGTCACTCAAGGACCCCACCCTTGAATTCCAAGTCCTTATATTTTTAAAATAATTAAAAAGAAAAGTACTAAACATTACGACACCTGTATGGCACTTTTGGGCCATTTTGATATTTCACACATATTGTCACGTATAGGGTTTAAAACTAAAATTCACTCAGAATTGAGGTGTTGTGTATATTTTAGGAGTTACAGGCGGAAATGTGTTATGTCACAATTCCCGCGCGCATCCCCGTATCATTACATATCCCTACGTACTCGTAGTAGCAGATTCCCGCGTACTAGAGACCCGCGCGCAGCTGATTCTGTAACGCACGCAGCGGATCCTACCCCGCGCGCATCTGTACTAACTGATCCCCACGCCTGGATCAGTTGTGACTAATCTGACAACCAGGTACCGCTCAGAAGAGCTACAACCTAGTTAGGGTTTCCTAGTATATGTAACAAACAGAAATATGCATTACTAATGATCTAAAAGGATCAAAACTCAAATAAAATTAATGAAAATTAAGTTTTAAACATTTTTTAATAATAAATCAAAGATCAAGGACTACCACATAAATCTCTGATCTTGATCTTTGAAGACCACAAAAAACTACAAGAAGTGTTCATAAAAATCATGAAAATTATCTACGTGATCAACAGATGATGGAAAATTAGTAAACATCCACATCTGTACGCTTTAAAACAATATCAATAGTACAAATGAAGGATGAGTACAGAATGATCAAATTTACGCCATAACAGATTAACAGATCCTGTGGCTAAAATAGTAAAGAAATCCAGCAGATCTAAGGACAGCTGATTGACAGAACCAAGTAGACGTGCTAATCTTTCCCTGACTGGCTTACCAGCCTCAAAACACAGGCATAAACCTCTCTACGTTCCCTGAGAAGACCAAAATCACCACAAAAAGGTATTTATAAAGACCTCTTTGGATCCATTATTCCATCATCAGTTACCAGGAATTATTTATTATAAATCAGAAACCGTGTCATTGTTAATCAAGTGCTTATATGAAGATAAGCAAGTGATTTATGACTTATTCTGCAGTAGTATTATTTACCTATATTAACCAATCAACCATTGAAGTTTAGTCAAGCAATCTACCCCATCTGCTCTGAAACCCTTCCAATTATTCCAGGATTTTCGTGGTGAAGTTCTCAGAGTGAGTGTTACCCTTCCTGTCTAGGCCATTGGTGCTGTTAGACCCAGCCATTAGTGGAATAAGTCCTTTCTAAGGCACCCATATTTATTCCAAGGTTCTTAAACTGCCTAAGGAGGCCCCTTGAAGAGAGGTTGCTAGTCTGTAAAGATCCCCAGTAGTTTAATACTGTGGCCCTTCTTTTATATTATATTGAAAACCATTTACTACCAAACCAATTAAACCTTGGAACTGCTCTAATTAAATCATTTATTTGAGCTTCTAAGCGTTTATTATTGGAATAATAATAATTATTATCATTCCAGAATTTTTATCACTTTCTGTAGCTAAAGGACTGCAAGGTTCCTGGTATCAGAGAGCTGATATAAGTATGTTAACTTATTTTTAAAAAAATAAATAGACTGGTCCAAGGAATAAATAATTAAAAATTAATTATTTAAGGATATTTCCCGGCCAGATTCCCAGTTGTCAGCTCTCTGATACCATGAACCATGCAACCCTTTAGCAACAGAGAGTGATAAAAAAAAATACTGGAATAATAATAATAATAATTATTCCAAAAATAAACACTTAGAAGCTCAAATAAATGATATAATAAGAGCAGTTGCAATGTTTAATTGGTTTGGTAATAAATGGTTTTCAATATAATATAAAAGAGTGGCCACAGTATTATACTACTGGGAATCTTTACAGACTAGCAACCTCTCTTCAAGGGGCTTCCTTAGGCAGTTTAAGAACCTTGGAATGAAGATGGGTGCCTTAGAGAGCACTTATTCCACTAATGGCTTGGTGTAAAAGCACCAATGGCCAAGACAGGAAGGGAAACACTCACTATGAGCACTTTAACACGAGAATCCTTAAATAATTGGAAGGGTTTTAGAGCAGATGGCGTGTATTGCTTGACTATACTTCAAGAGTTGATTGTTTAATGAGAATAAATAGTACTACTACAGACTAAGTCATAAATCAATTGATTATCTTCATATAAGCACTTGATTAACAATGACACAGTGTCTGATTGATAATAATAATTCCTGATAAACTGATTAACTGATCTTGGAATAATGGATCCAAAGAGGTCTGTACAAATATCTTTTTGCGGTGATTTTGATCTTCTCAGGGCACGTAGAGAGGGTTCTGCTCGTGTTCTGAGGCTGGCAAGCCAGTCAGGGCAAGATTAGCACGTCTACTTGGTGCTGTCAATCAGCTGTCCTTAGATCTGCTGTATTTCTGTACTATTTTAGCCACAGGATCTGTTAATCTGTTATGGCGTAAATTTGATCATTCTGTACTCATCCTTCCTTTGTACTATTGGTATTATTTTAAAGCGGGAAGATGTGGATTTTTACTGATTGTCTATCATCTGCTGATCACGTAGATAATTTTCATAATTTTTATGAACACTCCTTCTAGTGTTTTGCGGTCTTCAAAGATCAGAGTCAGTGATTTATGTGGTAATCCTTGATCTGTGATTTATAATTAAAAATTTTTCTAAACTTAATTTCTATTAATTTTATTTAAATTTTGATCTTTTTAGAATATTACTAATGCATATGTCAACTTGTTACATATGCTAGGAAACTCTAACTAGGTTGTAGCTCTTCTGAGTGGTACCTGGTTGTCAGATTAGTCACAATGGATCCAGACGCGGGGATCAGTCAGTACAGATGCGCGCGGGGTAGGATCCGCTGCGTGCGTGGCAGAATCAGATGCGCGCGGGTCTCTAGTACGCAGGAATCTGCTACTACAAGTACGTAGGGATATGTAATCATACGGGGATGCGCGCGGGAATTGTGACATAACACATTTCCGCCTGTAACTCCTAAAATATACACAAAACCTCAATTTTGAGTGAATTTTTGGTGTAAACCCTATACGTGACAAAACGTGTGAAATATTAGAATGGCCAAAAAGTGCCATACTGGTGTTGTAATTTTCAGTACTTTTCTTTTTAATTATTTTAAAAATGTAAGGAATTGGAATTCAAGGGTGGGGTCAGTGAGTGACCCTACCTAATTTTGGGTGAGGAATCCATTCCTGTAATAATATTTATGGATTTGTCACTCCTCATTTTGTTAATTGAGATTTTCTTATTTTTCATAGTTTTGTGTTGCTATTGACAGGTTGCTCTGTACATAGTAGCAAGATGACAACAGGCCACTCAAGGGATAAATTTCCATTAAACAGGCCAAAACAGGGATACCAACCATGGACCATGCAAGCACCCTTCCTGGTGTGCTCTGTGACATACAACCACACCAATATTCAACCTCCGGCCCCAACCACCAACCGTTGTACCAACCAGCTCTTCCCCCTTCCAGCCCAACAAGGCAACTCTTATGGCCCCCAATACAACCAACAACTGCCGGAGAACGTCCCACCCGGTTGTCCAGATGGCAGAAAAACCCAGGCCAACCAGGCCGTGGTTGTACCAGATGTCCAGGCAGTTACCCCCCCTAGCAGTTGTTTGATTTCACTGACGCCAATCCTAACGGTTTGGTGCCAATATTCCAACACCTAGGCACTGGAAATCCCCAAAACCCAGATGGACAAGACGCATTATGGGAATCAGGGGCCTTGAAAAATAATACAGGAGATCTGTATGAACTGAATGAGTTTTGGGAGCTTGCTGAGCCTATCCCCATCAAAGTGGCAACTAATGACCTTGGGAGATCAATCACAGGGATGGGGAACATGAAATTCAGTTGGATGGATGCGACAATATTCAAAGTCAAGAAGGTCTACTACTTTCCACAAGCCTTTTCAACACTTCTATCAATTGGCGTGTTCAAGAGGGCAAACGCTTTCCTCCAATCAAACAGTTACTTCAAACCAATTAATTTTCTGGATTCCAATGGTATGCTCCTGAGCCACTTGTACTATGATCCACGGCAAAACTTGTATCCAATGAGCTTCCCAATTATGGCGGCCATGTGCCCCCCTATTGAAAGGAATATTTTTTCTAGCCAAAACCAAGTGAGCTCCCCTTCCTTTGCCTGGGAGCAATCAGACCTCTCAGAAGACCAGAAAAATTTACTTTTCTGGCACCGCCTGTTCAGCCACCCCTCCCTACCGCAGATCCGTAAGCTTGTACACTTGAAACTAGGCCAGGGACTGCCAAATAAGTTTCTGGGGGGACATCTCCTGCAAAATGTGCCGCATTTGCAAAGGCGCATAGAGGATCCATCTGACCTTGAAGTCCCATTTGTGTGGCCCCTTCAACATTTTTTGCGCCAGCATTATTGGTCCAATGCTTGTGAACTCTGTAGGCAGTGGGTTTTTTGCACTGACCATCAGGGATGTGGGCACATCTTACAGAACTGTTCACATCCTTTGGTCAAAAGCTGAAGTGTGCAAGCACATCATTGAGACATTACAGTGGTGGGAGCGTCAGACAGAGAAGAAGGTGAAAGTCTTCTGCACAGACAATGGCGGGGAATTCTCTGGAAAAACTTTAGGCAAATTTTTTTCCCAAGAAGGGATCATTGCCAAGCAGAGCCTACCATATAACCACCACCAGAACGGTTTGATTTGGCAGTTCAACTGGACCATCCAGGGCATTGCTTGGAAAATCCTTTGGGACAGCCCACTGCGAACAAACTTCTGGGGCTTTTCTTTGACCTGGCTGTTCCATGTCCTGAACCTCCTGCCAAATAAGATGAGTGGCTGTTGGACACCAATTGGAATCTTCCTTGGACAAAGTCCTTGTCTAGACCGGATGTGAGTCTTTGGCTCTGCCGCGTTTGTGCTGACCCTCCCAGAGGAGAGAAAAAAGCTGCAGGACCTCTCAACACTGGGATACGCGGTTGGCCACTTGGAGGACAGAAAAGGGTGGGCCTTCTACATCCCTTCAACCAACCCCATGTTTGGCTCAGCTTGGTCTTTCTTTGGAAACCAGAACATATTCACCAAGGCAAAGGAAAAGAAAGGGTTGATTGGACACATCATCAACCACCTCTTTCTAGGCCTTTTCAATGGTGAGCATGCATTTGAAGAACAAGAATGGCTGATTGACTCTTTTTTTCAGAATGAAGTGGCCAATTAATCGAAAATCCCCAAAATGTTTAAGCAAGCGCCTAAAATCCCAGAATGGTCCCTTTGGGAACAAGCAATCAAAAAAGAGATTGCAAACCTGCTCTGCAAAGGCATGTTTGAAGTTTTTACACTGCCACCGGGGAAGTGGCTACTGGCAGCTTCACAAAGAAGAAGAAGCTTGATGGAGTCATCTTTAAGGCAAGGTACATTGGCAAAGGGTTTTCCCAGGGGGAAGGGAAGGACTTTGCCAAAAACTTTGCGCCCACAGCCACCTTCATCTTGATTATACTGCTCCCAGCATTTGCTGGTGTTCATTTTTGATGTTGTTGCCGCCTATCTGAACTCCAAAATTGATGGCAAGCTGTGGGTGGCCCCACTGGAGGGTATGCCTGTTGGCCTGGATGATGCCTGCCTGCTCAATAAAGCGCTCTAAATAACTAAAAAAGCGGCTTGGTGCTGGTGGAAACACCTCATCACCATCTTGGAGAAAAAAGGGTGAGTCACAAGCACCTATGACTGTTGTGTTTACACGTTCCATCACCGCAACAACTGCAGTTTTTTGTGGATGAATGTTGAAAACAGAATCATCACTGGGTCATCCACAACTGCTCTAAAGAACATTGAACAGCACCTGAAGTGTTCTCTGGATATCAAATGGATGGAGGGGATCACCAGCATAGTTGGTGTCTCCATAGCAAGGGACAAGCCAGGATTTGTGCTTTCCCAACCAGACCTCCTTGACTACATTGACCAGAAACATTGGGAAGACAAGCAGGTGAGCACTTACCTGCCTGAAGGGTTCAATGCCCCAACACCGCCAGCAACAAATTTTTCAACAAAGGGCAGCGCTTACTTTTCTCTTGTCAGCTCCATTGGCTACATTGCCATGGGGACACACCCTGACATTGCGTACAGGCTGAACTTCCTTGCTTGTTTATCAGCAAACCCATCCAATGAGCATTTGCTTGGTCTCCAACACTTATTGTCCTACCTTGCGTGCAGCAGGGATGTCACCCTTTGTCTCTCCCAGACCGTACCAGCGGCATTGAGACATACAGCAATGCAGGATGGGGCAGTGAGTTCTCTTGATCTACTTATGGGATGCTTATCAAATTCAATTGCTGCCTGGTCTACTGGAAGTCCTGCAGGTTTACCATGGTAGCTGGTTCTACATTCCTGGCTGAGTTCATGGCCATGGGGGTAGCAAACCATCATCCTCTTTGGATTTTCCACCTGTTGCAAGAAATCTTACTGAAGGAGCTGGTAGGTAAGTTTTATTGCAACAACAAAGCTGCAAAATTGATTGCTAACAACAACAGCACCCATAAGCACACTTGCCATGTAAAGCGTGAGTTCTACTTGAACTACCAAGCTATTCTGTGCGGCTGGGTCACTTTGGCATGGTGCCCTGCATCATATCAGATAGCCAGAATATTCACCAAGCTGCTGAAGTGGGAGACTCACTGCTGGCTTACCGCCAAGATCATGAGAACTACTTCATGTACTGTGTTGGGCGCCAGCAATGGCTGATTTCTTGTAGTGAGGGGGGTGTAGTAACCGTTCTCCAAGTCACCATATGTAGTCAAATTACACTACTGCGGCCCAGCCATTCATGTATATATTATAAATAAGATGCAAGAGTTATTTGCGAAATATTAAATAATTACTTCTTCCCTCTTTTGAGTTGTAACAACTCAGAGTATCTACCCCTGTCTCAACAAAATCCTTAACAAATTTGAAAGGTTTTTGAGGTGCGCAAGGGTGGATAACTGTCAAAATCCAATTTTGCACCCTTGTTGCAATAAATTGGGCCCCCGCAACAGCTATAGAGGTGTTACGGAGTGGGTCCCACCATCAATTCTTTCACAGATCCCCACTTGATAAGGGTTGGGACTGCCTCCAAAAATAGCCAAAATGATTGCCTTTGCATCATTTTAATTTTTTAAAAAAAAAACAAAAAAAAAAAAAAACAAGAAAACTTCCAAGAAAAATAAAATGGGTGGGGTTGATTGATGGAAGTGATCAATTCAAAAGGGGGGGGAGGGGATGGTAGGGTGGATTTATGGAGGGGAAGGGCGGGGGGGAGAAAAGTTACAGTGGGTCTTGACAGGATTTTGCTTGTTGAGCCTCAACAAGGATCCATAAATTTATGAATCCTTGTAAAGGTTTTTTTCCAGTTGACAACTATCAAGCCCTATTGAACCCACAATGATGGCCCTTTTGGATAAATCCTGGAAAAGTCTGCTAATCAAAGGGAATGATTGGGACAGTGGTAGATGCTCTCAGAGCATCTCCAATTGTCTTGGTTAAACCGCTTGTTAGCTTAGTTTACCAAGCAATTTTAACAATTTTGCAAAAAGAAGGACTTGCTAGCAAGCAAGTTCCATAAGTTTTCTGGGTGTTTGATAAAGTTATGGGAATTTAGCAAGCTTGCTAGTTCCATGCTTGAGTACCTCCCCTCAATCCTCTACCCTGCCAACCTGCCAGATCTCCTATCAATTTCCTTTTATACAACCTTCTGCCATCATTGCAGGTCCAATATCCCTTTGTCCCCTCAACTCAGCTCCAACTTCATGTGGAAATTGAAAAAACCACAAAAAAAAGGCCCAATGGTCCTAGCTAGCCACCCGCTACATTGCACACAATTTTGTGTCTTGAGTTGCTAGCTAGCTGCCATGGCCTTATGGATTGCACAATTGCAGAACATGTGCAATAAATTGCTTGCTAGATATTTTTTTTAGCTAGCAAGGTGCTACCTAACAAGCTGAGCTCTCCAAAAATTGGAGATTCTCCCAGGCAATCTCTCCCACAGGAGGTAAACAGAAAATCTAAATGTAATTTAACTCCCAGCCACCCAAAAATCACCTGTCCCATGGGTGCTATCTGCAGTTTTATTTTACCTTGGGATGTATATGAGGGTCTCGGGGTGCCATATCTGGCAACCCTCTAGCTCCCGTGATATTTTTCAATATCCAGTAAATCCATCTGCAATACATGCAAATCCTACTGGACATCTTTGTCTGCCTCCCCCCAAAAGTTGTCACCCCCCCCCCAAACTGCTCAATTTTTTGGTCTGAGTGGAAAGGAATCAAACCCAAATATCTCCCTGCAGTTTTTGGCAAAGCAGTTTGGTGAGGCCAACCCTTCTGCACAAACCTTAATTTTATGGTTTGCCTCCCACCTTTTACCTCCCTTTGGAGAGATGCCCTCAGGGGGTCTGGATTTCAATAAACTTGCAGGAGGAGTTTGCATGACAGGTATTTATGAGGACAGGTCTAGAAAAGGATTTTAATGAACTCCTGGAAGGATTTCACGTGACAGGTTTTTACTGGAGACAGGTATGGAAATCAGGGGACAGGTTCAGGTAAAGCAGGGGACAGATTGTTCCAAAAATGGGGTAGGGAAAAGCATGAAGGCTTGTTGTAAAACAGATTTAATTCTGATTTGAGAATAATATAATTAGAAAAAAAAAAGAGAAATTTCCTAAAGAAGGAAAGGAAAACAACAAACTTTTCACAAAGCATCTCTTAAATATTCCAACTGCTTCAAGAATTATCAAATTTCTTTGAAATTCTGTCCCAATCACATGGTGACTCCTTCCATGTTTTGTCACTTTCATGGGAGAGTTTCCAGTTCTATTGAATGGTGTAGATTGAATGGAATGAAGGATAAAGCCCAGTAGGGAACAGATAAAACTGGATTATAACATAATAAATTTAATTTTAATTTGGGGAAACATAATCCTTGTCCTGATCTTGACAAATTGGCCCCCCTTGTACCCCCAGCCAAGCCCAATAAGCCAAACCATGAGGAAGAGTAACAGCAGCCATGCCACAATGCTTTTTGAAAGCCTCCAACAAGGATAAAAGGCCAGAGATAATCCCCCACACTTAACCCAGCTGTTGTCCTATGGAGAGCCCCCATTCCACCAGACCAAGTACTCATGATACAACCGTATATATTCTCCTGATACCCCAAGAGAAGATCAACCTTTTGTTCTCCCCAAAATACAACTGAGGCCCTGGGGGAGCCCAAGGGAGCCAAAGAATTAATATGGTGAGGGAAACTCCTGGGGTCAACAAAGGGGAGCAAGAGTGATGAGTGAAAAACACGTTGCAACTTTTTAAGTTCTGGGGGTGGAATTAGATTATACACATCTTTCAAAATGAACTTAAATTAAAGCTTCTGGGAAGGCCAAGCGGAGGAAATGTTTTGAAAGATCAGTGAAACGCAATTTCCTTCCTTGTAAGATCTGGCCTCCTGAACCCATCAATCAAAATAATATTTTTGAACCAAATTTGCTGCAAGCTGATCCTGGGAGGCCACTAACAGTTCAAAACAGGAATCCACAGCAGGGAAAACAGAGACCTGAACTGGAAAATTGAGTTGGGGGTGGAAATCAAACGGAGAAAAAAAAGTGGTAAGGCCTGTGGAAGAAGACACAGAATAATTGAACACCATCTCCACCATGGGAAGTAGCTGAGACCAATTTTCCTGGTGCTTGGAAACAAAGTTCCAATGAAAGTCCTTGATTTTCTGATTGGCCCTTGCTGTCTGACCATTGATCCAAGGGTGCCAAGAGGTAGAGGCCAGCTTAATCTGCAGTAAATGCTGGAGCGCCTGCAAAAAGCAAGAGACAAAAAGAGAACCAAAATTGGAGACAATCTTATCAGGAAGACCATGGTACCTGAAAAAAAAGTCCAAAAAATAAATCACCAAACTCCTCTAGCAACCACAATTTGGAAGCTGGGATAAGGTGAGCGTCTTTGTAAAAATAATCCACAGTGACCAGAATAGCATCATAAGTGGAGGAAATGGGAAGTTTAATAACAAAATAAATTCCTATGAGACTGTGCGGCCTGGATGGGACTGAAATAGAGATCACCAGCCCTGCAGCGGGACAATTAGAATGTTGTTCCCATTGACAATAGACACAAGAGCGGGTATAATCTAAAACATTTTTGCAGATACCTTGCCAAGAGAAGATATGAATGATGGATTTCAGATTATTCAGACAGCCAGGATTCCTGGCAGCAATATCATCATGAACCATCCGGAAAAAAGTGGGCTTAAGAGTGTTGGGCACCAGAACACTGTTGAAAAGCCACAATATACCATCCCCCATGTATATGCCTACCTTCTTGTTCTCCTCCCACAGATCCTCCTCATAGTCCACCAGTAAGAATGACCTCATCTGATCCAAGGGCAGGCAAAAACAAAGGGAGTTAGCAAGAAAAGTATATGGAACTCCCTGACTAAGTTCCTGAGTGGGACCCTCCAGATATCTGGGTGGGGAATCATTAAACTCCCCGTTGAGGAAATCAGAATTGGTCAGAGAAAGAGGGGCTTGATTTGATCAAAGGGAGCTTCCATCAGCTGCAACCGTACCCATGGAACAAGGGAATTGAAGCAACTTGCTTTCAATAAACAACAGTTCACAATCAAGAAAATCCACCATTTTTTGGAAGAAGGAGGTGGTTTCAGGAGCATATACACAAAAGACTGGTGATGGGGCCGGAGGAAAACACCTGGAAACAAATTCTGGCTGCCAGTTTGCAGGATAAGAAGGGTTGAGGAAACCTGGAATATTCTTGACTTCAAAATAAAAAGATGTCAAAAAGGAAACCCAAAAACACTGCTAATCAGAGAGATGCTGGATTTTGAAAAGATACTGAAGATTAGCATGATATGAATAGACCAAAACTTGGATGAGGGTTTCAATGAGCCAAGAACGCCACCCCATGAACACCTTGAAAATTGTTCCAAGCTCCTGGTCATGAACCTGCCCCATATGTTCAGAAGGGGTCAGTTTCTGTGACATAAAGGAGACCAGATTAGGCAATCTGGGTCATTGGATGGCATGAGCACCACCAACATTGCATATTTTTAACTATCTGCATAAAACCATCAAGGGAAACCAAAATAAAAATTTTGAAGTAAGGGAGCCCCCCAGGACTTATTCTTCAATTCCTCAAAGGAAAAATGTGGGCCAAGACTCTGCAGCCCCTGCTGCGCGTACACCCTCTGCTTGGAAAGATTGTGAAGGGGAGCAGAAACATTAGAGAAACTACTCATGAAACATGTAAGCTTGCTCCTTGTACAGAGCATGCATTCAAAGAAGAATAAAGATAAAAATCAGTCATTAAAAATGAAAGGAGCGAGAAATCATAACATATTATTGCAGATTTCAATTGCTCAACTGAAATAAGGTAAACTCACCCTTGAAAACCAACTCCTTGATATTTTAAATAATTAAAAATAAACATTACCAAAAGGGAAGGGCTTTCACACTCCAACGTTAGGTTTTATTGTCTTCACAACTTCAAAATATCCTTTTCCTCAGTATCATCTACCTCATTTAATAAGGGTGACACAAATAAAACAAAAAAAAAATGGTGCCTTTGGCTTACTACCTGTGTCTTGGGTAGCAACCTTACAATCTGGGAAACACAGTATATACTTGAAAATATTGCAGGACCATCCATTTGAGCTTTTCTCTTCTACCCTGGTATCATCAAACCTTGGACTTACATTGATCAAAATAGATTGCACTCATGCCTAGACATCCACATCAACTGTGTAGTTTGAAAATGGACTAGTCACTTACCCTGAATAAGCCAAAGGTTCATATTCACATTGTCCTCACATGTCATTCCTTCCTTTCTCATATATTACATCCTTGTAAACTCATATTGTATTTTCTTGCACCTATGCTATCAACTTGGAACAAATTTAGTGTGATTTCATTTCCCATTCCATTCCTGCCATTCATTGCCTCATTGCTCTGTAGCTGTAGTTGGCCATCCACTAGGTTTTATCTACTGATGTTTGGATTAAATTGTTTCTGGAATGTAATATTGTTTCCTCAGTTAGTTAATTCCATAAATTCTTGCATTGGATAAAATACATTCATCAAATTGGGCATGGCTTTAGTTCCTTTCCATTAGAACAATTCATCCATCTTTTGCTTTGTTAAGTCATTGAATAATAATTTCTGAATTTGAAGTTAGCATTGCTACCTTGCATTGTTCCTTGCACTCAGTCTTCTCCTTTGAGCCCAAAATCATCTACAATTTCCCTATATTACGTGGGGTGGTTGTGTGATTGCTCATTTCAACAAGCTAGCTCACAATATTGTGGAAAAAGACAAAAGAAACTATGCAATTGCAGGAGTAATCTGGCAGTTTTCTTCCTCTTCCTCTCTCTTTCATCATGTAGCCTTTGATTTTTGAAAATGGCTTGCTGCAGAGCTTAATTACAAGATTAAAGTCAAGGAAATTATCACAATAATTTAATGCTTGAAGAAATGGAACTCATACCTTTTGAGTCTCATGGAACCCTTTGAGAATTTAACTGATCACAATTCTGTTAAATATTTAATGAGATCAAAATTCCTTACACATAGACAGGGGCATTGGGCCAAATAAATCTCCAATTTCAACTTTACAATCACCTAACTCCCCGGGAAACAAACTGTGGTCCCTGATGCATTATAACGTTGTGACAATTTTTACCCAGGGGGGGAGCACCTTTGCTAATAACAACCCTGAAAACATTAAAAAAATCTTCTCTCATCAGTCTGCCCAACTCAGTTGAATGATAACTTACCTTTGAGATATGGCTTCCAAAATTTGACAAGCTCAAATTGACAACCCCAATTGTAACAAAATTTTTAAGATTGAAAAATTGTTGAATAGTGAATACAGTAGTGACAAAAATGGTTATTGAGTTTATAAATATTTCATAGTAGTAACTTAAAATCCTTGAATTAATTCATATATCTTTGAGTCTTGGCATGACTCTCTGCTTGCCTTTAGTCATGGGAAGGATAAAAACTACCAATTGATTCCACAAGACTTCTATTGGCCTGGTATGGCCAAGGAAGTAAAAGACTATGTTAGTGCACGTTATGATTCCAATTGTAACAAGTCCTCAAAAAACAGGAATTAGGGGCTTCTCCAGCCACTTCCTATCCCCCCTATTCCTTGGAACTTGTTTTCAATACATTTTATTTTGAAATTAGCAATTTCTACTGGTTATGATGCTATTTTAGTAGTAGTAGATTTCTTGTTGAAGATGTCTTTATTTCTTCTCAGTACTGTGACCTCCTCTTTGCAAGACCTAGCTAATTCATTAATAGAATATGTTTTTTTTTGAAACATGGCCTCCCTGATAGTATAGTTATGGATTATGGATATTTGTTTGTCTCTAGCTTCTGGACCTTGCTATTTCAGCATTTGAAGATCACTTGCAATCTATCAATGGCTTACCACCTCAAAAAAAATGGGCAATTAAAGCAATTTAATCAGATAATTAAACAGTATCTCTGAATCTATGTTGCCTATCAACAGGAGAACTGTTCTCAAAGGCTACCATTAGCCAAATTTGCCTACAACAACTCCACTCATTTCTCCAACAAAAAGTCACCCTTCCAGACTCTCTATGGCAGAAATTAAACCTTTGCTTCTATTCACATAGCACATTCTCAACCCACTACAGATTACCTTACTCCAATTGAATACCTCCAATTGAAACTCCAATTCAGCGTTGAAGCAGAAAAACCAGCACTACAAGGAGAAAGCAGACCAACTTGGCACTATGACACCAAAACTTTCAGTATGAGATCAGGTATGGCTTGATGCTTGCAATATTTTCAATACTTTACCAACCTGAAAAACCTTTAAAAGAAAACTTGGCCCCTTCAAATTAGAATCAGTTATTTCTCCCAATGCTTGTAAAATTAACTTAACTGCATAGTGGAAAGGTATCCACTCAGTCTTTCATGTGTCTCTCCTAGAGCCAGCTCAATTCCTATACCCGGTGTAAGATTCCAAACGGTGCTAAGCCGTGGAAGTTCTGTGGAGGGGAAAGGTTCTGTTTAGGCTGCCCTCCTAGGAGTTACAATAATATTGAAATGTAACCGGAATTGAGGTCCAGAACCTTATGGATGAGAAATCAAACTAAGAGAAGAGGATAAGAGTTGTCGGTAGCAATGGAAACAACACTATCTGAGACAAGATGGTGCAGGGAAAGACTTGAACAAATAAGTCAAGGTTTGTTCAGATTTCAATAGAACAAGGCAGTTGTAAGTAACAACGCCCACAAGCTAATAACTCTGGTCGTCAGCAGCTGATTAGGAAAGATCAACTCAATCCCAACCAACCTCCAGGTTCTCAATGAACCTGCCCAACTCTCCGCAATCAAGCGCTTGAAGGGTACCAGATAACTGTGGGAGGCTGAACAAAAAAACAAAAGCAATTTGTTTATGAAGCTCTAGAAGCAAATCATTAACGAATTTGAGCAAGAATATCCCAACACTTCTCAAGGAACTCAAGAATAGCGTGGCAAAATTCAACCTCAAAGAAGAAGGGAGGTATAACACTCTAGGTTTTAAGCTTAATAAAAACTCTTCAATCAAACGTGATTGGCTCCAGAAAGATGATCAAGGAGAGATCAAGACCAGTATGGTCGGAAAAAGGGATCAGAGTGGTATAACACACTCAAGAATTCAGGCAGACAGGAATTCTTCTTCAACCAGCAAGGCTATTGGTTGGTGATAAGGATCAAGGTCACAAAGGACTGAGTTTGAGTATGGAGGCTCAAAGGATCAAGGGGCAATCATAGATATACACGGATAATTTGCTCAGATAAGTGGGGAAGGATGCCCACGGATAAATTGCTTATGATGATGGGATGCTGGAATGCTGCGATGCTGGGATGCTGGGATGCTGGGATGCTGGGCCAAAAGGCAGGGGAGAGCCCCTCCTTATATGGGCAGGAGGCCCTGTTAGACTATATACAACGGATTCTACAAATAGAGCGGAAAAGGGAAGGCAACCATGTGGTCACTTGCGTTGGTCAAGGATCTGCCAAATGCTTGCGGGTGCGGTCGGGATGGATTCAGTAGATCATGGATGAGCGCCGCGCGATGGTAACAATGAGGAGATTGGGAGGCGCAAAGACAAAGATGAAGACATGCAACAACAAAGATGAGGACGTGCTATAACAACGGCGGAGATGACAAGCAACACGGATAAAGGACGCGCAACGCGCACGGATGAAAGGAGCGCGGCGCGGCGCGGCGCGGCGCGCGACGCGGATAATGGAAGCGCAGCGCGCGCGGCGCGGCGCGCGTGCGCGGGTAAATAATGGTTTGGATGAGCCTGAGGATAAGTTGTTCAGCCGGGCGGTACGTTTGCGCAACAGTTTATGGATTGAGGTCTTAAGGCAGCCAGGGTGTCCAGGATGGGGCACCACACCGGGAAAGACTCATCCCCCTCAGAAACCAGTCAATGTCCAAGATCATTGAGATTGGGAAGTAAGCCATATTCTGTATTCTGGGTTACGCAAAGGAAAACTTCAATACCGTTTCAAATGGACTGGCTTCCAGTCTAAAAAATATTGCACCTCATGGGAACCAGCCCATCACCTTTGCAAATCCCCTTATTTGGTTTGAGAATTCCATGCAAATTATCCTTTTAAACCTTGCCTATCTTAAATTCCATCCCATCCAATCCCATTTTGTATCTCCATCCAATTGCATCAGATTTCCCATTCCATTCCATCCTATCCTATTTTCATTTCTTAAAATTGGTTTATTTTCCATTTTCATTGAAAACCTTTATTTTCTATATTTATGTTTTTCCTCATAATTTTCAGTCAACTCCATTACCATCAACTTAAATTCTTCCAAATCCTCATCATTTATCAGCCCCAAAATTTTTTGCAATACAAGGAATTGCACAACCAAATGATTCTCAAATATCTCCTTGAATTTTGCAGTCCAAGCCCTCTTCAGTCAGGCATCCCATTCATTGTCCTCCATGATTTCTTCATGAGCTCATATCCTTTGAACTTGCAACAAACCTTCTGAAAATTTCCAGTCAACTGCCTTGCATTGGTTTTGATTGGCACCACAACCTGCACTTGATTCCCATTGCTTTGTTCTTCCATCCCATTTCCTTCCCTTCCATCTCCTCCCACTTCAATACTTTCCTCCTGCTCTGTGCTGTTCCCCTCCTCCTCCCAGTTTCCTCCATTTCCTTCATCTCTATCTTCCTGTTCCTCTATATTTCCTCCATTTGCTTCACTTGGTTCTTCTCTAGTTCACTTGGGAATTACCTCAATCCATTTTTCACCTTGCACTTTGCCTCCCACCTTGGCACCCATTTGAGCTTTGTGAAATTTGACCAATGGTCCAAAATGAGGTGGTGGTGGTGTACCTATGTACACTTTGAAATACTAAAAAGGACAATGATTACATTCCATTAGTTTATCTTGTTCATTTAGTCAATCTCTAGCCCAACCCAACCAGATTCTGCACTCCTACAAATTCAATCTCTGGTACTGGCAGAATTTGATAACTCATGCAAGGAGAAGATTGTTTACTTGAGAATTCACTTGTGGAAACTTCTGGGGTATTGACCAATGGTTTTTCATTTAAAGGAAAAGTACAAGCTACTTTTAAAAGGAAAAATTTTTTGCACTTTCCTTGAATACCATGTGAAGCAGTGCTTGGAACACATCTTTTGTTTAGCAGATAAAGTTTTTTCAAGAAAGCAACAAGGATGAAAACATAATTAATTAAAAAACATGTCAAAATCCATTAAGTAGTGGTATAAGAAATAAAGGGTATACATTAGGTAACAAATTTTGAAACCAAGGGGAAAATCATCTAAACACTTACAGGAGCTTGAAGTTTTATACCAGGGAAACTGTCACACTCCAAGGAGGAGCTTGAAGTTTTATACCAGGGAAACTGTCACACTCCAAGGTTAAGGTTTATTTTCTTCAATACTTTGACATATCCTTTTCCTCAGTAACATCTAAATGAGTGCATAAGTGAGACAGAAATAAAGCAAAACATCAATGTTACCTTGCGCTTACTACCTTTGGCTTACTAAACAAACATCCAATCTTGGCAACTCAGTATATACTTGTGAATCTTGCAGTTAACTCTAAGACTGGTTGAACATCCATTCAAGCTTCACTCTTTTAACCTGGTTATCATCAACCTTCAGACTTTCATTACTCAAGCTAGCTTGCACTCATGCCTAGATAGCCACATCAACTGTATAGTTTGCAAATGGACTAGTCCCTTACCCTGCATAAGCTACACCTTCATATTCACATTTTGCTCACATGTCATTCCTTCCTGTCTCATATTCTACGTCCTTGCACAATAATGTTCTCTTTTCTTGCATCTAGGCTACAACTTTGGAAACAACTGTACTGTTATTTCATTTTCCCACTCCATTCCTGTCATTCATTGCCTCATTTTTCTCTGGCTGTAGTTGGCCATCCAACAGATTGTGTCTACTCACCTTTGGATAAACTTATGAAGGCTGTTTCCCTTTCCTCAAAGATTGTATCCTCAGTTGGTTCATTTCATACCTTGTTACATTTGCCAAAATCCAGTCTTCACAATGGGCTTGGATTTAGTTCCTTTTAATTGGAACATCTAATTACCCTGGCTGATTTTTGACTCATCAAATAATAAGTTTTAACTTTGAAGTTAGCCTTGCTACGTCACATTCTTCCTTGCACTCAGTCTCCTCCTTTGCGCTCACAATCATCTAAGATTGCCCTATAGTACGTGGGGTTTTTGTGTGAAAACGGCATCACTATGGCACTTTTATGGCCATTTTGATATGGGTGATTTTAAATTCACAGCTCCAACCGTGCGGTAGTTGTATAGGGCCCTACACGGCTCAAATGAGCTTTGGGGGCCCAAAGACGACTACAAAGGTCTGTTTCAAACATGTGTGACCCCCGGGGGTTGTTTAGGAGCCATGTACCACCAAACATGGCTGAAATGAACCGTGTACCCCCGTAAAAGTTTCAAATTAGCCGTGTAGAGAAACATAAAGCGTGCTACATTAAGATGCTTGGTTGTGCAAAGGAGGTTGAAAAAATTAAAAAAAGGATTGATGTTTAAGCCATCAATGAAAAGATTCCCTCCTCAAAATGGCTGGCTAAATTAGACATGGTTCAAATTATAGAAAAGACATATTCCAAACCTATATGTTTCATTTGATTGGAGTCATGTGATATTTGTACTCAAATAAAAAATGGTGTTACTGATCAATGGGATCCAATGTTCATTTCCTTTGTAAAAAATAACCACTTGGTTCTATTAGTACTTGAGGGATAAATGATTCCAATCCCGCCCATTGTAGTAAAACCAATTTGCTTTATTTTTAAAAAAGCCTCTGGTTGGGTTGATCATCTAAAAGAACAACTGAAAAGGTATTCTATATTATAGAGATTTTATAATTTTACTTCATTTCATCATTGGTTTTCATATAAATTGTAATTCTAATGCAGCTAACAAGTTCTATTAATATAAAGGTTTATCAAATTTTTAACCTCATTATGTTGAGTGTTTTGAGTTCACATCATTATATTGAGTCTTTTGAATGAGAGTTTAATTGTAAGTAAGTTTAAATTGTGCAGGGCTGATTCCATCAAAAAAGCTTAAGTTATGTTAAGCTTGGGATGGGATCAGCTTAAAACAAGTTGAACTTGTTTTTTTGGTGTTTTTACTTTAGGGCTGGTCAAACAACTTGTATTTTTTTGGGCAATTTTACTTTAGGGCTGGTCAAAAGACTTCTTTAATTATTGGGACCTTTTAATTTAGGGCTAATAAAATGGAAATTACTTTAGGGCTTTTCAAGTTAGTTGTATTTTTTTCCTGTTTTTACTTTAGGGCTTGTCAAGTTACTTGTCTTTTTTTTGGTGTTTTTACTTTAGGGCTAGTACAGTTACTTGTGTTTTTTTGGTTCTTTTTAATTTAGGGCTAGTCCATTGGATAGTACCAGTTTCTTTTGATTTTGATTTATTGATTTATTGATTTATATTTTTGTTTTTTTTAAACAAAAAATGAACATTCTTTGATTTTTTGGTTGATTTCTGTTTTTTTGGAAGGTTTATTTACTTTATGGGTTGTGTTAGTACCCTTTCATTCCTTTTCCTCTTCCTTTTTTTTTTACTCACCGCGGTCGGGTGCCGTGTGGAATTCCACACGAGTATATTTGAGCTGTGTACAACTCCACAAGGCTTGAATGTAGTTGCGTGGAAGTCCACACCGCAGCGGACCAGGCTGGGTGGGCCACACAACTCCTTGAGCCGTGGAGGGTGGTACAAGGCTTGAATTGGCCCGTGTGGCATGCCATACATCCCTTTTTAAACCATGTGCATGGCTCATTGAGCCATGAATTTAACATTACCCCTTTAATTTTTCACACAAAATTTCATGTGTAGTTTTCACAAATAAAATTCACTCAGAATTGTGGTCTTGTTTATATTTTAGGAGTTACAGTGGGATTTGTGTTCTGTCTCAATTCCCCCGCGCAGACCCGCATCCATATAGTCAGGGTAGAATGACCTGACACTCAAAATTTTGGCGCCTTTCAAGAAACCTGCATGAAAGATGCTTCTGGCTTGGTCTTCTGGCTGCAGTCTTCTGGCCGCGCATTTTGGATTCCCAGATGCCGCGGTCAGGTTGGCGCATGTCAAAAATACCTGCACCACTCCTGACAGCCAGGTACTGGAGGAACATGTTACAACCCATATGCATGCTGTCAGCTCTCTGATACCAGGAACCTTGCAGTCCTTTAGCTACAGAGAGTGATAAAAGAACTTGGAGCAATAATATTCCAAAGAATATACGCTTTAAAGCTCCAATAATGGTATGGTAAGAGCAAGTGCAAGGTTTATTTGGTTTGGTTATAAATATTTTAAATATAAAATATAAAGAGGGGCCACAGTATTATACTACTGGGGATCTTTACAGACTAGCAACCTCTCTTCAAGGGGCCTCCTTAGGCAGTTTAAGAACCTTGGAATAAATATGGGTGCCTTAGAAAGGACTTATTCCACTAATGGCTGGGCTTAACAGCACACGTGGCCTAGACAGGAAGGGAAACACTCACTCTGAGTACTTGACCACGAAAATCCTGGAGTAATTGGAAGGGTTTCAGAGCAGATGGGGTTGATTGCCTGACTAAACTTCAATGGTTGATTGGTTAATAAAGGTAAATAATACTACTACAGACTAAGTCATAAATCACTTGCTTATCTTCATATAAGCACTTGATTAACAATGACACCGTGTCTGATTGATAATAAATAATTCCTGATAACTGATTAACTGATTTCGAAACAGAAGGGCAAAAGAGCCTGTTTAAATATTCTTTTTTGGGTGCTTGAGGACCTCTAGAAGGGGTACTAGCCATGGGCTGAGGCTAGGGGGGCAATCAGGGCAAGATTGGCACGTCCTTAAGGTGCTGTTAGCCTGCTGGCCTTAGATCTGTCAAGGAACAGCTCCTTTTTAGCTGCAGGATCTGTTAATCAATAGATTAGTCATTTTGCTGATCCTGCACTGATCCTCAATTTGTACAGTAAGTACTGGTCCAAAGTGAGCAGACGTAGATTTTTATTGATTCTCCATCCTCTGCTGATCCTGTATGTAATTTTTAATAATTTTTACGACCACTCCTTATGTAGTTTCGTGGTCTTTGAAGGTTCTGATCAACTTACTTCGTGGTGAGTTTGGATCTTTATTTAATTAATAAAAAAAAATACTAAAAATTAGTTATTAGCTAATTTCAATTGATTTTTAAGGTTTTTGAACCATAATCTATGCTCGTGTGTTAGCTTTACATATGTAGTGTAGATCCTACTATGTTGTAGCTTCTCTGAGCGGTACCTGGATGTCATAGGAGGCGCGGGGATCAGTCCATTCAAATGCGCGCGGGGACTGATCCGCTGCTCAGATGCGCGCGGGAGTTCAGCGCTGTAGGGACGCGGGGCTGCGTGCGGGAGTTGGCGTACGCGGGAGTCCAACACTGTAGGGACGCGGAGCTGCGTGCGGGAGTTTGCGTACGCGGGAGACCAGCGCTGTGGGGACGCGGGGCTGCGTGCGGGAATTCAGCGTACGCGGGAGTCCAACGCTGTAGGGACGCGGAGCTGCGTGCGGGAGTTTGCGTACGCGGGAGACCAGCGCTGTAGGGACGCGGGGCTGCGTGCGGGAATTCAGCGCTGTAGGGACGCTGGGCTGCTTGCGGGAGTTGGCGTACGCGGGAGTCCAACGCTGTAGGGACGCGGAGCTGCGTGCGGGAGTTTGCGTACGCGGGAGACCAGCGCTGTGGGGACGCGGGGCTGCGTGCGGGAATTGTGACAAAACACAATTTCCCGTGTAACTCCTAAAATACACACAACACCTGGATTTCGACTGAAATTTAGGTGTGAAACCTATACATGACATATCATGTGAAATATTAAAATGGCTAAAAGGTGCCATACTGGTGCCGTGGTCATTTACCATTCTGTATTAAATTAATTAAAAAAAATATAAGGAGTACGAATTCAAGGGTGGGGTCAGTGAGTGACCCTACCTTATTTTGGGTGGGGAATCCATTTCTGCAATAATATTTATGGATTTCCTACTCCTTCATTTTATAATAATTTTATTTATTCATTTATCTTTATTTTGTTAATATTATTATTGTTGCTGCTTTGTCAGGTTGCTCTGTGCTAAGTAGCAGGCTGACATTCCCCCACTCCAAGATATGACTATATCTGAAAAAATTTTTGGGGTTCAGTGTCTTTTACTGGCTCTGTAGTTTCTCAGGTGTATAGGTCCATCTGGGATGTTGTTTTCAGGTAGCCATTCATCTTTATCAGCTGATTCTCCTTTGTATCTGACTAAGTAAAGTCTAACATCTTTTCCTTGGATCCTTTCTTTTTTATCTTTAAGGATTTTACTAACTTTTCCTTTGTCCTTCTCAGGCTCATCTAAGACTGGTATTTTAAGTGAAGGGGTCTTTTCTCCTTCTCTGGGATGGTAGTGTTTGACAAGGCTAACTGGGAAGACTGGGTGTTTCCTAGAGAGTTCATTACTGAGGATGACTTCTACGGCATTTTTCCCATGGAGTTTTTTGATAGTGAAAGGCCCTACAAAGGCTGGTCTGAGTTTTCTGTTTCCAGCCAAATTGTTGAAATTGGCGGTTGAAATTAGAACTTGATCTCCTATTCTGAAATCAGGTTCTTTGTGAGTTTTATCCCACCTCTGTTGGTTGTATTCAACAGCATCTTGTACACACTTAGCAGCGTGCTTGTTTGCCATATCTATCATGTTTTTGAAGTCCAGTGATGTTGGATGGATATTAGTCAACTCCTGATTGAGGTTATCTTTGGGCAATTTGGGGATCCATCCTCTTTCCAGTATGTAAGGAGCTTCTTTGGTAGTAGAGTGTTTACTACTGTTATAGGCCATT
Source organism: Puccinia polysora (assembly GCA_025617555.3). Classification (NCBI taxonomy): domain Eukaryota; kingdom Fungi; phylum Basidiomycota; class Pucciniomycetes; order Pucciniales; family Pucciniaceae; genus Puccinia; species Puccinia polysora. Next base: position 39,652,481 of record CM062618.1, read on the forward strand.
TCTAGTGCAGGTAAAAGGCTAACCCAGTCATGGCAATATCCGTCTGTATTTTTGTACTCCATCCCAAAGCAACAGAACCTTCTGAGCATATCCTCTAGAGTCTGGATCATTCTTTCAGCTAATCCATCTGTCTGAGGGTGATAAGCTGTAGAAAAGGCTAAGGTAGTTCCTAACATATCATGGAGGTTTCTCCAGAATTCAGACGTGAATTTGGGGTCTCTATCACTGATAATAATCTTAGGAATTCCTACATCAGCAATTAGTCTGTTCCAGAAGAGTAAGGCTACTTCCATAGCGGTGTCTTCCTTATGGTTAGGTAGAAACTTGGCTTTCTTAGAAAATCTGTCTACAATAACCAGGACTGAGTTGTAAGAGTAAGCTCCACCAGGGGGCAGTCCTGTTACGAAGTCCATGTTGATAACTTCCCATCTTTTCCTAGGCTCAGCTATCCTTTGGAGTAGTCCAAACCTTTTCCCAGTGGTCCTGTTGGACTTCTGACAGATTTCACAGCTTGAAACATACTTGATAGTGGAGTCTCTCCAGTTGATCCACCAGGCAGTCTGTTTTACTTGATCTAGAGTTCTATCAATAGACAGGTGACCCGATGAGCAATTATCATGACATTCAGCTAAAACAAGTTTGATATGCTCTGCTTTGGTCAAGACTATAACACTAGAGTGTTTATGCCGGTAATATAATATGCCATCCCACAGTGTGAATCTTCCTTCTTTATAGGACTTCAGTAGGGGTTCAGGTAAACTGTTTATGAGTTCAGATGGAGGGGAAGTACTTTCTATGATTTTAATCAAAGTCTTCATGTCAGAGTTGTATGCTTCTCTGATGGAGCTGAACAGTGGTTCCTCTAGTTCACATATGTGAATTCCTATGATGGGAGCTTCCCGATTAAACAGGTTAATGTTTAGTATAGGAAATATATCATGATCTTCTGGGTCATGAGCAGGATTGCTAGTATCATTTGGTAGAGCATTTCTGCTAAGACTGTCAGCATTCTGATGCTTAACTCCAGCTTGGTGGACTATTGTCATCTGACCTCTGTACTGTTGTATGGCTATCTGCCATCTTAACATATGCCTGCTAGGAGTTTTCATGTTCATGAGAGTCCTAACAGCATTGCAATCAGTGATTACCACGAAGTTTGTACCTTCCAAATAATAGTGGAGTTTTTCTAATGCCCATACTAGAGCAAGGCATTCCATTTGGCTGGCACCATATCTCTTTTCAGTATCTTTGACTTGTCTAGATATGAAGAGTATAGGTTTCTCTACTGGTTTATCCTCTTCTATTACTTCTTGGTGTAATGCAGCTCCTAATCCTTCCATGCTAGCATCTATGTAAAGTTTGAAAGGTTTAGAATAATCTGGTTGTATCAACACTGGGGCAGTAGTAATAGCTACTTTGAGTTCTTCATAATTCTTCAATCTTTCATGAGTCATTTCGAACAAAGTGTTGTTGTTGCAGATCTCATATAAACACTTGGTGAGGTTAGCAAATTTAGGTATGTGCTTCCTGTAATAGCTGCAGAAGCTTATAAAGGATAAGAGTTCCGTTTTGTTCTGAGGCATAGGTCTGTTCATTACTGCTGCTATCTTACTTTGGTCAGCAGTTAAGGTTAGTCCAGAAACAATGTGTCCTAGAGCTTTGAGTTCTCCGTATCCAAAGTTGCACTTTTTCATAGATACTTTTAATCCTACTGCAGCAATTGTTTTAAGTACTAGCCTTACTTTGTCCATGTGAGTATCCCAATCGTCTGAATAAATGATAACATCATCTATTTATACCATCATCCAACCTTGCCTGATGAACATTCCTAAGACTGTATCCATCATTCTTTGGAAGTGGGAAGGAGCATTTTTAATACCAAATGGCATTCTGAGATACTCATATATGCCTAAATGACATATAATTCTCATAAATTTCCTACTATCCGGACTGATAGGTATTTGGTGAAAGCCTTTCAACATGTCCATAGTAGTAATGAACTTAGCTTTAGAAAGATTATGTAGAGCGTGGTCAATCCTTGGGATAGGATAATAGTCAGCTTGGGTGTAGTTGTTGAGCATTCTAAAGTCTCCAACCATCCTAGACTTATCATTGTGCCAGGCTATTATCACGGGGGTAGTTACGTCTACTTGCTCATTATGCCCTACTTTCCGTAAGACTTGTAAGTCCACTAGTTCTTGGATGTGGCTTTCTAGAGCAGTCCTAGATTTTGGACTAGAAGGGTAAGCTGGTCTCCTGAGGTTAGGAGGGTAAGGAGGCTTAATAGTCAAAGTTAAGACCATATCATGACCTTTGATATTACCAATGGGATGATCTTTAGTGCAAAAAGCATTCTGGTTCTCAAAGCATGCTTGGAGAATATCTCTTCTCTGGTTTTCACTAAGCTGGGAATTCAAGGCAGCTTGGGAAAAGTATTCCTGGTTAAAAGTCTCTAAGTGTCTCTCATAAGTGGAATCAGCAGCTTTAGCATTGATATGGCATATTTGGAACTTCTTGTTCCAATCTCCTCCTATAGTGAAATATCTCCCTTTACTCTGGAAGACATCTATCCCGTACAGGCAAAGAGAATCATTTCCTATAATAAAATAATCACATACTCCATTTTGAAGTACTACAAATTCAATCTTTATCTTGATTGATCCTTTAGAGTGGGGGAGTATGATTTCTGTTGGCCATACTCCAATAGCATTGAGAGGTGAGTTACAGCTGCTGAACTTAGCTCGAGGTACAGGTAGTAAGTTTTTCTTCCAGTTGGAATCCTGTTTATCTAAGTAGTCAGTTCCAACACAAGAGCAGAAGGCTCCACTGTCTAGAAGTAATTTTACGGGGGAACCTTGTATCAAGCCAGTGGCATAACAAGTTTTACCACCGGTGTACCCTTTTCCAATAGAAGGTTTGAGGGTTAAGGTCTTAGCTTCAGAAACATGTTGGATTTTCATGTTGGGGGTCCATTTTTGAGGCAAATTGCTATCTTCATTAACAGGGTTAATATTAAGGGGAGATTCTATGTTGCCTTCGATGACATTAATGGGATTAGTGATAATTAGGTCACATTCAGAGATGGAACCATCAGTGTCATCTAGTTGAGGGTCAGGATTAGTTTCATCCTTTTCTCCTTCAATAGGATTAATCTTTCTCCTGGGTAAAGGACAGTCAGGTCTTACATGCCCTGTTTGGTTGCAATTCCAACATGTCTTTTCTTTGGTCACCAAAGTATTCTTGGCTTCTGAGTTGTTAGGTAGAAGTTCTTTGTTCTTGTTATTATAATCTTCCTTATTCCTAGTAGTTGGTTCTCTGGGTTTATTAAGCTTTTTGTCTAAGCCATTCATGTCAATAGTTTCTTCTAATACTCCTATGAGAGTGGAAAGGTCAGAGTTCATGGGCATTCTGCACCTTACGCTATGGTTAAGTTGTCCTGGACATAGGTTGAGGAGTCTTTCGTTGACTTCTTCTTTATCAGCATTTGGGTAGAAGCAGTCTAGTCTTCTCTTCTGGTCAAGGCACCATTTGTGAGGTTTGTCCTTAGATGGATCAAACAAAGAAGTTTCGAAAGTTTTCATCATTTTTCTTTTCCAAATTCTGGTACCAAATTGTTCCTTAATCAAATCTTTCCATGAATTCCATGACAAAGATCCTACCTCTTCTCTCTTATTGATGAACCAGTCAAGGGCTACTCCTTCAAATAGTCTAGGTAGTCTTACTACGGCTATGTTATCAGGAAGTTCATAAGAGGCCAGAGTATAGTCAATAAACTTAATAAAACTGACATGATTGTATTCTCCTTCTCCGGAGAATTTAGGCCACTCCGTGATAGGGGGAAGTAATTTTAATGCTTGTTCTACTTCAGGAGTGGGACTAGGTCTGAAAGATTCAAGCCTTGTTAGTCTTGGTCTAGAAGGTAGTTGGGGCGTACTGTGGTACCTGGAAGGTCTGATTTCATCAGAGTCTGCAATGGGTTGAGATAAGTTTATCTTTAGATCTCTGAGATCATTCTTAATCATACCTAATTCAAGGTCAAGTTTGTTACTTAATGAATCAATTTTATTAATAATATGAGTGGGTGAAGTGTGGTCTGTTTTATTAATACCTTCTTTGATTTGTTCAATAGATAGAAGAATTTCCTCTTGGATAGCTGAAGTATTGTTTTCTAGGTAATTTATTAGTTCTCCTTTACTCAAACTAATGCTGTCTCTTATTTGTTTTACTTCTAACTCATTGATTTTGATCAAGTTGGATTGGGATTGCATGACTTTACCAAAATTGGTATTTACTTTATCCAATTGCTCATATACTTTATCAAAACATTTGCCAATGATATCAAAGTTATGAGAAACATTTATGGAAAACAAGTTGAAAGTTTCTACGTCTAATTGCGGTAAACTTTCTTCCATTTTCTTGCCAAAGATATTATGTTGTCCCACTCTTTGGGACTCTTTAATTTCTGATGGGCTAGAGATCTCTTCTTCTTGTTGTTGTTGTTTCCTCTTAAGGAAACTAATTGGTCCCAAGGATTCCAATTCTTCACGTAACTTTCTACTTCTTTCTTGGGAATTAATTTTTGGAGGGTTATTTGAGTCTTCTTTGCCAAATATATGGCTTTTCTCATACCCTGATGGTCTTCCTGGGTCTGAGCCTGTTTGAACAGTTCCCAATGACCCACGTGTTCTTTCACTAATACCTTTATTTTCTCCTCCTTGGAGGAGTCCGGCTGGGGTGGCGTAGGTGGAACGGTATCCTCCTGGGGTTTCACGTTCAACAAGGGACGGCCCTCCAACGGTGAGTTGGTCGAGTCGGCGGCCGCGGTCATTGTCACGGTCGCTTGGATTGGAGCGATCACTGGCTCGATCCTCATTGCGTTCGCGACTGGCATCCTTGCGCACACGGGTTCCTCCGGGCAAAGATCCATATGACGGGGCGCGTCCACTGGCACGGGTGTTGCGTCTGTTTTGATGCATTTTAAAGATTATATAAGTTATTGTCAAAACTTTATAAAAATAATTTTTTTCGAGTAATTTTTTTTAAAAAAAATATTTCTTACTTATATGAAGGTTTAAAGGCACTAAGTCCTTGTTGGGGTCAGGTCCGTCCTTGGAGGGTATTCCAACGGGATCTGAGTGGGTTCCAATTAAATCTTGGGACAAATCCAATGGTCCACAGTCTGGGACGTCCTCTAAGAGGTCTTGGTCAATAAGATCACCAAAGACAAAGTCCACTAGAAAGGATAAAATAATAAAAAATATAAGTTATATATTTATTTATTTTATAATAATTTTTATTATAATTTTCGAGTTTTTGTGATTTTTTTTTTATAAAAAAAAATAAAAAGGAGATCAAAGCTCACTTTTATAATTTGGATACCGTCTCTTAAAAGCAGAAAGCTTTCTTTGATAGGTTTTCCACTCTTTGTGCTGTCTTAACAAGGAGTTAAAATTGATAATTCTTTCTAACTCTTGTTCCTTTTCTTTTGAGATTTGTTCTCTATAATAAAGAAGTCTCTCTTGTTTCTGCTCAGGAGTTATAACAACAGGCACAAAGTTACGTAATTTTTCTTCTTTTTTCTGTTTAAGAAGATTTAAATAATAATTGATCAATTCTCCGTTGTTTTTTAAATCCACTGGACGAATCAAAAGTTCAAGATAAATGATAAGTATTTCTACTTATATAATTTTTATATAAATAACTGGTCCAGGAGATAATTAATTAAATAATTAATTATTGAGGATATTTACCGGCCAGACCCCCAGTTGTCAGCTCTCTGATACCAGGAACCTTGCAGTCCTTTAGCTACAGAGAGTGATAAAAGAACTTGGAGCAATAATATTCCAAAGAATATACGCTTTAAAGCTCCAATAATGGTATGGTAAGAGCAAGTGCAAGGTTTATTTGGTTTGGTTATAAATATTTTAAATATAAAATATAAAGAGGGGCCACAGTATTATACTACTGGGGATCTTTACAGACTAGCAACCTCTCTTCAAGGGGCCTCCTTAGGCAGTTTAAGAACCTTGGAATAAATATGGGTGCCTTAGAAAGGACTTATTCCACTAATGGCCGGGCTTAACAGCACACGTGGCCTAGACAGGAAGGGAAACACTCACTCTGAGTACTTGACCACGAAAATCCTGGAGTAATTGGAAGGGTTTCAGAGCAGATGGGGTTGATTGCCTGACTAAACTTCAATGGTTGATTGGTTAATAAAGGTAAATAATACTACTACAGACTAAGTCATAAATCACTTGCTTATCTTCATATAAGCACTTGATTAACAATGACACCGTGTCTGATTGATAATAAATAATTCCTGATAACTGATTAACTGATTTCGAAACAGAAGGGCAAAAGAGCCTGTTTAAATATTCTTTTTTGGGTGCTTGAGGACCTCTAGAAGGGGTACTAGCCATGGGCTGAGGCTAGGGGGGCAATCAGGGCAAGATTGGCACGTCCTTAAGGTGCTGTTAGCCTGCTGGCCTTAGATCTGTCAAGGAACAGCTCCTTTTTAGCTGCAGGATCTGTTAATCAATAGATTAGTCATTTTGCTGATCCTGCACTGATCCTCAATTTGTACAGTAAGTACTGGTCCAAAGTGAGCAGACGTAGATTTTTATTGATTCTCCATCCTCTGCTGATCCTGTATGTAATTTTTAATAATTTTTACGACCACTCCTTATGTAGTTTCGTGGTCTTTGAAGGTTCTGATCAACTTACTTCGTGGTGAGTTTGGATCTTTATTTAATTAATAAAAAAAAATACTAAAAATTAGTTATTAGCTAATTTCAATTGATTTTTAAGGTTTTTGAACCATAATCTATGCTCGTGTGTTAGCTTTACATATGTAGTGTAGATCCTACTATGTTGTAGCTTCTCTGAGCGGTACCTGGATGTCATAGGAGGCGCGGGGATCAGTCCATTCAAATGCGCGCGGGGACTGATCCGCTGCTCAGATGCGCGCGGGAGTTCAGCGCTGTAGGGACGCGGGGCTGCGTGCGGGAGTTGGCGTACGCGGGAGTCCAACACTGTAGGGACGCGGAGCTGCGTGCGGGAGTTTGCGTACGCGGGAGACCAGCGCTGTGGGGACGCGGGGCTGCGTGCGGGAATTCAGCGTACGCGGGAGTCCAACGCTGTAGGGACGCGGAGCTGCGTGCGGGAGTTTGCGTACGCGGGAGACCAGCGCTGTAGGGACGCGGGGCTGCGTGCGGGAATTCAGCGCTGTAGGGACGCGGGGCTGCGTGCGGGAGTTGGCGTACGCGGGAGTCCAACGCTGTAGGGACGCGGAGCTGCGTGCGGGAGTTTGCGTACGCGGGAGACCAGCGCTGTGGGGACGCGGGGCTGCGTGCGGGAATTGTGACAAAACACAATTTCCCGTGTAACTCCTAAAATACACACAACACCTGGATTTCGACTGAAATTTAGGTGTGAAACCTATACATGACATATCATGTGAAATATTAAAATGGCTAAAAGGTGCCATACTGGTGCCGTGGTCATTTACCATTCTGTATTAAATTAATTAAAAAAAATATAAGGAGTACGAATTCAAGGGTGGGGTCAGTGAGTGACCCTACCTTATTTTGGGTGGGGAATCCATTTCTGCAATAATATTTATGGATTTCCTACTCCTTCATTTTATAATAATTTTATTTATTCATTTATCTTTATTTTTTTAATATTATTATTGTTGCTGCTTTGTCAGGTTGCTCTGTGCTAAGTAGCAGGCTGACACATGCATAATGCGTACGTAACACTATGGGGGGATGTCTGAAAACTCTGAATATTGAATAAAATATACAAAATTCAATGTATAAGACAGAAAAATTAGAGAAAACAATAGTAAAGGTTTTCTTAAAAAAACTATTATCAAATCTTTCTGAACCACCAAAAATATCAAGGAGGTCCCCAGAAAAATAATGAAAATTATCAAAATGTTCAGCAGATGACTTCCAATATAGAAATACCCACTTCTGAAGATTTCACTCCACTGAAAATAACACAGAATCAGGAAACATGTCATAACCGTAAAAATAACAAATTAACATTTAAAAAAGTTTTGATCATTATTTTCCACATAAAAATGAGACAGGCACAGCTGGGTTACAGCACTAAGAATGCATTCAAAAATATTCCTGGCAAGCCTGCTAGCCTTAGCACACAAGCACAACCCTCTCTCCATGCCCTGAGAAGGCCCTCTTACCCCAGAAAGGTATATATATACGGCCCTTTTTGGATGAATTTAACCACAGAAATTTTTTTATCAACCCAGACCCGTTTCCATGTGTGATAAAGTGTTTTTAAGATATAAGAAAGGATTTATGGCCTCATTCTGTGATTTTAACTATTCATTCTAACCCCATTGTTACATCCATTGAAGAAAATCAGTAAAAACCCCAAATATTTGGCTGAGAGCCTTTCAACCATGAATTTCTACAAGATCCTTGATCCAATACATGAAATAAGTGGGTTTTCTCCTCCTTGCCTCATGAATTAAGTTCTGTAAACAGCCTGTCATTTCCATTTCCTTGATTCAAACCCTTTTGTGAATCATCAGGACCTCATTGTCCCAAGGTCTTTACACAGCACAAAAATGCACCTCAAAGAGAGGTTCCTTTCTGTAAAGATCCCCATCTCTGTATAAGCTGTTTCCCCTGTTCAAAAATGCATTAAAAACTATCTGAACACAACCAAACTCAAAATCTTGCCCTTGCTCTTACCATATCATTAATTCTTGAGCATTTTATGGGTTGTTCTTGGAAGTGTTATTCTTCCAAAACCAATATCACTTGCTGTAGCTAAAGTTTTGTGGAATTAGCAAGCTTTCAAATGCAGTTCTGGGCCAGAATATCCCTGGATAATGAATATTTAATTATTTAATTCTTTTTGACCAGATATAGTACGTAAAAACAAGTAAAAAAATACTTATTATTATCATTTTGTTTTATTCCAGTGGATCTAAAAAAAAAACAGGAATTCATTAATCATTAATTGAAAATTTTGAAAAAAAAGGAATATGGAATACATGATTTTGTGCCTAATTATTGTGATTCCTTCACCCCTGAACAACAGCAGAAAAAACTCCTATTTTTTCAACAAGAAAGAAAAAAATAAGAAGCATTAGACCTTGAAAGACGTATAAATTTCAACTCTTTACTTAGGCAAAATAAAGCCTGGAAGGAATATCAAAGACAGCTTCATTTTTTCAATAAAAATAAAATAAGTAAGTCTAAAATATTTTTTTATATTTTTTAAAATAAAATTTGAGAAAAATTTGAAAAATAATAAACAAATTAACAAAAATTCAAACAAAATCAAAAGTTATAAAATGATGGTTTTATTTATTTTCAGGGGACTTGACCTTTGGTGAAAATATTGACCAGGATCTTCTAGAGGACATAACAGAGTGTGAAACCCTGTATTTATCCCAAGACCTTATTGGTACCCACACCTACCCCCTTTGAATCCCTCTCCAGGATGGTGCAGACCCTAAACAAGCTCCATTACCCTTAAAATTAAGTCATAATAAGCTTAAAACAATTTAAAAATGAAAAAAAAGATTTATTTATTTATTTATTTATTTTTATTTTATTTTTATATTATTTCTTTTGTTTTCAAAAACATTCACAAAAAAACTGACACCTTTGCAATATGTCCCAAAACAGATGCAACACCCATGCAACTGGAAGAGCCCCTTCCTATGGATCTTTGACCAGATGAGTGAATTCCCGCAAGAGCGCCTTTTGTAAGCACAATGAGGGGACTTGAAACTGCAACACAAGCACCGCAAGATCCAACAGCAACTGCAACACCCAACTCAACCAATTAATGTTTGTTATCCGTGGGTGTTATGTGTAAGCCCATGCCACCCCAGCCAGACTCAAGCAAAGAGGCCAAGAAAAAACTTTTTGGGAGGCTTACAAACTGTCAAAAGTTCAAGAGGACATGGAAGCCATGAGAAAGGTCATATCACAGGCCAAATTCTCACGGATAGCCCTTCATAAATTGATCCCCAGGAATGAAGTGGAAAAATATGTAGAAAAATGGAATGAATGGGATCAATTGGCAGAATTAAAGGGAAAAGACATCAATAAAGTGAGATAATCAAATAAACACAAGACGAGGAATCCTAGAGATTTGGAAAAAATAATATACTTAGCCCAGATATGGAAGAAATTTTATCAAAATTAAATCTAGATGTTGCACCCATTTTTACTACTTTCTCTGAAAATTTTATCCACAACTCTGAAATTGTCAGCAGAAGTTTAGATAGAATCCATAAAAAATGGATAAGATAACCCAAATTTTGAACAAAGTAAAACAGAATCAAGCTGCCCATCTTAAAAATAGTAAGTTAGAAATCAAGCAACTAAGAGATGAAATAAATATGGATAAAATATCTATGATCAAGCAAATAAACAACACCGAATCTTCAGTTCAATAGGAAATTCTCCTCTCCATTGAACAACTTAAAATAAAAATTAAGAACAATACTAATACTCCTTCTGCCCACATAGTTAACAAAATATACATATTGAGCAGTAAGATTGATTATAATTAGGTATGATTAAGAATGAGCTAAGAGAAAGTTGAACTCTGATTAAATTAAAAGAATAAAAACCCATTAGAATGAGTATTACTCCTTAAATCCCCTATATTTCTGGAACAGTAAGGAATTAATCTTACAAAACCAGTACAACCCCTGAGCTAGAAAAAGCCCTTAAGCTATCAAACCTGGTAACTGAATGGCCTAAATGCTCAGGAGAAAGAGAATTCAAACATATGAGCCTTCATTGACTATACGCTTGCTTCAAATGAACTCCCTGATTATAGCTGTGGTAAGATTTCTCAGACTTTTTGAAGGAGTATCCTCAGATTGGTTAATTAAAAAGAGAGAAGAAGTAGAAAATCAAAATTGGAATTCCTGGAAAGAACTGAATAAAGACCAATTTGATACAAGAATTTGGAAAACAAAGATGATGAAAACCTTTGAAAACTCATTGTTTGACCCTCCAAAGGACAACCCCCATAAATGGTGTCTAGAATAAAGGAAGAGATTGGAGTGATTCTACCCTGATGCTGATTAGGAAGAGATTAATGAAAGAATCCTTAATTTATGCCCCAGATATCTTAAAAACAGTTTAAGATGCAGAATTTCTATGACTTCTGACCTCTATACCCTCATTGGTATGTTAGAGGAAACTATTGATATGAATGGTCTTGAAAAAATAACTAACAAACCAAAAGATAAAAGTACCAGTAATAAAGAATAACACAACATCAAAACCACAGATTCTTCCACCCCCAATTTAGAATTCAAAAAGACTCTATAAACCAAGGAAAAGTTATACTGAAACTGAAACCAGACAGGGAATGTAAGGCATGATTGTCCTCAACTCAGGAGATGGATCAATCCTATAGAAGGAGAAGATTATGATCATAAACCTGACCACCAACTTGATGACACTCATGGATCATTATGTGAATGTTAATTGATGAACACTAACCCCATCAATGTTATTGAAGGAAATATAGAGTCTTCCCTGGAAATAAACTCTGTCAATGAAGATTCCAAATTAACTCAACAATGGAATCCTAGAATGAAGATTTAACATTTTTCTGAGGCTAAAACTTTGAATCTCAAACCCTCTGCCCATAAAGCTTACACTTATAGTAAAACTTGTTATGCTACTGGCATAATCCTAGGCTCCCCAGTGAAGTTACTCCTAGATAGTGGTGCTTTCTGCTCCTGTGTTGGATCAGAATATTTTGAAAAAAAAGATCCAAACTGGAAAGAAAAATTACTAACAGTTCCTCAGGCTAGTTATTTCTTTATTTTAGGGAATGAATCTCTTTGCAGGTATGGTATAGATTTATTCCAGAATAAATTTAGATACTTTGATGTAGGGGGAAATTGGAACAAGAAGTTCCAAATATGTCATGTTGATGATCAAACTTCTGATTCCACCTATGAGAAACACTTGGAGATATTTAACCAAGATTAATTCTCTCAAGAAGCTTCAAAATTCAAGCCCAGTGAAGACCTTAAACGGGAAATCCTCAAAGTTTTATTTGAAAATCAGAATGCTTTCTGCACTGAAGACCGCCCAATTGGTAACATAAAAGTACATGAGATAGTTCTGAAACTGAATATTAAACCTCCTTACCCACCCAACCTCAGGAGAAATGCTTTCCCTTCCATTCCAAAATGCAGAACTGCTCTTGAAACCCACATTCAGGCGTAATTGACCTGCAAGTTCTGAGGAAAGTAGGACATAATGCGCAAGTAGAAATCACCATGCCAGTAATCATACCTTGGAAAAATGAAAAGTCAAGAATGGTTGGAGAATTTAGGATGCTTAATAACTACACTCAAGCTGACTATTATCCTATCTATAGGATTGACCATTCTATCCATAACCTCTCAAAGGCTAATTTCATTAATACCCTGGACATATTGAAAGGATTTCACCAAATCCCTATCAGCCCTGATAGCAGGAAGTTCATGAGAAGAATATGTCACTCAGCTATATATGACTACTTAACAATGCCCATTGGTATTAAAAATCCCCCTTCCCACTTCCAAAGAATGATGGAAACAGTACTAGGACATTTGATAAGACAAGGCTGGATGATGTTATGCATTGATGATTTTATGATTTAAACTGATGATTGGACCACTCACATGGAGAAAGTAAGATTATTCCTGAAAAAAAATCACTACTTTAGGACTAAAATCATCCATCAATAAGTGTAACTTTGGATATGTAAAACTTCAAGCCCTAGGATACAGAGTCTGTGGTCTAACCCTAACAGCAGACCAAATTAAGAAAGCTGCTGTAATTGCAGACCAATTCCCCAAAATAAGACTGAACTCTTGTCTTTCATTAGCTTCTGAAGCTACTAAAGGAAGTATTTAAAAAATTTGCATTACTAACCAAGTTTCTGTACAAAATTTTCAAGAATAATACTCTGTTTGAGATGACTCATGACAGATGAAAGAATTATGAGGAAATTAAAGTAGCTATGACCTCAGCTCCTGTGCTAATCCAACCTGATTATAGCAAACCCATCAAGCTATACATAGATGGCAGTATGGAAGGACTAGGAGCCACCCGGCAATAAGAAATCATACAAGATGATAAAAAATTGGAGAAACCAATACTCTTTGTCTCCAGGCAAGTCAAGCATACAGAGAAAATATATGGTGCCAACCAAATTGAAACTCTTTCTTTAGTATGGGTTTTGGAAAAAATCCATTACTACCTTGAAGGCACTAACTTTGTAGTGATTACTGACTGAAATTTGGTTAGGAATCTGATGAATATGAAGACTCCCAGCAGACACATTCTGAGTTTGCAAATAGCTATCCAACAATATAGAGGTCAGATGACTATAGTTCATCAAGCAGGAAGCAAGCATCAGAATTCTGACAGTCTGAGGAGGAATGCTTTACCCAATGACCCTTGAAACCGTGCTCATGACCCAGAGGATCATTATATCTTCCCTATACTCCACATCTGTATTTTTGATTTGGAAAAACCAATTATGGGGATCAATATCTGTTAATTGTATGAATCCTTGTTCAATTCCATCAGAGAAACTTATAAACATGCTATAAGAAAATTAATTTCTGTTATAGAAAGTAAAAATCCCCCTGCTGAACTGATCAACAGCTTACCTGAACCATTTCTGAAAGCTTATAGAGCTGGAAGATTCACCCTATGGGATGACTTAGTATATGACAGACATCAAAATTCCAGTGTCTTGGTCCTGAATAAAGAAGATCATATCAAACATGTCTTTCCTGAATTCTGTGAAAACTGTTACTCAGGTCACTTATCTTTTGATAGGAATTTGGAAAAAGTCAAAAAAATAGCCTGGTGGATTAAATGGAGAGAATCAACTATCAAATATGTTTCCAGTTGTGAAACTTTCCATAATTCTAACAGGACCAATGGAAAAAGGTTTGACCTACTACAGAAAATTTCTGAACCCAAGAATAGATGGGAAATCATCAATATGCACTTTATTACTGGACTACCTCCAGGAGGCACTTACTTTTACAACTCAGTTCTGTTCATAATGGACAGGTTTACCAGGAAAGATAAATTGTTACCCAACCACAAAGAAGAAACTTCCTTGGAAGTAGCTCTTCTCTTCTGGAACAGGCTCATAGCAGATTTAAGAGTCCCAAAAATTATTATAAGTGACAGAGACCCCACCTTCAATTCTGATTTCTAGAGAAACCTTCATGATATTTTAGGAACTAACTTTGCATTCTACACAGCTTATCATCCTGAAACTGATGGTTTAGCTGAAAGAATGATCCAGACCCTAGAAGATATGCTCAAGGGGTTCTGTTGCTTTGCAATAGAATAAAGAAATACAGATGGATATTGTCATGACTGGGTCAGCCTCTTACCTGACCTGAAAATGGCTTACAACAGTGGAAAACACTCTACTAAAAAAAAATATACTATAAACTAGTATTAGGATGGATACCCAAGTTACCCAAAAACAAGCTTAATCAAAACATGGTTAACATACATCCTACCTCAGTAGACTTCAAGAAAATGATAGACATAGCCAATAAACATGCTACTCAATGTGTTCAAGAAGCAGTTTATTACAACCAACAGAGATGGGATGGAACTCATAAAGAACCCGAATTCAAAATTAGAGATCAAGTCCTGATCTCAACTAATAATTTTAACAACCTTTCAGGGAATAGAAGAATGAGAGCTGCCTTTGTAGGACCATTCAATAGTAAGAAGATTCATGGGAAGAATGCTGCAGAGGTAATCCTAGGTGATGAAATTTCCAGAAAACACGCAGTATTCCCAGTAAGCATGATAAAACAATTCCACCCTAGAGAAGGAGAGAAAACCCCCCACCAGGGATACCTGTGGAAGCTGAACCTGATAGAGGGCAATGAAAGATCAAAAAGATTGTTAAAGACAAAAAGAAAAGTATCAATGGAAAAGATATCACAATTTAACTGGTCATATATAAAGGAGAATCAGCTGAAGAAGATTAGTTGCTACCAGAAAATAACATCCCATGCAGAAATATACACCTGAGGTATTACAGATCCAATAAAAGACATTTAAGCCCCAAATTTTTTTTATAACCCCATTTTATTTTCAGATACAGACATATCTTGGAGTGGGGGAATGTCAGCTTCCTACTTGTACAGAGAAAAATGTAAAAGTAGAATAAAGATTAAAATCAATCCTTAAAAATAAAACAAGTGAGAAATACTGAAAATTAGGATTCCTCACCTAAAATAAGGTAGGGTCATTCACTGAACCCAACCTTTAAAACCAACTCCTTAATATTTTAAATAATTAAAAATAAAAATGACCTAAAGTTCATGGCATTATTATGGCACTTTTTTGGCCATTTTCATAGTCATGGCATCACTATGGAACTTTTTCTTTCATTTTCATATTTCACATGCAATGTAATTCAGGGGTTTCACAACTAAAATTCACTCAGAATTGAGGTTTTGTGTTTGTTTTAGGAGTTACAGCCAGATTTGTGTTCTGTCACAATTCCTGCGCGTAGCCCCGCATCCATATAGCCAGGGTACATGCACCTGAAACTCAAAATGTAGGCGCCTGTCAATAAACCCACATGCAAGATGCTGCTGGAAACAGATGCTTGATTTCTGCACGCAGCTGTCAGGTAGGCGCTCTTCAAAAATACCTGCTCCACTCCTGACAGCCAGGAACCACAAAAACATGTTACAACCCATATGCATGCATCATGCACATGTAAAAATATGAATGGAGGATGAAGGGATGTCTGAAACCTCTGAATTTTGAATAAAATATAAAAATTCAATGTATAAGACAGAAAAATTAGAGAAAACAATAATAAAGGTTGTCACAAAAATATTATTATCAAATCTTTGTGAACCACAAAAAATACCAAGGAGTCCCTCAAAAATATTTGAAAATTATCAAAATGTCCAAAAGATGGGTAAGAATCTACAAATACCCAATTCTGACCATTTCATTCAAAAGAAAATAATACAGAATCAGGAAATATGTCAGAACTGTAAAAATAACAAATTAACATTTGAAGAAAATTTGATCATTTTTTCCCACATAAAAATGACAAAGAAAAACACAGCTGGGTGAAAGGACTCACAATGCGTTCCAAACTGGCCCTGTCCACCTGGCTAGTCTTAGCAAACAAGAAAAACCCTCTCTCCATGCCCTGAGAAGGCCCTCTTACCCCAGAAAGGTATATATATACAGCCCTTTTTGGATGAATTTAACCACAGAAATTTTTTTTATCAAACCAGACCCCTTTCCATTTGTGATCAAGTGTTTATAATATATAAAAAAGGATTTATGGCCTCAGTCTGTGATTTTAACTATTCATTCTAACCCCATTGTTAAATCCATTGAACAAAATCAGTAAAAACCCCAAATATTTTTCTGAGACCCTTTCAACCATGAATTTCTGCAAGATCCTTGATCCAATACATAAAATAAGTGGGTTTTCTCCTCCTTGCCTCATGAATTAAGTTCTGTAAATAGCCTGTAATTTCCATTTCCTTGATTCAACCCCTTTTGTGAATCATCAGGACCTTGTTGTCCCAAGGTCTTTACACAGCACAAAAAATGCCCCTCAAAGAGATGTTCATTTCTGTAAAGATCTCCATCTCTGTATAAGCTGTTTCCCCTGTTTAAAAATGTATTAAAAGCTATCTGAACACAACCAAACTCCAAACATTCACTTTCTCTTACCATATCATTAATTCTTGATCATTTTATGGGTTCTTCTTGGAATTAGAATTTCAGCTTGCTACTATTACAGAGCAAGCGGCAAAAGTAACAAAAAATAAAATAAAAATACAAACATTAACAAATACTTATGGAAGAGGAAATAAAAACAAAAATATTATTTCAAATTCTGATTCTCCATCAAAATTAACATAGGGTCACTCACTGACACCTGCCCCAAATTCCCATCCCTTATATTTTCAAAAATTAATGAAAAATTGCCACAAGGCAAGGCCTTGAGATTTTGTCTATTTTAGTATTTCACAGGACACACCACTGATGGTTATCACAGTGAAAAATTTTTCAGAATCAATGAATTCTGTAAATTGGAGGATTTACATGCGGAAAAGTGATTTGTCACAATTCCCACGGGGAACTGCAGCAACTTATAAACCTGCGCCCAGCTAAGCAGTTGCACTTCCACCATTTCTGCCTATCAGAAAAAGATGGGTACGCAGTCCTGGGAATCTGACAAGTATGCAGACGCAGGACTACAAGCTGACAGGCTGACAGATGGCATGAGAAGCTAAGGAAGAGCGTAAAGGTGGTACTACCAATACAGGGACATACTACATATTTAATAAATGTTCCCATGGTTAGTATATAGTATAAAGTTACATAAAAATATATAAAAATATTTCAAATAAACTTTTTACATATTTTTACTAAATATAATAAATAAACACCAATATATCAAAAATAAGAAAACCAGAGATTGAGAAATATTTTAAAATATCTGAAACTTGAAAATGTCAAAGCTTCAAGATATCAGCATATCCTTGAAATACCAAGAAAATGGAATATTTAAAACAAAAATCACATATTCTCCCACAGAATGTACTTTTATTGATTATTTTAAGTAAATTAACAAAAATTTGAAAATAAGGACCAAAATAATTGTTATGATTTTGCTCCCATCAGCTTATACATAATGAGAAATTGACTTACATTAAAGTGCCCGTAGGAAGTTCTTCTAAGAAGACATTCTAAAAATCTGGGAATATCTACCAGGAATACATAAGTAAATAAAGGGCATGTTAATAAATAAGTTGTCATTCATATGGCAATCAATCAATCAAAAAATAGAATAATTCCATTAACCTGTAGAATTAGATGCCACCCGTGGTATAGCACCAATAAAACATGATTGGCTACCATTGGTTACTCTTCCAGCCCTAGAAACTGTCACTTTGAGCCCCTATAGCCCTCAGAAGTACAGAATTGGGACCCGAAAAGCTATAAATAAACAGCCCTTTTTGAGGTTATTGATACACCAGACCCAGTTATATTTAACGCGGGATAGTTGAAGGGATGAAAGGCTCCCACCCCGTTCAGGTAGGCGGGACTTTCACCGGCCTGCCTGATCAAATTATTCTGATCACCTTTATCTGAAAATCAAAAAAAAAATTCTTTTTCTGATACACCAGACCCAGTTATATTTTAAGCAGGATAGGTGAAGGGATGAAAGGCTCCCACCCCGGTCAGGTAGGCGGGACTTTCACCGGCCTGCGTGATCAAATTATTCTGATCACCTTTATCTGAAAATCAAAAAAAAATTCTTTTTCCGCTCCATTTGTAGTATCTCTTGTACATAGTCTAACAGGGCCTGCTGCCCATATAAGGAGGGGCTCTCCCCTGCCTTTTGGGGGGGATTTCAGAATCCTAAAATTCATGAGCATCATCAGCAAATCCTATCCCCACATCACATCATCACCGGGTATCATCATCATTTTCACCTTGCAATACATCATCCGTGGGGTCTTCATTCCCCCTTATCTGAGACAAAAATTTGGGTATATCTATGATTTCCCCTTGATCCTTGAGCCTCCATACTCAAACCGTTGATCCTTGATCCTTATCACCAACCAATAGCCTTTCTGGTTGAAGAAGAATTCAACTAATTGAATTCTTGAGTGTGTTACACCACTCCTGATCCCTTTATCCAACCATACTGGTCCTGATCATCCTTTGATTACCTTTCTGGAACCAGTCACATTTGACTGAAGAGGTTTTATTAAGCTTAAAACCTGGAGTGTTAAACCTCCCTCCATCTCTTTTGAAGTTGAATTTTGCCACGCTACTCTTGAGTCCCTTGAGAAGTGTTGGGTTATTCTTGTTTGAATCAGTTATTGTTTTGCTTCTAGAGCTTCTTCAAACAATTAGCTTTGTCTTGTGCAGCCACCCACAGTTATCTGGTACCCTTCAAGCGCTTGATTGCGGGGAGTTGGACAGGTTCATTGAGAACCTGGAGGTTGTTTGGGATTTAGTTGATCTTTCCTAAGCTTCTGCTGATGACCAGAGCTATTACCTTGTGGGCGTTTTTACTTACAATTGCCTTGTCTTGTTGAACTCTGAACAAACCTTGACTTCTTCTATTCAAGTTTTTCCCGGCACCATCTTGCCTCAGATAGTGTTGTTTCCCAGCTACCAACCACTTTAATCTTTATCCCCGTAAATTTGGTCCCCCGTTTACAAGGTTCTGGACTTTGATATTGGTTACATTTAAATATTTTTGTAACACTCAGGAGGGCAGCCTAAACAGCACCTTTCCCCTCCGCAGAAATGCCACAGCCTAGCACCATTTGGAGTCTTACAGCGGCCACCTCCTGCGCAATCATAGTGAGAAGAGATTGACCTGGTTGTGGGGCAAGGGGATCCCTCATTCAACGGATCACACCCTGGTTATCAATAAAGATAAAAACAGAGAGAAAAAAGGCGGAAAGCAAAATTTGGGTGGTTAAGCAACTAGCAGCCAAAAGGCCAATAGCTTTGCATTCATGATTAGAGATGACAGAATCAGGAGGTGTTTTGTAGGCAAGGAAGGAGTTTGACTTGGGACACTAGGCATTTCCCACACCCCCTCTTTTATCCATAGAGGACCTATCACAGAAGACTGGGAGGGTAGATTCATCATGGGATAGATTCTGAAGCAGGGAGCAAACATTTGACTTAGCTAATGCTTTTGGGCTATCAAAAATATCATCTGTGAGATTGGGGGGGCTACAGTCCTTGAAGTTGAATTGGACTTGAAAGGACTTGGAGCCTCTGGATAAGAATTGGGAAATCATTTGAGGAATGTTTTGGTTGGAGCAAGGGGGAACCGGGCCCCTAGCAAGAGGATCAAAAATCTGAAGAAAAAGCCATCTGACCAGGTCATTAGGCTTCAGGAGGGAGATTTTCCTGTGTTAGAAGGAGAAGCTTGCACCACAGAAATCTGCATGTCACTTGCTGACAAGTGCCATCAAAGAGCTATTTCCCAATATATGGCCAAGCTCATGTCAAGCTCCTACCAAGCTCAGGTCAAAATTTATCAACGCTCCAATGCACAGTCACTGACTGTGCACAATGCATAGTGACTGTGCACAATTCACAGTGACTGTGAACAATGCACAGTCACTGGTCACAATGAACAGAAACTGTGCACAATGCACAACAACTGTGCACAGTGCAAAGCAACTGTTCACAATTCAAAGCAACTGTTCACAATGCACAGAAACTGTGCACAATGCAAAGCAACTGTGCACAATGCAAAGCAACTGTGCACAATGCAAAGCAACTGTGCACAATGCAAAGCAACTGTGCACAATGCATAGCAACTTTCCACAAGTCACAGAAACTATGCACAATGCACACCAACTGTGCACAATGCACAGCAACTTTGCGCAATGCACAGAAACTGTGCACAATGCACAGCAACTTTGCGCAATGCACAGAAACTGTGCACAATGCACAGCAACAATGCACAATGAACAGCAACTGTGCAAAATGCACAGCAACTGTGCACAATGCACAGCAACTGTGCATAATGCACAGTAATTGTGAACAATGCACAGCAACAGTGCACAATATTTATCCAAGCTGCAATTCACAATGCACAGTGAATGTGCACAATATTTATCAAAGCTCCAGTGAAAGTTGCTGTGCATTGTGCACAGTTTCTGTGCATTTTGAACAGTTTCTGTGCATTGTGAACAGTTTCTGTGCATTATGAACAGTTTCTGTGCATTTGGCAGTTTTTATGAGCATTGTGCACAGTTTCTGTTCATTGTGCACAGTTGCTGTGCATTTTGCACAGTGGCGGTGCATAGTGCATTGTCCACTGTTGTTGTTCATTGTGCACACTCACTGTGCATTGTGCACAGTCACTCTAAATTGTGAAAAGTCACTGTGCATGGTGCATTGTGCACAGTTGCTGTGAATTGTGCACAGTCACTCTGAATTGTGCACAGTCACTCTGAATTGTGCACAGTCACTCTGAATTGTGCACAGGTGCGTTGCATTGTGCATTGTGAACAGTTGCTGTGCATTGTGCATTGTGCACAGTTGCTGTGCATTGTGCATTGTGCATTGTGCACAGTTGCTGTGCATTGTGCATTGTGCACAGTTGCTGTGCATTGTGCATTTTTCACAGTCACTCTGCATTGTGCACAGCCACTGTAAACCAAGAACAAGTTTGAGAATGAAAATGCTTTCAACTAGAGATAGGACAGAGCTTCAACCAGAGCTTCATTGATAGCACTTGCTATCAAGTGCCACCACTTTTTAACCCTCCTGATGGAGAGTTAAAAAACCTGCAGAATGGATGATGGAGGGTCAAAAACACTTGAGAATGGATGATGGAGGGTTAAAACCCCTCCAGAATAGATGATGCAGGGTTAAACACCCTTGAGAATGGATGATGGAGGGTTAAAACCCCTCCAGAATGGATGATGGAGGGTTAAAGCCCCTCCAGAATGGATGATGGAGGGTTAAAACCCCTCCAGAATGGATGATGGAGGGTTAAAACCCCTCCAGAATGGATGATGGAGGGTTAAAACCCCTCCAGAATGGATGATGGAGGGTTAAAACCCCTCCAGAATGGATGATGGAGGGTTAAAACCCCTCCAGAATGGATGATGGAGGGTTAAAACCCCTCCAGAATGGATGATGGAGGGTTAAAACCCCTCCAGAATGGATGATGGAGGGTTAAAACCCCTCCAGAATGGATGATGGAGGGTTAAAACCCCTCCAGAATGGATGATGGAGGGTTAAAACCCCTCCAGAATGGATGATGGAGGGTTAAAACCCCTCCAGAATGGATGATGGAGGGTTAAAACCCCTCCAGAATGGATGATGGAGGGTTAAAACCCCTCCAGAATGGATGATGGAGGGTTAAAACCCCTCCAGAATGGATGATGGAGGGTTAAAACCCCTCCAGAATGGATGATGGAGGGTTAAAACCCCTCCAGAATGGATGATGGAGGGTTAAAACCCCTCCAGAATGGATGATGGAGGGTTAAAACCCCTCCAGAATGGATGATGGAGGGTTAAAACCCCTCCAGAATGGATGATGGAGGGTTAAAACCCCTCCAGAATAGATGATGGAGGGTTAAAACCCCTCCAGAATGGATGATGGAGGGTTAAAACCCCTCCAGAATGGATGATGGAGGGTTAAAACCCCTCCAGAATGGATGATGGAGGGTTAAAACCCCTCCAGAATGGATGATGGAGGGTTAAAACCCCCCCAGAATGGATGATGGAGGGTTAAAACCCCTCCAGAATGGATGATGGAGGGTTAAAACCCCTCCAGAATGGATGATGGAGGGTTAAAACCCCTCCAGAATGGATGATGGAGGGTTAAAACCCCTCCAGAATGGATGATGGAGGGTTAAAACCCCTCCAGAATGGATGATGGAGGGTTAAAACCCCTCCAGAATGGATGATGGAGGGTTAAAACCCCTCCAGAATGGATGATGGAGGGTTGAAACCCCTCCAGAATGGATGATGGAGGGTTAAAACCCCTCCAGAATGGATGATGGAGGGTTAAAACCCCTCCAGAATGGATGGTGGAGGGTTGAAACCCCTCCAGAATGGATGATGGAGGGTTAAAACCCCTTCAGAATATTTATGAGGGGTTAACAGTCACTAACAGTCACAGTGAACCACAGAAGAAAAGAATAAAACTATAATTTGCCATGATATTCTCTGATAATGGTAAACTCCAATGATTGTAAACTCCAATAATCCTCTCCCGGAATGAAGATCATGACATAAGTTACAACACCTAGGAAACCTCTAACTTCCGTTGGATTTATTGGAGTAGGCCAGGAGATGATTTTGTTGACTTTAGAGGGTGCCATCCTTCTTCTGTTCTTGCAGACTATATGCCCAACAATTTCCAAGGCAGGGACACAGGCCGCAAGTTTTGATCCAGAGACAGTAAGGCCAGATTCCTTGATTCAAAACAAAATTCTCTCCGCAACAGTAGCATACTCCCAGATAAATCGTTGGATTCCTGAGTGCCAAGGTAAGAGCTCTTATCATAGTCAGAAACTGGACCTTTAATCCCACCATCATCAATAAAGATACCCGCATAATCCGTGATTTTGTCCTGGAGGATCCACATCATCTGAGCCTGATAGACTGCAACCAAGTTGGTGGCACCTTGAGGCAATCGAGTCAGCTGATGTTAAGATTCTGATTCTCTCCACGCGCCATTCCTCTTTGATCCACGCCTCTGTGTGCGCTACTTAGTGTGCTCTCCGTGCACTCTCATCTGTCCGCAGAATCTCATCTGTGGCAGATTGTCCCACGGTGTTCCTAATTTCCTTCTTCTTCTTGATAGTCTCCTTTTCTCTTGTTCTCTTGATCCTTTTCATAAATCTTCTTCTTCCAACTACTCTTCTTCTTATTCTGTCTCATTTATCTGTTCCACTCAACATTCAATCTCCCGAGTCTCATTCCACTTGAAATCAAATAATCCTTGCCTGGTAAGATGTCACATTCTCAATATCCTTGATCTTATCTAAATCTGATCAATTTTCTATCCAGTCCATCTTCTTGTGATCTTTCATTCATCTACCTCCACCACATCAATTACTGTCCCGCTCCTCAAATTTCTTCAATATCAATCTCATTACCCTCTTAACTTTCATCCCCGGTCAAGCTGTAGGGCTCTATCTCTTTCTTCTTTTTCTGTTCTCATGATTCTTATTTTCTCACATCTATCTTTGTATTCTCTGTGTTCAGCCCATGCTGGTTCTAAGTCACACAGAAATTCAACAATATACTTAACACGGTTAAAAGCCAAAGTTTACCAATCAACTCTAACCAAATCTAGACAACAAATCTTTACACAACTATGACTGAACCAGCTGGAGCAGCCAACTTCTTTCACCAGGTGGCCCTGAAAGCTTCCGTTGACGCTATTCCTCCCTTAAATGAAGAGAATTATTCAATCTGGAGAGACAAGATGCTCATGCTATTCAATTTGAAAGACATAAAAGATGCTATCACAAGAAATTCCGGCCCTCTTTCCTCTAAACAAGATAGAGAGATCCAAGCCATTATCATATTGAAACTAGACAGCACTACTCATGCAAATGTGGTCAACACCTCCAATATGACTTCTTCAAAACTCCTTTGGTCTGAAATCACAAAACAATTTGCCTCTTTGGAGATGGCTAATAGGGCAAGGGTCTTCAACCATTTGCTTCATTCTAATTTCAACAAACATGCAATTGAAGGTTTTATCACAGAAATGCGTAAATCTATTACAAGGATGACGGACGTTGGAATTGAATTACCTAAGGATATACATGCCTATCTTGTGCTCTTCAAGTTTCTGAAGGTTTTGGAAAACCTCAAACAACAGATAATGCATGTCAAAAAACAGCTAACGGTAGATATTGTGTTTAATCATCTTACTCAGTACCATAACAAGAGGAAAGCACAAACATATCCTGATAAATCATCTGTGGACGTTTCCTTGGTATCAACAAAAACTAAATCTCATAAGGACGAGAAGAAGTTACAGTTGAGGTATTGAGAAGGATACCACGATCCAAACGCTCCTCACTTGGAATCTTTGTGTTTCCATCTACATCCGCAAATAGCTCCTGAATGGTGGATCAAGCAGCAAAATGAATGGAACAATAAAATAAAAAAGCCTCCTACAATCAACTACCATGCCTTGTTAACCCTTTGGATCAACGCTGATAACAACCCAAACATTCTCTTGGACTCTGGGGCTAACGTCCATATATTCAACAATCTTAAATTCTTTTCTTCTATTAAACTCCAAGAAGAATTGGACAAGATTAAAACCCCCAAACTAGAAGCTAACCTAAAAATATGTGGAACTGGAAAGGTCAGACTGGAATGGAAAAATTCTATTGTCACACTAGAAGACTGTGTCTACGTACCCAATATTGTTGTTAATCTTATTAGTCCCGGTCTTCTGGAAAGCAAAGGGTGTAGTCTAACTCAATTGAATAATAAATTCTCGGTCACTTGAGGGACTCAACTAGTACTGAAGGGCATGATTCGAGACAATCTATTTTTCATAGAAAAGCCCAAATCCGCAGACCAAAGTCAAATTGTCAATCTCTCTCAAAATATGAATAGTTGCCCATTCTCCCTACTTGATGTACATAAAATTTATGGAAATGCTTCAATATCCACTCTTAAACCTCTAGTGAAGAATCTTTTCTCCAATGAAGAACTCAATTCCTTTGAGTGTGATAGCTGTATCAGAAGTAAAATCACAAAATTGCCCTTCACTGGGATTTGCAAACCATCAAGTAAGCCCTTTGATCAAATTCATCTGGACCTTATTGGTCCTATCTCTCCTCAATCTAAATTGGGTCACCATTACATTCTCACTCTGATAGAAAACTGCACCGGTTATCTCGTGATGTTTCCACTGACTTCAAAAGATGAAACTACGGATGTGATAAAAACTGTTCTTGAGCCCAAACATAAAAGATTGTGCTACTATCCATCCAAGATTTTCTCAGATAAAGGAACAGAGTTTGTTAACTCCAATCTCAAAGAATTCGCAAAATCAAAACATATCAAGTTGATAACCTTGGAGCCCCACCATTCTCAACATAACGGACAAGCCAAGAGAGCAAATAGAACAATTGTCAAGTCAGCCCGAGCAACATTTTCTTCCTCAAGATTGGCAAAAAATTATTGGCATGTAGTTACAAGAAGCTGTTGCTTCATGCTCAACCAAGTCCCCAGAAAAGGTAATCAACAGTCTCCTTGGGAACTCATGTTTGGTAAGACCCTTCCCACTAATTACTTGAAACCTGTAGGTTCTTCTGTTATATATCTGAATGATTGAGTACCACAAGGTTGTAAATCTGATGAAAAGGGACTGGAGGGTATCTTGATCAGCTTCAATCCAACCTTTCATTCCTATCTTATTCTTAATTCTCTTGGCGCAATTGTCAAAACAAAACACGTCAGATTTCTCAAAACTCGGCTAGACAGATTTCCTTTCCTTGAATCCCCCAGACTAGATCTGTTTGCTCAATCTGAAATAGATTCATTCAAGACCAACTTTTCAACTAGGGATAAACAATACGCTATGAGAGGAACAGGTACTGAAGTTCCAGACTCCAACTCTGATTCTGAAGAAGCCATCTCTCCTGATTCCCACTCTTCCTATTCTCCCAAAAATCCCTCTTCTGATATTCCTATGGCTCAGACTCCTCAACCAAAGAATTCAATGACCAGTCTCAGACCACGCAAAGAAACTAGAGAACCCCAAAGATATGGATTTCACCATTATTATGAACCACCATCATACAAAGTGGCACAAAAATGTCCTGAATGGCTCAAATGGAAGAAGGCGTCGGAAGACAAACTGGGCTCCATTGAATCACAGGAAGTTTGGGAAGAATTCTACAATGAACCCAATAAAATTTTGAATACAGTTTGGGTATTCAAAATAAAAGAAAATTGTCATAGCGAACCGGTTAAATATAAAGCATGACTTTGCGTACAAGGATTTGATCAAATCCAAGGCGTGGACTTTGAAGAAACCTGGGCACCCACTGGAAAACTAGGTTCTCTTTGTCTCGCACTTCTCTATGGCCTTAAGAATAAAATGACCTTCACACAATTTGATGTGAAGGAAGCATTTCTCCATGCTGCTCTAACCAAGACAGTGATAATTAGAACGCCTGAAGGGTCAGACCGTAAATCACCATATCTTAAATTAAAGAAATCACTGTACGGGCTTCGCCAATCTCCCAAGAATTGGTATGAGACTCTCACTAATTGGATCAAATCTCAGAACTTTGTCAAATCTACAAGTGATTCATGTCTTTATCTCAACTCTTGATCCATGGAAGTAATCTACTTCCACGTGGACAATCTCATCCACGTTGGTAAATCTGATTTATTTTCTAGCAACTTCCTCAAAAGATTCTTAAATTCCTCGTGCCATTCTCCGAATATCATCCTTGGAATGTTAATGGAGGTCAAGGACAACAAAATTCTCCTTAGTCAACCAAATCATATCAATCAAGGATTAGAAGAATTAGGTCTTACAGATTGTAAAAATATAAATACACCTCTTACTCAAAATCTTCATCTAGAACCGGTGTCAGATGAAGAACACAAGGAATTCTCCCGTCTCAACGTTAACTATAGGTCATCAATCCATCTTCTGAATCATCTTTCTCAATATACTTGACCAGATATAGCATTTGCTGTCTCAAGCCTGGTGAGGTTCAATATAAAGCCTGGAATGTCTCACTGGAGAGAAGTAAAGAAGGTCTGTAAATATTTGAAGATGACCCAAAATCTCAAATTGACTCTTAAATATGATCCTTCTCAGGAAGCTATAGCTGGTTACAGCGACACTACCTGGGGAGATGATCCCACCTTCCGTAAATCGCAAACAGGGTTTATCATCCTTCATTACGGCAGTCCGGTTGCTTGGAATTCCTTGAGGCAAAGAAACATAACTTACTCATCTACTGAATCCAAGCTCAATGCACTATTAGATTGCTACTTAGAACTTAAATGGATCACCCACCTTATCAAAAAAATTTATCCTTCCCTTAAATGCAACCCAACCATCTACATTGACAATAAGGGTTTAGATGATAAGATAAAAAAATTTGGATCTCACTATAAATCCCAACATATTGATATCAAAACAAAAGGTTTAAGGGAGGATTTCTCTCTCTCCTTGTTTGATCTAGTTCTCATCTCAACTGACAAGATGATAGCCGACTCTCTCACTAAGTCAACTTCAATCAATGCCCTGAAACTTCTTCAACAGGAAGTTTTCAACTAATTCTGGCTGTTCTGTTACCCTCTTAGCAGTCACAAGGGGTGTTAAGATTCTGCTTCTCTCCACGCGCCATTCCTCTTCGATAAACGCCTCTGTGTGCGCTACTTAGTGTGCTCTCCGCGCACTCTCATCTGTCCGCGGAATCTCATCTGTGGTAGATTGTCCCACAGTGTTCCTAATTTCCTTCTTCTTCTTGATAGTCTCCTTTTCTCTTGTTCTCTTGATTCTTTTCATAAATCTTCTTCTTCCAACTACTCTTCTTCTTATTCTGTCTTGTTTATCTGTTCCACTCAACATTCAATCTCCCGAGTCTCATTCCACTTGAACTCAAATAATCCTTGCCTGGTAAGATGTCACATTCTCAATATCCTTGATCTTATCTAAATCTGATCTATTTTCTATCCAGTCAATCTTCTTGTGATCTTTCATTCATCTACCTCCACCACATCAATTACTGTCCCGCTCCTTGAATCTCTTCAATATCAATCTAATTGCCCTCTTAACTTTTATCCCCAGTCAAGCTGTAGGGCTCTATCTCTTTCTTCTTTTTCTTTTCTCATGATTCTTATTTTCTCACGTCTATCTTTGTATTCTCTTTGTTCAGCCCATGCTGGTTCTAAGTCACACAGAAATTCAAAAATATACTTAGCAGCTGAAATTGACCAAGGGGAGTATTGAAAGTAGTGAGGGGACAAGAAATAGGATGCAAGGATTTTTTGTCATAGCCACCCATAATGTCACCTAGACCATAGCAAGATCTCCCAGAGAAGGATTCAACAAATTCTTCAGTGGCAGGAGGCAAGCCAGAGCCTTGAATAGTAACTTTATTGAGAGGTTGGAGATCATGAACTACTCTAATTTTACCATTACTCTTCAGGACACAGAAAACAGGGCTAGAGTAACTAGGAGTTAATTGTTTGTATAAACCGGTACGGACTGGTTTTCGGACCAGCTTGATGAATTTGTTGACTTTAGCAGCAGGGATTGGGATCTTCTTCCTTTGCCAGGGATCATGTTGAACTACAGGGATGATGTAAGGGAGACCATAGGATTCTTTCAAGAGACCTCTCTCTTCTTCACAGAAAGCAACTGATTTTCCCCTAAGAGCTAGGACATTTTTGATCAAATTTAACTCATCAGGAAGAATCCATCCATCTGGACCCAAGTTGACCACTTTCAGACGTTCTTCAGTGACCCAACAAGAGGGAATAAATGGACCAGTGGGGGATTGGGATAGACCACAGTAAGGATTGCGGGATAGAGGAGGACGCATAAGGAGAGGATTGAGGTTCAGAGGCATTGGTTGGTTGACTGGCTGGACCTTCTTTGCGACTGGTTTGTACTTGGTGGCAAAGAAGAGGAAACCCTGCTTCCTCCAAGCATTTACCAGTGAGACCTGAATACGAAAACTGAGACCATGTTCCAACATCTTCCAAGTTTGATGTTCTGCTGCGTCCTTGAAAGGTGCCTTCTCCATAAAAGAGGATCCAAAGGATAAACTATTGCTCACATGTGTGGCACAGGGTAGAGTTTTGAAAATGACAGCAGTAGAAGCCCCTGGTGGTGCATAATTGGGATGACTTACTTCTACCCCAAATTGCCTCCACCTAAGACCATACTCCTTCATACCAAGGCCACCAAGAAAAGAATCAAGATTGAGATCTAGTTTAGACTCATTGCGGAGATTTGAAACTGGATAGAGGATGATTTATCAGACTGAAAATACAAAAGAAAAGAAGATACAAAAGATCCAGACAAAGGAGAAATATTTTTGGATTTTTTGGATTTTTTATGTGTTTGATTTTTGATCTTATTTGGATGAGAAGGAAATGATGAGGAAAAAGAAAGATATGCCTCTGAGGTGGGAGTTGGTCCATGAGTTGAAGTCTGAGGCTGAGAAGAACTACAACTATCAGTAGGGCCAACTATTCTGCTAAAAAATGAGGATGAGAGGGATGAGAGTTTTCTTTCTGGTTTCCTTTCAGGAAAGATTGGGGAGGATGACCAGGGAAGTCTCTTTCCCAACAACCAGAATCCAAAGAACAAAGAGGAACTTCAAAATTTCTGCCATCAGCATCAGGGAGGAGAATTCTCTCCCCAACTTGATCAGAAAACATCAGGGTAGCACCAAAATCCATTAAGAAAGGCCTTCCCAAGATCATGGGACCATCCAGACAAGTGATCCAGAAGTGACAGGTGCCAACAATATTTTGACCAATTCAAACAGGGATATCCTCAGCAATACCAACCAGCTCACAGGACTGGTTCCCTATTCCATACACAGCAGAATTGAAACTGACCCTTGGGCTAAGTTTAAGCTTGCAGGCCATGGAGTCCAAAATCAAGTTGATCTGAGAACCCTAATCCACAAGGAGAGAAACCATTTTCGTTGAATCACCAAGATAACATGGGAGAAAGCCAAGAGGACAGGAATACAGGTTGGTATCTGAAGAGGGATCTGTTCCACCAGAATCCTCTATCAGAGTACC
The DNA here is from genome assembly GCA_025617555.3 of Puccinia polysora. NCBI lineage: Eukaryota > Fungi > Basidiomycota > Pucciniomycetes > Pucciniales > Pucciniaceae > Puccinia > Puccinia polysora. The sequence goes on from CM062618.1 coordinate 39,682,849, forward strand.
GGAGGAGACCTTTAATTTGTCCGGCCCAATCTCCACACGTTGAAAAGAAACCCATTTCTTCATCCCTTCATCCACAGATGGAGAGATTGACAGGAGTTCAGCCACAGATAGATCAGGGATTTTAAGATCAGAAATTTTCTTTAATACTCCTTCTACAGAATTGGGGTAGTCCTTGGAGATGCCCCTCTCAAATCAAACTTTGGGCTGGGTGGAGGGTGGAAGATCAGGTGCAGTAGGTACTGGAAGAGGATCTGAGGGTTGGAAAGGTTGAAGAGGGGGAAGATCAGAGTTGCCCTGGAACCTTTCCATAAGTGGTTCCCTTTCTACTTCCATGTCTTCCACATCAGAGGAAGGAGGCTCAGGTAAAGATCGACGTTTAACGGGTTTTTGCAGGATTGAGGATGGAACAGGAGGAGACTTATGAGGTTTTGGTTCCTCATGGCATTTCCTAGCTGGATCAGATTGATAGGTGCCAGGGAAGCTGGAAGAAGTGATAGCTGGAGGATACCAAGGTTGCAGAGTTCCACAGGATGATCAAAAATCCACAGAGACCAAGGATGCCTTCTTGGGAGTTGGTGGTTGGTATGAGGCCACCACATGACGGATTGGACGAGATGAATCAAAAGGGATCAAAACACCATTAGGAAGGAAGAAATTATTTCCCTTCTGCTCTACTAACTTCTCCTCCTTGTCGTTCTGGAGTTCAGGGCATCTACCAGTACCATGGCCTTCCCTATGGCAATAATAACAGACTATAGTAGATTTAGGAACAGAATTAGCAGGTTTAGGAGTGGCTAAAGAGGATATTTTCTGATCTATTTTATTCTCAAATGCCTGAAGTAATTTAGTGATCTCATCTATAGTAGGTGTCTCCCGGTGGGTCTGAGGATTGGGTTTAGGTCTGCGATTGGCTTCCATCTTATTCATGATTTTGTTAGATGCTTGAAAAGAGGGGGAAAGGACAGGTTCAGTGGTTTTAGGTTTTTCAAAGGTGAGAGCTGTTTGACCTTTCATAACTTTATCCACAGTATTCCTAAGAACCATGAAGGCAGGGAGCTTGAACCAATTGTCTCTTGTTGTGATCATGGATCCGGATTTCACCCATTCATCCTTAATTCTTTCCTGCACTCCTGGAGAGAAAGACTGAAAAAATCGCACTCAAATTTTGTCCAATGTATCAATTTGGTCGTTCCAAATAAGATAGGACTGGATAGGGTCCCAAGATTTTCTGAAAGCTTGATAGTCAGAGGCTGAGGGGATACCACCATTGGAGATCCATTGAGAAAACAGGGCGTCCAAGTCTTGCAAAGTAAATCTGGCTACATCTATTTTTCCCAAATAGGCCAACATAGCCTCTTTCAGAAGCCTCCAGTTTTGAGTTTCAAATCCCTTGAACGATTTGATAACCTCCATAAATTTGTCAGAAGAGATAAAAAACCGTAACTGATAAGCCATATCATATTCACTGGCACCATCCACTTCAGCAGCCATCTCATAGGAGTCCAGGAATTGTTTGACATTGGTCCCATTGAAGCCTAAGTTTTTGTTCTGGGGTTTGATTTTGATCATCTTGGCCCAAACAGATGAGGAGGATCCAGCAGATTCCATGTTGAAGGGTTCCTAAGAGATCCAAACAAGCAGATTTCCAAGGTGGCTCACAAGTGTGGCAAGAGTAGAGTTTCACAAAAAGAACAAGGATCTTGCCCAGATGGTGCACAATTGGGAGGACTTACTTCTGGACCAAGTTGCCTCCATGGATCAGATCTGAAAGAAAACAAAGAAAAGGAAAAAAAAATTAGATTGGATTTCGGAGTTGATTCTTCAATTGGGATTGTAAATCCGAAGGTTGCTGGTTTGATCCCGGCCTGGGGGACCAAATGTAAGACTCCAAACGGTGCTAGGCTTTGGAAGTTCTGTGGAGGGGAAAGGTGCTGTTTAGGCTGCCCTCCTGAGTGTTACAAAAATATTTAAATGTAACCAAGATCAAGGTCCAGAACCTGGTAAATGAGGAATCAAGAAGTTGAGGATAAAAATGACAATGGTTTGGTAGCAATGGAACAGCACTATCTTAGCCAAGATTATGCAGGGATAAACTTGAACAAAAGAAGTTAAAGTCTGCTTAGAGTTCAAGGAACAAAAGCTGTTGTGTGTAAACAACGCCCACAAGCTAATAACTCTGGTCGTCAGCAGAAGATTGGGGATGATCAACTCAAACCCAACCAACCTCCAGGTTCTCAATGAACCTGCCCAACTCTCCGCAATCAAGCGCTTGAAGGGTACCAGATAACTGAGGGTGGCTGTACAAGACAAAGCACAATGTTTTAAGAAGCTCTAAAGCAAACAGTAACTGATTTGAAGCAAGGATAATGTCAAAAATTCTCAAGGGACTCAAGAGTAGGCTGGCAGAATGCAACTCCAAAGAAGATAAGGGGAGGTATAACACTCCAGTTCTTAAGCTTAATAAGACCCCTTCAATCAATCCTGATTGGCTCCAGAAAGATGATCAAGGATCAGGACCAGTATGGTCAGAGAAAGGGATCAAGGAGTGGTATAACACACTCAAAAATTCCCACAGACAGAATTTTTCTTCAACCAGCAAGGCTATTGGTTGGTGATAAGGATCAGGGATCAAGGGTTTGAGTATGGAGGCTCAAGGATCAAGGGTTGAGTATGGAGGCTCAAGGATCAAGGGTGTGCTGATTTCATGCTGGATTTTTTCCATGCCCCCTCCAAAAGGCAGGGGAGAGCCCCTCCTTACATGGGCAGGAGGCCCTGTTAGACTATGTACAACGGATTCTACAAATAGCGCGGAAAGAGAAAGAAAATCAAGTTATCACTCGCGTCTGTCCGTGGATGGGTGTGTTAAAATTCTAGTCTTATATTATTGTGTTGCCTAATACTTGAGTGCAACCATTTATTAAGCTTTATATTCTTTTATTTTGCTCTAAGTGTTATGTCTAGTGTGATCTCTATAATAAGCTTGTTAGTCTTATTTCCAGTATCATATTTATCATTACCTACGGTAGCTTTTACCATAAGTATGATTGTCTAGTGATGTCTTTATGTTGGTCCGGCAGTACCATCTCTAGTGCCTCCTTTATCCTTCATCTACAGTGGCCCACTTCCTAAGACTTATATATCTGTGAAATCTTGTGTGTTCCTGATAATCCTTATCCATTACAGTTATTCATTACATCTTTTATTAACCACTGTTCAGCCACACTTTACTTACTCTATTTAAGCCTGTGCTTGACCTGGTGAAATACAATCACCTGTTCTTCCGTACTTTGAACTTGAGTGCCCCCTGAGACTCTCTGATCCGCTCCTCTTGGCGTCACAAGATCATTCTTCCTCATCTCTTAATACTTTCAACCGGAGCCTTTAAATCAAATTCCCACAGGGCGCGCGCAACAATACCGGAATCACCCACCCCTTGTCCAAAGGCGGACGGGGTGGGAAAGGAAAATGAACCAAAAAGCCGCAGATGTCCACGGGCGGTAGTTGACACTCTCCACCCCTTGTCCAAAGGCGGAAGTGGGCGGGAGAGTCCCAGGAAAGGTGACAGATGAAGCTTGTGAGAGCGCGGATGGGCGGATAGGAGATTGGCTTGAGGCATTTGAGTAAATCCTGACAGGATTTAGATTCACAACTGATAGATCAAGCAAGATGGGAGATTGACAGATTGGAGGATTGGACAAATGCTTGGATGTGCGGTCAGGATGTATTTGGTAAGTCATGGATGAGCGCCACGCGACAGGCGGACAAGAGATCGGGACGCGCGGCAGTCGGATAAGAGATCAGGACGCGCGGGGGTTGGATAAGAGATTGGGACGCGCGCGGATAAGAAATTGGGACGCGCGGCGGACAAGAGATTGGGGCGCGTGTGGATAAGAAATTGGGACACACGGCGGACAGGATAAGTTTTTTTTTTTTTTTTTAAGGATGTCCAAAATGGTGCACCACACCGCAGCCATTGTGTATACTTCAACTGTGAAGTGTGACAGCCCATCACTCCAGCAACACCAATAACCCTGATGAACCTACTACTTCACCATTGTTGTCCATTTTCACCCCTCTTCCTTGGTCAATTCTTCTCAATCTATCATGACTCCATTCTCTTCATGAATCCATTGATGATCAATGAACCTTTGTACAAATCTCTGGTTTTATCTTAAGTTTACCACTACTAACCCATCTCTCCCAAGCACAGAATATTCCAGACCTCAACTCAAAATCAGCCTTGTGGATCATTGTCCATTGCTTGCTTCTTTCTGATTCAGCCTAGTGGATCATTGTCCATTGTGTGCTTCTTTCTGATGCAGTATGCTTCTTTTTCCAATTTTGTTGTCATCTATTCTTCAAATCTTTCACCGCTGATCCACATGCCTGTGGCTATAGAAAAATATATGCTCACCTCTCCAACTCACCACTTGCTGTGATTTAAAGATTCCTGAGCTTTTAGTTCTGATTGTCCACGTTGGTTTCCTTCATCATACACTTTCATTACTTCCATTGTCTTTCATTCATGCTTATTCTTTTGTCTCCTGTCAGTGGTCCTGGTTCTAGAAATCAAACTCAGAATTTCAAAAGCCAAACTCACCATCCAGCCAATCAACATTCCATGAACCACGCCAGGGCCAGGGAGAAACTCTTCAAAAACTCTTGCACTTACAGGAATCTACAAATTCATCCCTCTGTTTAACAAAGACAATTATTCCATATGGAGTTCCAAATTTCAAAAAATTTTTTGATTCCAAAGAATTCTGCACTTCATGAACACAGAGGATGATTCTGCTGAATTATAAAATGAAACCAACCAGGAAATCACAGCTTACCTATTGCTTTGTCTGGAAGCCACCACTAATTTGAATATCATTACTCCTGAAAACAATGATGACACTTGTGGCATCTGGAAAGCATCCAAAAGTCACTTTTCATCATCTCAATCAGCCAAACAAGCCAGAGTGTTCAACAACTTTCTCCATCTCACCTTCAACAAACAAAAAATCAACAAGTTTGTTACCACCATAGGAATTTATCTAAACAAACTCATGGAAGTTGGCATCAAACTGCCAAACAACATAGTGGCCTACCTGTTATTTTTTAAATTCCCTCTGTATCTCAAACCTATCCAGTACAAAATCATGCATGAGGTTCACAGAATAACATTGGACTACTTCTTAAATCATCTCATACAGCACAAAAACAAGACTTGGGCCTCCAAAGAGGAATCTAAGGCTGAATTTACCCCAGTTAATGTATATATTTCAAGCTGAACCAACGGAATACACAATGCAATTGTACAAAATACCTCACGTGAACAATTCTGGGCTGAATTCCCCCATCTTAGACTCTCTCAACTGAAAGGCAAGAAACCCAAGAAGAATAAAGAAACAGAAGACAACCAAGCCAGCTTCTTCTTGTTCTTTTTCAGCACTAATTCCTCTGCTGTGCTCAATGAATTGACCTTTATCCTTGAATCAGGTTATTTGGTTCATCTGCTGAGATCCAAAAGCTTTTTCAAAACACTTAACAGATAAAACATATCCAAATCAATAAATACTGGAAAACATGGATCTGGATTGAAGATTCTGGGCCTGGGAGTAGCCCTCATCAAACTTGGTCAAGTAAATCTTGAACTGAAGGATGCGCAATATGTACCTGAGGCCACCATAGATCTTCTTTCCTTTGGAAAATTCCTACAAAGCAACTTTCAGATCAATGTTGACAACTCACTCCAACCTTCAACATAAAAGCCTATCTCCAGTGAAAATACCATCCTGCAAGGCCAAATGATCAAAAACCTGCTCTTTGTCAACCTGATGACCTCCAACCACTCCTACTTCTTGCACATGCCAGAAGAAATCAAGCAAATCTACCAAACACTTGGCCATGCCGGCTTGCATTGCATACAAAATTCCTGAGGGGTACTATTCCTACTTTGCTGAATAATGAATTCTCTTGCTCAGGGTGCAATTACACCAATGTTACCAAATGCCCATTCTCTCAAACATCCATCTCATCCTCCAAAGCATTCAAACAAACCCACCTTTATTTAATGGGACCCCTCTTATCAATGTCAAAAGGACACCATAGATGCTCATTAAACCTGTTCAAAAACTTCTCTTCATAAATTGGAGCCTTTTATTTCCTCTCAAAAGCAAGAGTGATGCTGCCAAAGGTATCATCTTTGTCTTCAACAATGAAAAGAATGAGTGAGGTTAATTTCCAAGCAAACTGTGCTGCAACGGGGGAGGCAAGTTTATCAATCAAACACTTAGGCACTTTCTAGAATCCAATGGCATCAAAAAAATCTGCTTTGAACCTTATCACCCATAACATAATGTTTGGGCAGAAGGGGAAAGCAGAACAATGACTGAATCTGTTTGGGAAACTCAATCCACTTCAAAACTACCTTTAAAACTGTGGCACCAGACAATCAAAAGCTGCTCTATTGGCCTCAATCAGATTCCAAGAAAAAGCAGTGATCCATCCCCCTGGAAAATCATACATCAAACAAATCTTCCTGAAAATTATCTTCTTCCTCTGGTGACTCCTGTTGGGTACCTAATTCTGAAAGAAAAAGGGAGTCTGAAAAAATTTGAAGAAAAGGGCATCCCAAGAAGAATCATTGGGTTTGTTCCCATACTTCTATTCTACAAGATCCTCAACCATTACTGAGCAATTGTTCAAACAAAAAACATGAAAATCTGCAAAATGGAAAATTCCCCACTCCTTGTCACACTGAAGAGCTGGACCTTGATATGGAACCATTGCAACTCATCCTAGCACCTAAAGAGGTCAGGACCACTACATTATCAGATCAACAAGTGTGGGATGACAAAGAGAAAATTCCTATCAAAGATGAGAATGAATCTTCATCTGAAGTCTCCAGAGATTCTCAAGGCCAGGAAGAACACATTCAGAACTCACTCATAGAGGCAGTCAGAATTTGCACCCTACAAGACCTAAATCCATTTACCAAACCAAATTGTTACGGATTTGCAGCTACTTGTGTACCCAAGAACATAGAGGAGGCTCTACAAGATCCACCATGGGCTGCCTCTGTCAAGAATGAAGACAAAATTTGTGAAAAACTAGGTTTTTTGGAAGAATATTATGGGCCTACCCCTGCTCACATCCTCAAAACCATCCACATCTTCAGAATCAAAGAAAATACCCATGGGGAGCCCCCTACCTGCAAGAACAGGCTTTTTGTTCAGGGTTTCAATCAAAAATTTGGAATTGACTACTTCAAAACATACTCACCCACCGGAAAAACCACCTCACTTTGTAAGCTCCTACTATTTGCCATTGAAAAAAAAAATCCCATCCTTCAACTAGATGTCAAAGGGGCCTTCCTGCATTCCAAACTTGATGAAGAATTATTTACAAAAATTTCAAATGGAAGCTCCCAAAAGAATGCAATTCTCAAACTTAAGAAATAACTTTATGGACTCAAGAAGGCACCCAAAAATGGTACTGGAACCTGAGAAATTGTATTGAATCCCTAGGATATTGACACTCCCATGCTGACCCCTGTTGGTACAATTACCACTCTCATTTCTCGTGACTGTTCTTCCATGTCAATTATCTACTGGTTGTAGGAAGCGCAAAAGAATTTAAAGATGAATTTCTGAATAAATTTACCAACTCAACCAGCCACCAATTAAAAACCATCTTGGGAATGAAAGCTAACAGGGGCGCTACTTCCATTTCTCTCTCTATACCTCTCCACATCAACAAGGGATCAGAAGCTCTCAACATGAAAGACGCAAAACCTATCTCCACACCTTGCACCCCTGGGAACTGACTGATGCCGGCCTCTGACAAAGATAACTACTCCTTTCTGGTGCTGGATGCAAACTATCAAACCCAAATAGGCGAATTAAACTTTGTAGCAGGCCTAGCTTTGCCTGAAATCTCATTCAGAGTCTCCATTCTTGCTTGTTTCTCCAAAAATCTGGGCATAATGCATTAGAAAAATATCATCAGAACATAGTGTTACCTGAACTCAACCAAAGAGCTGAAACTGAATATTTCAAAGAAGAAAAACGGTCTGAAATTGGTGTGCTACAGCAATGCCAATTGAGTTGACAATCCAACTTCTTGCAAATCTCAAACCAGTCTCCTCTAACTGCTCTTTGGTGTGCCCCTCTACTGGACTAGCAAAAAACAATGAAACATTAACTACTCTTCAACTGAAGCAGCATGCAACCCACTCAACAACGGACAACTCAAAGGTTGATGGATTAACCACCTAATTAAAGAAATCTCAAGAAAAGATAAGGCCATAGCTCCAAGCATCCATCTGATTGACAACAAAGGGTTAGAAGAAAAAATTAATGCATTTGGAACCAACTCAAAAACAAATTTCATAGACCTAAAAGCAAAAGAGATCAGCAAGGACCTAGAAAAAGGATCAATCAATTTTCAACTTATCACCTTGGAAGAAATGGCTTCCAAAACTCTCACTAAATCTCGCTCAGCAGCTTACATTCTTTGACTTGTTTCCCATGTCTCAACCTAACTCAATATCAAATCAAGGAGGGCTGTTAGTATTCTAGCAGAATCTCTCCCAAAAATTTAACTCAGGCGCTGTGCATACTTCAACTGAAGTGTGACAGCCTGTCTCTTGAGCAACACCAATAACCCTGACAAACCTCCTACTTCACCATTGTTGTCCGTTTTTACCCCTTTTTCTTGGTCAAATCTTCTCCACCTATCATGAATCCATCCTCCTCATAACTCCATCAATTATCAACACACCTTGGTACAAATCTCTTGTTTGATCTTGAGTTTACCACTACTAACCCATCTCTCCTTAGCAAAGAATATTCCAGAACTCAACTCAAACTCAGCACTGTTGATCATTGTCCATTTCATGGATGCAGTATGTTTCTTTTTCCAATGTTTCTGTCCTCTATGCTTCAAATCATTCACCGCTGATCCGCATGCCTGCAGCTAAAGAACCCTTTATTCACAGCTCTCCAACTCTTTAAGTTCTGTCCTTTAAATATTGCTGATATTTTAGCTCTGATTGTCCAGGTTGGTTTCCTTCATCATAAACTTTCATCAATTCCATTGTCTTTCATTCATGCTTATTCCATTTTCTTCTGTCAGTGGTCCTGGTTATAGAAATTAAACTCACAATATTCAATGTGAAATATTCTGAAGAGCCTAAAGAAGCCTAATTGTATCCTTATTGGATTCCCTTTGTATTTCTTAATCCCCATGTCTCCAAGATCTCTAACTATTTTCTAGAACTTCCTGCCAAAGGCACCTCTACCCAGCAGATTTTTTCCAAATCCAAGGCCATTACTGTCCCTCATTATTTGTTTCTAGAATCCAATTTAATTTTGAGTTTTCTATTTCAAGAATAATTTTATTGAACCTTTTGAAAGAGCTACTTTTAAATTTTACACTTTTTTCTGTTTCTTTTCCATCTTTTTTGTTAATTTTTTCAATACAGCACACCTAGGTGTTTAATTAAAACACATTCTAAATTTTGGTTTTGATGAAATGTAAAAATCCATTGAAGCCTTTTGGATTTCAATTCCTAAATAACCAACATATTTTGTGATATCCAAATTTGAGAAAAAATCTTAACCCAAAAATTGCCCATTAAATGCCCAACACCTCCTGCCAGAAAAAAATAAACCTCACAGGGTTGCATATTGGTTTTCATCCCAACCTGAAAAATTGCGCTTGAGCCCTACTAATGACAAATTCTTTCAATGAAGTTAGATATAGTAGAAAAATGACAATGATGCTAGTTCATTTGGATATCTTGGTGTGGTTTTGAGCCATTGTGGAGTTAAACTGGTTCTGTGGTGTGACTTGTCACACAATTGTACTGGGCCCCAGACTAATTTGTAAAATTCCCTGTGCTGGCTTGGGATTGCTGTTGGGCTTTCACATGGCCAAAAAAGCCACCTTTCTGGGTCATCCTGATGCAGAAATTTCTTGTCTGTTGGATTTTCCACCTGCAGGTCAGGCAGCCTATCAGGCTGGCCTGTATAAAATGGGTTGTTTTTTAGGTTTGGTCAAATCCCTTGGAAGAAAACCAATTTTAAGGAAGCCTTGCAGGCTTTGGAGTTCACCTTAATTATACCAAGTACCTTGCAGTCCTTTATCTACAGCAAGTGAAATTGTTGTTGGAAAAGTAATTTTTCCAAGAAAATAGGTAAAATGCTCAATAATAATGATATTATGAGAGCAAGTGCAAGGTTTTGGATTTGGTTTGTTTTAATGGTTTTAAATGAATTTTCAAAGAGGGGTCACAGCTTATACCAATCTGGGGATCTTAATTGAAACAACTTCTCTTCAAGGGGCTACTTTGAACCATGTAAAAACCTTGGGACAATGAGGTCCTAATTGATTTCTCGAAAGGGGTTTACTCAAGGGGAATGGGTGGACTGGTTGTCTCAAAGCCCTCATTCTTTAGGGAAAGGAGCAGATAACTTACTTCTTGAAGCAGGCACTCCAATAATCTTGCATAAATTCATGTTTGGAAGGGTCTCAGGGCAACTCTAATGGAATTAATGATGGGGTTAGAATTAATAATTATAAAATCATACTGAGGCCATGAATAATTTTTTTATCTCTAATAAAAACTTGATAACAGACAGGAATGGGTCTGGATTGGTTAATTAAAAATTAAAGGTGTTTAAATCATCCAAAAAGGGCTGTATAAATACCTTTTGGGGTAAGGGGGTCTTCCCAGGGCGGGTAGAGAGGGTTTTGCTGGTAGGATAAGGATTTTAGGCTTTCCAGGGCTAGTTTGGCGCGCATTCTTAGTGCTTTCACTCATCTGGACCTGTCTGTGTCATATTTATGTGTGAAATAATTATCAGAATCTGTTTAAATGTTAATTTTTCATTTACAAAGTTCTGACAATTTGTTGATTTTGTATTGTATTTTTTTGAGTGACATGGTCAGAAGTGGGTGTTTTTAGATTTTAAGCCATCTTCTAAACATGTTTGTAATTTTTGATCAATTTTAGGAGAACTCCTTAGTATGTCTTTTGATTCATAAAGATTTCATAATAGTATTTACATGAAATCCTTTATTATTATTTTCCCTAATTAGTCTGTCTTATACTTTTCTATCTGTCAGTCAGGTTTTTACATATGCATGATGCATGCAAGTGGGATGTAAAATGTTCTTGTGGTACCTGGCTGTCAGGAGTTGTGCAGTTATTTTTGATGCGCAAATACCTGAAAGCTGCAATTCTGAGTAAATTTCAGGTGTGAAAACTATACATGACATTACATGTGAAATATTAAAATGGAAAAAAGTGCCATAGTGAGGCCATGGCCTTTTGGTGATTTACCTTTTTAATTGTTTAAAAATATTAAGAGTTTGAATTCATGGGTGGGGTCTGTGAATTAACCTACCTTATTTTAGATGAGGAATTGAAATTTGCAATAGTATTTTAGGATTTCACACTATTATTATTTTTATAATTTATTCTTATTTTTAATTCTACCTTGACAGGTTTCTCTTTAAAAGTAGCAAGCTCACATTGGAGGTTGGGTTGGGTCAGCAAATATTTATTTGGGCTGCTTTTCCTGAAACCAATTAGATAGTGAGGAATATTCTAAAGCAATTTTTCCATTAAATCAGGGAGGTGAGGCTGAATTATGGCCCTGTATGAGTGTGTGGGAAGGTATTTCTGGTGCAACTGCCTCAGAATGGGTGAAACCAAGGATTCATATTTGGATAATTGGGGATTTGTTTCAGGGGGGTGATGATAAATTCACAAATCCTGGATGCGTGGGGGTTGTGTTGGGCCCTACAGGGCCCAATGGATGTATGGGGGCCCATAAACGCGTCCAAAACGCGCGTGCAGGTGTTTTGGACGTGTCTAAATGCGCCTAAGGGGCCGTCTCAAACACGCGCAACCCCCAGGAGGCCATTTACCCCGCATACAAGGCGTATTTGAGCTGTTTACCCCTGTACACTGCAGACTTGAGCCTTGTCCGGGGGGTGCACCTCCCCGTACGGCCCCCCCGGGGGTTGTGCCCAACTTTTTGTGTCCCCCTGGACCACATTTGGGTTTCATCAACCCATATTTGGGATCAAGGCATACTATGTGGGACTGTTGGACCACATCTGGAAATCATAAAGTGACACTAAAGTGAAATCAAAATGAAATTAAAGTGAAATTAAAGTGAAATTAAACTGGAATTAAAGTGAAATTAAAGTGAAATTAAAGTTACACTATAGGAAAATTCAAGTTAAGATCCCACAAAATTTTTCTTACTCAACTTGAAATTGAGCAAACTGTTGTTCAATTTAAATTTGAATTGAAAACTGAAGTAGCATTGCATTTTTTTTGCATTATGGGAACAGTGTCAAGCCCTCCTTTTAACATGGTGGCATTCAAGGACTACATTAGTGCAATGAAAAAAGCTGCAGAAAAAAAGGATGTGGGTAATGAATAATTGGAAGCCCAAATTACATCCTCATCAAGGGTGACAATTGAGGAACAAAATGTTTCAGAAATGGAAATGACCTCTGGTGGTGAGTAACATTTTATGTTACTGGTCTTGGCCTTATTTAATTTGATTGAAACTGAAAACTGATGGAGTGCATGCCATCAACATAACAATGTAAATATGACAGACCCACCTCACGCACCTCCCATGAGAGCTTTTCCTACTAGGGAAGAGGCACAAAAGTATTTTCCAACATGGGCAATGAAGCATGGTTACAATTTAAAATTTTTCAACACAAGGCGTGACCAATATGTGGATTGAGCCTGTGATAGACATTTTTTGTACTCTGGGAAATTTCTCACCAAAAGGTGAAGGAAAACATACACAAGGAAAGTTGGGTGCAAGTTTTTAATCCATGCAAGTTTCACAAAGCAGGACCCCTTGTGGCGTATCTCCTACAAGAATGATCAACATAACTATGAACCATCCCCATACCCCTCAGGTCATCCTCATCTGAGGAGAATCTCTGGGGTAGCCTTATACAATCTAAAAGAAATCTTGCATGATGGGCTCAATACACTTCCACTCAAAAGAAAATTGAGAAAGATTGAGGGTGGAAAATATGTTGATGACCAAACAATCTATAAAACTAAGTGTAAGGTAGCACTAGCAGAACTAAAGGGGAAAAGTGTTGTGGAGGTCTTCTTTGAAAAAATTGGTAATTCAGGTTGGGTTAATCAAGCAAAATTCAGTGGAGAGGGTCACTTGGAGGCCCTATTCTTGGCTCACCCTGAGTCACCAAAGCTTTGCAAGCAATTCCATCATATAGCTATGATGGATTTTACTTATAGTACAAATAATTACAACATTCCCCCTGTTGCACTTTGTAGGAATTAATTACAACCAGAAAACTTTCACAAAAGCTTTTGTTTTTATAACAAGAGAAATGTTTGAGTTCTACAGTTGGGCTGTAAATGCGCTGAAGGAGTTAGCTGATGATCCTGAGAGACTTCCCAAATTCTTTGTGAAGGACTGTGAAAAAGCTTTTATCTGTGCTCTAGGAAAAATATTCCCTGAGTCAACAAGGCAGTGCTGTCAATGAAACTTGTCTAAAAATATACGACAAACTGTAAAGTGCGCTTCAATAATGACGTTGAAGGGTGGCAAAGCTTTATGTCTCTGTGGGCTAATTATGGGGCCTCAAAAATCATTGAGGAGGAAAAGGTCAATCATGCGGCACTTAGAGTAAGTTCCAAATCACTGCCTCCCCTGTTGATCTTCCTAGTTTTGGATTGCTTACATTATGACTTTTTTAAATTGTTTTTTGGCAGACCATGAGGATGTACTCAAGTATATGGATCATAATATCTCCCATATCAAAGAGATGTTTGTAATGGCTTGGACTTGCAAAGACCCAGACTTTGGAAATGAAAAAACTTCTTGGGTTGAAGTTGCCCATGCTACTCTCAAACAATTACTTGCAAACTTTTCAGGAAACATTTTGGATTTTTGTAGAAAACTAGAGGGAACAGTTTCCAATCAGATTAAATTGGTTCAGGCTGTGCTTAACAACTCTTTAATGAAGATTGGAATGTTTCTTCCTACTGAACTGTTACCATTGGGATAGAAGGTTTATTTACAAGCAATAAAAACTTTTGGGGAAAATTCAGAGAAGTTAAAGCGCAACCATGATGAGGAAGTGTGCACCATGTCATACTCAATGAATATGGGTTTTCCCTGTTCCCACCAAATAGGTGAACTACCAGTGCCAAGAGGCTCCTTTGTGCCCAAAGATATTGATCCTCAGTGGAGTTTGGATTATGAACCTTGCAGTTGTAGTTCTGTAAGTTGTTTTAATTTGGATTGTTCAAATCACTTTGTGATTAATGCTTTTTTGATGATTATTCCAACTTGCCTAATATTTGATCCTTTGAACTTTTAAAGATCAAAATTGATGAAATGCTCAAAAATTCTCAGTTACATAAGAAGCTCAATGCAATGATCTTGAATAATCCTGATCAAGATTATTGCGGGCTGTTGAAGCACTTAATGAAGGAGATTGCAAATTATTGATGAAAGCCAAGACTTGAATCTAAATTCTTTCAATTGAGAAGAGGCTGTCGAAAATTTAAAGATACCTGGAAAGATCCTTCTCAATTTGAACATGTTGAAAAGGAACTCAAGTGGGGAAAGAGAAGTAGAAGTGCACCAAAGAAAAAAAGATGAATGATTTTAAGTCTTTTCTTTTGTGAAATGTTCATTTTTTTTGGTTTAATGAACTTATTGTGAATTTTTTATAGTCAATGTCAGGCTCTTCATCTGACTTTCAAAGTTCAGTTAAAGAAAGTGAAAGTTGATCAGGTTTGGTGCCATTTGAATCTGATTCCTTTTTGAAGGAAGAAGAAGAAGAAATTGATGGGTAAAACAGAAGCTCAACTTTGGTGAGTGTTGAATCCTTCAATTAGTTTAGAATTTTGACTAACAACTTTTTGATTTTAGGAAGTGGATTACCTCAATCAAATACTGTAGAACTTACATAAGTTCTTGGGTGGGTTTTGAGGTCCGCTTGGTGGTGGAAATTGTGGTTTTGGAGTCATTGCTAAATCACTTGGGTATGATGAGGATGGATGGTTTAAAGTTTGGAAAGAAATTATTGAAAAATTGAGGAAAAATAAATTTTTCTATCTAAGGTCCTTGGTGGCAGTAAAGATGTTGGAAAGATAGAACAAAGACTTGGTTTTAGTGACATCAATGAAATGATTCCCTCTTCAAAATGGCTTTCAAAGCTTTAAATGGGTCAAATAATAGCTGATACTTATGGAAGACCAATATGTTTTATTTCATTCAATTCATTTTTTACTTTTAATCCTATGAAAGTGGGTGTAAAAGAACAATCAGATCCCATGTTCATTTGTTTTGTTAACAATAACCATTGGTTCCAGCTTGTACTTAAGTTAGATGTAATTCCAATCCCACCCATATTTTCCAAACCCGGTTCCTTGGTTTCTAAAAAAGCAGCTTGTTGGGTTGGTCACCTCAAAGATCAACTTGAGTTGTATTCTAACTTATAGATTAATTTCATCATTAGGGTTTGGATTCTGATGCTAATCTTGTAATTCTATTAATATAAAGGGTTAGCACATTTTGAACATCATTATGTTGAGTGTTTTGAGTTAACATAATTATGATGAGTGTTTTGAATGAGATTACAATGGTAAGTCAGTTCTACTTGTGTTGGGCTGATCCCATCACAAACTTAACTTGCAGTTGAGCTTGTGATGGTATCAGCTTAAAACACGTTGAACATGTTTTTTTGGGGGGGTAAATGTTAAATTCACGACTCATTGAGCCGTGTAAAACCCCCCATGGCTCAAAGAGTCGCGCGGCCATCCCAGCCTGGTCTTCCAGCATTTTGGATTCCACATAACTACATTTAAGCCGTGTGGAGCTGTACATGGCTCAAATTTAGTTGTGTGGCATTCCACACACCACCGGATTGCGGTGAGCCAAAAAAAATTAAAAAAAGGAATGAAAGGGCACTAACATAACCCATGATTCAAAAAAACCTTCCAAAAAAAGGAATCAACCAAAAAATCAAAGAAATCAAAAAAATTGATTTTTCGGTTAAAAATAAAAATAAAAAAATAAAAAAATTAATAAAAAAACCAAAAAAAACCAAAAAAACTGGGACTATCCAATGGACTAGCCCTAAAGTAAAAATACCCAAAAAAACACAAGTAACTTGACTAGCCCTAAACTAAAAACACCAAAAAAAAGACAAGTCAATTGAAAATCCCTAAAGAAAAAACACCAAAAAAAAAGACAAGTAACATGACAAGCCCTAAATTAAAAACACAAAAAAAAACAAGTAACTTGACAAGACCTAAATTATGTTCAACTTGACTAGCCCTAAAGTAAAAGGGCCCAAAAATTAAAGAAGTCTTTTGACCAGCCCTAAATTAAGAGTGCCAAAAAAAACCAGTCTTGTGACCAGGCAAAAAATACAAGAAGTCATTTGACCAGCCCTAAAGTAAAAGTGCCAAAAAAAATACAAGTCTTTTGACCAGCCCTAAAGTAAAAACACCAAAAAAAAACAAGTTCAACTTGTGTTAAGCTGATCCCATCCCAAGCTTAACATAAGTTCAGCTTGTGATGGAATCAGCCCAACACAAGCTGAATTGACTTACCATTAAACTCTCATTCAAAATACTCAATATAATGATGTTAACTCAAAACACTCAAAATAATGATGTTCAAATTATGATAATCCTTTATATTAATAGAAATTGTTAGCTTCATTAGAATTACAATTTATATGAAACCAAATGATGAAATTAAGTCAAATTCTATAATCTCTATAATCTAGAATACATAAGCAGTTTATCTTTGAGATGATCAACCCAACCAGAGGATTTTTTAAAAATGAAGGAACGCAGTTTTGCTACAATGGTTGGGATTGGAATCATTTCTCCCTCAATTACTAATAGAACCCAGTGGTTTTTGTGTCAGCTTGCTACTATTGCAGAGAAAGCTGAAAAATTAACAAGAATAAAATTACAATAAGAATATTTAAATTAACTAAGAAGGGGTAGGAAATCCATACATATTATTGCAGAAATAGATATCCACCCAAAATTAGTCAGGGTTGCTCACTGACTCCACCCTTGAAATCCAACTCCTTATATTTTTAATAATTAAAGAAAGAAAATACCAAAATACCACGGCACAAATATGGGAATTTTTGGCCAATTAAATATTTCACATGCATTTTCATGTATAGGTTTCACACCTAAAATTCAGTCAGAATTGAGGTGTTGGGTATGTTTTAGGAGTTACACAGGTAAATGTGTTCTGTCACAATTTGCGCACGCAGCAGGGGCAATCAATGCACCCGCGCGCGGCTGAGCAGCAGCACTGCAACCCTTTCAGTGTACCCTGACAAGAAGTTTACACATCCCCAGGACTCTGAAAAGTACGCAGCTGCAGGACTACGGGATGACAGAGTGACAGGCAGCCTGAGAAGCTCAGGTACCATGTAAATGTGCTACAACCTATACAGGTACATTCTACATATGTAATAAATGTCCCCATTAATAGTAGATAATCTAAAAATACATAAAATTTTATAAAAATACCTAAATAACCTTTTTACGTATTTTTAATTAAATATAATTGAAATACCAAAGATGTCAAAAATAAGAGAACTACTATTTGTAAAAATATATTAAAATACTTTAATATACAATTGTGAGAACTTCAAGGCATCAGTATCGGTGTGAAATACTAAGGAAACTAATGATGTAAAGATATCACATGAATTCTCTTGACTTATTTTTTTAGGTAATTATTTTTAGTAAATCAGCTGAGTTTAGAAAATAAGGAGTAAAATCAATATCATGATTTTACTCCAGTTGTCAATACATTATGAGAACCCACTTGACATCAGATTAACCGTAGTAATGTCTATGAGAAGAATTATTAAAATACTGGGAACATTTACTAAGGATAATTAATTAAATAATGAATAATATGGAAAGATTAGTGTTATTCACATGTCCAAAACATCAATTAAAAGGTAGAGTAATTCCCATACCCTGTGGAATCAAATAATACACATGCTACAGCACCTATAACAGGCTACAGGCTACCACTGGTTCTGCTGCTAGCCTGAGTGTCCGTCCCTTTCAGCCCCTGTATTCCTCAGAAGGACAATTTTGGGACTCAAAGAGCTATAAATAAGAAGCTCTTTTCAGGATATTGATACCCAGAGACCTGGTTATATTTACATCCAGAAAACATTCCAAGGTAATCAAATACTTTTAAGATATAATTAAGTGATTTAGGGTTTTATTCTGATCAATAATATTGGTCCCCAACACTTTTTATCAATTGAAACTTCTGAACAACCTTTTAACCCCAGTAACAGGTTAAATTCATCAGTGCACGTCCCAAACAGGTAACCAAAGGATTAAATAATATACCAGTGAGTTTTATGATCCTTTTTCTTTTGTTTCAGCTTGTTTACAAAGCCCTGCCACTCCACCGTGTATTTTATATACATATTATCTTTGGGCAATATATCCTTTAAGAATATAAATTAAAGGTTCCAAAGTAACCAGGTCTACGTGTTTTCGAAGTGAATTCCCTGAATAGAGGTTTTAAAGATCCCCGATATTATTGTGGCCCCTCTATTAATTTATTTAATAATCAATTTATTAATATTGATTTATAATATTGAGCCATAAACCAAAAAAAATTAACCTGGCAATAGATATATCCAAATATTTTACAGATCATTGCTGCATTTATTGAATAATATATTTATTATTTATTCTATCACCTCTGGTAGCTAAAGGACAGCAAGGGTCTTGGAATCCAGGAGGCTGACGTATTTTTTACAAAGAAAATGATCATTTGATCTGATTGATCAGTAACACCATTTTTCATTGGATTATAAGTATCACATGACTCCAATGAAATGAAACATATAGGTCTGAAATATGTGTCTGCTATGATTTGACCCATATATAAATTATCCAGCCATTTTGAGGAGGGAATCTTTTCATTGATGTCTTAAACATCAAGTCTTTGTTTAATCTTTTCAACCTCCTGTGCACCACCAAGCATCTTAATGTAGCATGCTTGGTTTTAATCAAATTTTTCAATCATTTCCTTCCCAACTTTAAAGCAAGCATGTTCTTCATAACCAAGAGATTTAGAAATGACTCTCAATCTGAAAATTCCCATCTCCCATTGGATCACAAACCTCACCCAAGAATTTATGGACTTTCTTGGGTATTTGATTGAGGTATTTCACGTTTGCTTCCTATCATGAAAACTAACTTAGTATTAATTTCTTTAATCAGATCAATTAAATTAATATTCACCAAAGATGAGCTTCTGGTTGATCTTTGTTGCACATTCTCTTCCTCTGAAGAGGATTCTGATTCCAAATGAAGTTATCCCAATTCACCTTCAGTATCTTCCTCTGAACTATGAAATTCATATTCAGATTCTTCCAAATTTGACAAAGAGTTCATCATTAGTTAGTAACTAAGTTCATTAAACCAAAACAATGAACATATCCCAAAAGAAAATACTTAAAATGTTTTGTCTTTTCTTGTTTGGATCCCTTCAAATTTTTTTTTCCCCCTTGAGTTGTTTTTCAAAATGCTCAAACCAAGATGTTTCTTGCCTGGTATCTGTCAATTTTTTCCTTCCCCTACTTGATCATAAGACTTTAGGTTCAAGTCTTGGCTTTGATTGATATTTTGTAATCTTCTTAATGATATACTTCAATAGGCAGCTTTTCTCATGATCTGGAGATTCCAAGATCATTGAATTCACTTTCTCATGTAACTGAGGAATGCTTAGCATTTCGTGAACATCACACTTGAAAAACTCAAGAGGATCAAACATTAGTGAATTAGAAATAATTAATTAAAAACCATTAATCACATAGTGATTTGAACAATCCAACTTGAACAATCCAACTTAAGCCAACTTACAGAACTAGAACTTCAAGGTTCATACTCCATCCTCCACTGAGGATGGAAATCTTTGGGTACCACAGATCCTCTGAATGCTAGACGGTCACCTACTTGGTGGGAACAAGGCATACCCATAGTCTTGGAATATGACTTGATGCACAATTTGCCATCATGATCACGTTTGAATTTCTCAAATTGTTCCATAATAAGATGAATTGCCTCTAAAGACAATTTATAACCCAATGGTAACAGTTCAGGTGGAAGAACTGTCCCTAACTTAATTCAATGGTTATAAATTGACGCATGAACCAATTTAATTTGATTCAAAACTCTTCCGTCACGGCTTTTCCAAACATCCAACAGCTTTCCCAAAGAGTTTGCAAGAAATTTTTTGAGATTCACATGGGCCCCTTCAACCCCAGATGTTGTTTTGTTTCCAAAATCTGGGTTTATACAATTCCGTGCTGTTACAAACGTCCCTTTGATAGGGAAAATTTTATTTCCCATTTGCTCAAGTACATCCTCATGGTCTTTCAAGAGAAACTATAAACTTCAAAAGTTCAGAACCCAAAACTAGGACGAATAAGAAGCAGTGATTTGGACCTACTCTGAGTTCCAAATCATTGACCTCTGCCTCCTCCTTGGTCTTTGAGGCCCCATACTTTTCCCACAGAGTCATAAATCTTTTCCATCCTTCAACCTCATTAACAAAGGGTGCTTTACAGTTTGCTTGTATGTTTTTATACAAGTGCCAAGTGCAACATTGTCTTGATGACTCAGGGAAAATAGATTCAATAGCACAAATCAGAGATTTTTCATGGTCCTTCACAAAGACTTTTGGAAGTCTCCCAGGATCAAAAGCCAACTCCTTTAATGCATTTACAGAACAACTGTAGAACTGAAATGTTTCTTTTGTTTTAAAAACAAGAGCTTTTATGAAATTTTTCCAATTGGCTGTCATTCCTACAACATGCAATGGCGGGGTTTTGTACTTATTTGTCTTATAAGTACAATCCAACATAGAAATATGATGGAATTGTTTTGAAAATTTTACTGCCTCAGTATGTGCTAAGTACAGGGCCTCCAAGTGACCCTCTCCACTAAACTTTGACTGGTGAATCCAACTTTTTTCTTCAAGCTGTTCATAGAGTACCTACATAACGCTTTTTCCCTTTAGTTCTGCAAGTTTTACCTTCCCCTTATTGTTATAGATTTTTAAGTCATCAACATAATCCCTCCCATCAATCTTGCTCAATTTTCTCTTATTTTGTAACCTATTGAGCTCATTTTTAATGCCTTCCTTAAGTAGATCCAAGGCTTTCCCAGAGATTCTCCTCAGTTGAGGATGCACAGTGGAATTTGAAGATGGTTGATGGTTATTTTGGGTTTCTTTATAGGAGATTTGCCACAAGGGGTCTGCCTTTGTGAAACTTGCATGGATTAAAAACTTACACCCAACCTTCCTTGTGTGAGTTTTTCTGGACTGTTTGGTAAGAAGTTTTCTTGAATAGGAACCATGGCAATCGCAGGTTAAATCCACATATTTATCTTTCTTTCAGTTCAAAGCTGTCAGAGCATAACCATTTTTCATAGCCCATGTTTGACAATAGTTTTCTGCCTCTTCCCTGGTAGGAAAAGCTCTCACAGGAGGCAGGTCAAGTGGATCCGTGACCAATTTGATGGTTAGGTTTTGTAGTTTCATAGTTCCATTCACCCATTAGTTCAAATCAAATTGAATCCAGCAAAGGCCTCAGTAACATAAAATGTTACTCACGACCAGAGGTCAAATCCCACTGTGAAATAATTTGTTCCTCAATTGTGGCACTTGATGAGGATGCAATTGGGGCTTCCAATGTTTCATTACCCAAATCCTTGTTTTCTGTTTCCAAAGCTTTGTTGATGGCACTATCAATGTAGACCTTCCATGCAGCCATTTCAGAGAAAGTAGGGCTTGCCATTGTTGCCATGCAAAAAAATGCAATGGTATAATTCAGTATTCAATCCAAATTTCAATTGAACAAACAAAGTTTTCTCACTTTTGAGTTTAGAAAGAATTGTTTGCATATTTTATATGATTTCAATTTTCAATTTAATTTCACATTGGTTTCACTTTAAAGTCACTTTGGTTTCACTTTAAAGTCACTTTGGAATTGCTAGGTGTGTAACAACAGTCCCACACAGTATGTGTTGATCCCAAATTTGGGTTGATGGAAACCAAGTGTGGTCAAGGGGTTGCCCCAAATTCTGGCACAACTTTGGGGGGGTAGTGCACCCCAGAACACGGTGTTTTTGATCTGTGTAGGGGGTAGACGGCTTGAAATTACCGTGTGTGGGGGGTAAATGGCTCCTACAAAACACCCCAGGGGTTGCGTGTGTTTGAAAAGGCCCTTTGTAGTCGTCTATGGGGCCCCACAGCTTATTTGAGCCATGTAGGGCCCTACACAACTCCCACACAACTGGAGTTGTGAATTTAACATCACTCTTCTTTTTGGTGTTTTTACTTTAGGGCTGGTCAAAAGACTTCTATTTTTTTTGGCAATTTTACTTTAGGGCTGGTCAAAAGACTTCTTGTATTTTTTGGCCCTTTCAATTTAGGGCTAGTCAATTTGGAAGGCAACTGGTTGGTTGCCTTCCGTTTTTTCTGTTTTTTATTTTTATTTATTTTGACTTTTTACTTTTTTTTTTTTTTTTTTTGGGCCACATGGCTACACAACTACATTCAAGCCATTAATTGTGCCACACGGCTACACGACTGCATTTGAGCTGTTTTTTGTGCCACATGGCTACAAAACTGCATTCAAGCTGTGTAGAGCCCCACACGACTACATTCAAGATTTGTGGGTCTCTACACAGCTCATATGTAGTCATGCGGACACCACACAGAAGTCCCTGGCCGCATGGAGTACAGCCCAACCACACTCAAGCTGCGTGGAGCTCTACGCGGCTAAAATTAAGCCGTGTAGATGTGCCACATGGCTCAAATAAATTGTGTACACGGCTTGAATGAATTGTGTACACAGCTCATTTGAGCCATGAATTTATCATCATCCGTTTCAGGGTGATTTTTTCTGGAGTCTTGGATGGACCAGGGATTTGAAAAGGTGAAAGGTGGAACTAGCCTCCCTTGCTTCAAGCTAAAAATCTTTTGCCCTGCTCCTCATTCAACCTCTCTATGCCCTCCACTTTTGACTCTCTCATTGCTGCACCAGAATCAATGAAAATGTCCTCAATGACCAAAAAAGGGGGTTGTGTTGCGGTAGTTGTTGATAAAAAATCAAAAAACAAAGGAAAACAACAAGCAAAATGTTGGACTTGTTTGAGCAAAAAAAGCCTGTTATTTATGATTTTTCTTGGTGAATTTCCAGGTTTAAATTCATAATCAAATACTCTTTTATATATCAGGTAATGATTTCTTTGAAATCTTGAAATGTCTCAAGGCTTCTGCTTTTGGGACAATTCATTCTGCAAAAACTCACCTTCATTGTCATTCTGAGAAGTTTGCAGATTCAGGGGACTCATTGGAACCACCAATACAACTGCTTTTGAATCCTGGGAAGTGGATATTCATGAAAGCCAAGCATGAAGTATTCAGGCAATTTTAAAAGGAATTACATCCATTATTTCAGCCAATTAGTTGACTTACTGGTAGAATTAATTTCATGGAGTTATATAATAGACTCAAGTAAGCAGTCAATATGGTCTATCAAGTGCGTTTGGGCACCAGGCCAAGTCCACTTGACTCACAACAGGCAGGAATTGGATAGGCTCCCAGAGTGCTTGATTTTGCACCCAGAATGCTTGATTGGGTTGGGCTTCCAGGGGTCCAACATTGATGCCCAATCAATCTTTTAACAACTCCAATCAAAGCTGGTTGCACTTGAAAAACCAGCTATTCTCTCCTCCAATCTTCACAAACCATTGATCATCTCTTTGTTTTGAAAACAAGTGATTTTTCTTTTTTATCTGATTTTTTGTTTAGGGCAGTGTTAAATTTACTACCTTGCAACCCCTGTTTACTACCTAAAAGGGGTTTCTTGGCGCAATTCACAACCCATTTTGGGTTGTGAATGGCAAAAAAAATAAAATATTTTTTTTTATAATCACCTTTTTAATTAATTTATTTTTTACTTACTTACTTATTTATTTATTTAAATTTTTTTAATTAATTAATCTTTTTATATATTTATTTATTTGTTTGTTTTTTTCATTTCATTTGAACTTATTTATTTTTATTTTTTTTATATTTATATTTTTAAATGTATTAATTAATTTATTTTTGGTTAAAAAAAAGTTAAAAAATATATATGTATATAATAACCATTTGAAACTCAGATGGGTTGGGAATGGCCATTTGCAACTTGGATGGGTTGCAAATTTAAGATTGGCCTTTTTTTTATTCTTTTTTCATTTTGGGATTGATCTAATTATCTTACTCAATCTTTTTTTTTACTCATCCTCCATCCCAAAACTCAACCTAATCAATCATTTCTACATCTCATGCGCTAATCATCTATCATTCCATCTCATTGATTTTTTTGACCCCATCACCAATTGGCTATCCCCCTACATGCTCCATTCTCCCTTTGTTGTCATCATGATCTGCCCTCCTTCTTTCCTACACCTTCTTCACCTTCAATCACCTCATACAATCTTACACCTCCTCCTCAAATCTTGGCAATCTTGGAAAGCAGCCCTACAAACTCAGCCTACCTCCCTCAAATGTACTCCTCTAGACTATTGGAAAGCCTTTCATCAATTTTTTATCCCAAAAAAAAGAATTCCTCCTTTTCATTGCTTGAAATAGTAGATATATTTATTTCATTATTAAACACAGGCTTTAAAAGCAATAACAGCCTTTTTTCATCATTTTTTGGAAAAGAAATCTAAATATTGAGTGGTGAGCAGTTCATTGCAACCAGCTTTGATCATCCCCAAGTGGGCCTTTAGAAAGCTCCAACATATTTGCTTAGCGCTAACAGACACTTGACAAGGCGCCCAAGTGACTTGGCCTGGAGCCAAGTCAACTGGACAAAGTGCCATGCACAATTTAAAAAATTTTGAATAACTTTACATGGCACCCAAACGCAGTTGATAGACCATACCATGTTGGAAAAAGTAGAAAAAATTTCACTTAAAACTTATTTATGGACATCCCCTCAAATCCATGGCTACATGGTGGTTAATTGTCACTTTATAGAGAATAACTGGTAAATCAACAGGAAAACTTTATCATTCAAACTTCCAGCTCCACATGGTGTAATTTCAATCAGTGAACAACTAGCCCAGACCCTCCATTCTTGGAACTTGATGGATATATTTTCATTTATTACTGCTGATAATGCAAGCTCTAAGGATAATTCAATAAACCAACTACACAATTTAATTCTTTTAAATCCAAACAATGCATTAGAGTTGGGCGGAAATTTTCTTCATATTTGATGTGTAGCTCATATCCTAAACCTTTTTGTCAAGGATGGCTTCAATTTTTTTAGGCTATCAACAAAACCAGATTCAGCATTAATTATTTAAGGGTTTCCCAATCAAGAAAACAGCACTTTGAATGTTCCATGGATATTGTTGGCATCTCACAGAAAAAACTGGAAGAACCTACTATTGATGTTTTAACATGATGGAACTCAACCTATGAAATGATTCTATTCTGCATTTCCATACCAATCAACATTCAGGCATCATCAGATTTCAAACGCACAGTTTGTAGACTGCCCCTCTGGGGCTATATGGCTTGACATTGGAGTAATGAAGGAAATTTTTTCAATTTTTTTGATCAGCAAAAAATTAACTTGCTTGTACCAAATATCCAACTTCCAACCTATACTTCCTTGCGCTGAAGGACATAGATATCATCTGGAAGTTTCATCTTAATAATTCAGAAATGATCATATTGCCTCAATATTTAAGCCAATGATTGATAATTTTTTCAAGTACTGTTTCAACAAGGATTGATTTCTAGCTCTTGATCTTTTTTCATCCCTGCTACAGATTTAAATACATAGAATACACCATTTCAAGGACTATGATTATTGAATCAGTTTGTAGTTACATTAAAGACCCTTGAAAAATAATATATCTATTTCTTGAATCTTATTTTCCCACCAGTGGAAAAATAAAACTTTACTTCTAGTGAAATTACAGAAAAATCAAATAGAAAACTCCAAATCAGATGGTTTTTGCAAGTTTTTACAAGGAAATACACAATCTCAATCAAGCACTCCTTTGACTGAATTGGATGGATACCTTCCAGAAACTTTGATTGAGATACTGGAAATTAGTTCTTAATTTAGCTTAATCAACTGGTGGAAAGAAAATTCATGTTGGTTTCCAACGTTAGCTTGTTTAGCAAAGCCAATGTTGATGGTTTCAATGACCTTTACTGCATCAGAATCAGTAAGACTCATCACCTTCTTTTATTAATTTTTGTGTGATAATTAATTCATATTTATTTTTAATATTTTAGGTCTTCTCTAAAAGTGTTTGTGTTTTGCATGACTTCAGAACAAAACTAGCTCCAGAGGCCCTTGGAGCCCTGATTTGTAGACAAGATTGGATGGAAAATTGCATATTATTTCTTCAGCTTTTCTCTCTATCAATCAAAAATCTTTTTTTTTCTCTCATACCTGCATATGTTCATGATTTGAAAATGCATCACCTTTTTTCAAACTTGCATTGGGCTAGTTGAAAGCACAGCAAATAGCTTTCAATTAAAACAAAAAAGAGGGCCTGCATACTGGCCCAAAACCGCACAAAGCCCGGAGATACGGGCTTGAGCCGGTTCCGGGCTCAACAAACCTTGGATTGTACCCGGCCCGCCAAAGCCCGCCTATAAGCGGGCCGGTTTGGGGCGGACCAAAAAGGGGTGGTCCCTACCCAATTAGCACCCGGACCAGCGGGCACCGTTCTACAGGATGAGTTAGTAACCTGCAATTGAAAGCTTCCAACACATCATTGATCTGTGGGAGCGCGTTTTTAATTCTCACCTAAGTCTGCCATCGCTGGCTCCGATCCATTTGAGAAGTGCTTTAGTGCGGATTACGCATTGCTGATCACAAACCAACGCTAGATCCATAGATGACATTCCATCTCATGGTGTTGGACTCCGACCGACACCAAGAACGTCTTGAGTTGGTTCCGAGGAGAAATCGAGACTCAGCTGAGTGTTTTTCAGAGGGTATATGTACCAGCATCCCGATGGCCTCCCGCACTTCTCAACGGCCGCCAGCTATCATACCCTCTCCACGTTCCAGGTTTTGCATTCCCAAGTCTAAGAAGCTCTTCTACATTAATCACAATCGCCTTAGCCATTATGGTCTCCCTCACCTACCTGTGCACCGTTATCTTGTCATTCTCCTGCATCGTCTTGGCCGATGATGTTGGCGGCCCCAGGCCTGACTCTTCCGACGAAAAATGGTTTTTCGGCGGTGGCTATCGGCGCTGGGTTGGCGCTGGAGCCTTTGGTTCCGGGCTATGGGGTTGGAACTCGTACCCTTGGCTTGGAAGCTACGGTAACTTCGGCGGATGCGGTGTCCTTCCCTACTACGGCGCTTGGTTCTCCAAAGATATCAACACTAGCGCCAACACCCGTCGCTCCAACATTGTTGACGCCGAGCAGTTATTCCGCCGGGACGAATCATCCGTTGCCTGCAAGAGCCAAGATGGCAAGTCCGTCCAACTTAAACCTCAAGATTGTGAAAAGTAGGTTCCATGCCCATTATCGCCCCGGAAGTCGATGATCCTTGAATGACTGATTGGCACCTCTTCACACAGAGCCGCCAACTTGTTGACCTCCAAGAAGACCTCCCAACAATCGTGTGGTTCCTGCACGGTCAGTGATTCTTGAGTATTCGTCAGTGTGCCACCTCTAGGATGAGGGATTGATCGACATGGTCTCTACAGGTAAAACTTGTATCCCCCGATGGACTGGTTTCAGCCACTGGCATGTAAGTCCTCCATGAACTTCATCCGGCAATCCGACTTTCGCCTGCGAATAGACTTGATGGTTAACTAATGCTGTCCCTACAGTCCCACCGACGCTCTAGTCAAAGTGACTGACCAGATCTTGAAATCTTGCGCAACTGATTCAGGCCACTCCGGCCAGGTGAGTGCTTTTTTGTCTTCTGTCTCCGCAAAACACGTGAGCATCGACGCTGACATGGGAAGCCTTGTCTGGATACTGCAGCCGACGCGTCGATCACCAGCCGACACCTCTCGCGCCGACAAAGGCCAGAAGGTAGCCGTGCTAGTCCAACAAGGCAACGGAGAGGCTTGTTAGGAGTACCGGTGACAATCCTGTTGATTCAAAACACCACTCAACCTTTGACTTAGCGTTCTTGGAAGCCTGAGGTGAAGGTTGAACGTTGTTCTTAACTGTATCCAGAAATGCACCTGTATCAATTGCTGCCTTTTGGCTTTTCTTGTTCCTCCTCATCGGCCTCTTGATTTTGCTACCAATCTGCATTTGTGTTACTTTCCACCAATGCCTTTGTCTCGCTTTTGCAATGATAAATTCCAGGTGCCGGGGAATTTTCCTTAAACCGAAGCTCAAAGGATGATTTTGGTTCCATTGGAAAGTGAGAGTTGAACTAGTGCGCAATGAAAACCGCCGCCAAAAGAAACACCTCCATCAATAACTTCATTTCCTGTGACACATGTATTTATGTGGATGCGGCTGCTCCACCTCAGTCGGATGCAAATTCAAGGCTGTAACCCGGGGCTTCGGGCGGGGTATGAGCCTCATCGTGACCCCCAGACCCTGAACATGCCCCAAAGCCCCGGGTGAATTGCGTATATGGTCACCTCCTTTGTTCATTCCTCTATATCATCATCATTGACACATTTTTTTACCCTATCTAAAACCCTTTTGGTCACTCCACAAAGATAGGGTGGTGAAGCTTCACGCTCCGTTCCACTCCACGATCCACTTCTTCTTGCACCAAACCTAAGGATATCCCCCCCTTCTTTCTGTTGGTGAAGCTCCCCCCCCTCCCCCCTCACCCCCACCTTTACCCGTGTCCATCTTGCCCGTCTGTGAGTATGGAAATGGATGACACTGACCCGGGTGGTAAGGGCTGGGCTCTCCCTGATCCCCCTAACCTTACGCTGCTGCACTTGGGCCTGCACACCCTTCTAAGTGAGCTATTGCATGACCAAAAAGAGATCAACAATGACAGTTCCATAAACTTATATTCTAAATTTGTTTAGATAATTCTGGGCCTCTTGGCTGAGTCCAATTGCTCCTTCAATCTCATGAAGGACATGATGGACAGCATGAATTCATAATTGGAGGTGATGAGCCAACAGATTGCTCAGCTCACTGCCTCTCACCAGCCCGCATCCCTCCAACCTACCACTGCCTTGTATGCAGCTGTTGCTTGGGCTAAACAACCTCCTCAAGCTCCCCCCAATTTGTTATAATTATGGCCAGCAATTAGCTTAGGCAAATGAGCAGTATTTAAAGCAAAAGAAATGCTGGACACTGTGTGTCAATAATGGCTAATGGGGCTCTCACAATGGGGCAATATGTTGGATGAATTCGATTGGATGATGAATGAATGATGGAAAACAGCAGGGAGAAGAGCTCCTTAAGTACAAAAGATTGGCCTCTTGTGAGCCCATGATACAACAAGCCAAAAGGCAAATTATCCGCCCCAAAAGGGCTCTACAGGCTCTACTGGCCTTGTTACTTGGTTTGGACTAAATCAGCCCACATGGCATCAGTCCCTGTACCCTTACAACCAGCCTATTCTGGTTATTTCTGGTGTTTCCACCTCAATGGGGCTGAACCAGCCCCTTAACTGTTCAATCCCCTTGGCTGGTTGTCCTTTACAACCAGCCATGATGACCTTTATTGCCTTGTTTACGGGCTGGTTGCCTCATGCAGCCAGCCCCTGGCCCCTCAAATGGGCCAGGTGGGACCCAGGGCAAACCTGGGTCCGGTCTCAGACTCACATGGGGGGGGGGTGACCAGCGGACATGTTGTCCCCCCCCTTTTTCTCTCAAATCCCTGGTGGGGGCGGTCAAATCCCCTCACCAGGGGCCCTGGGGGTCGATACCTCCAGGGCGTCGTCAAGTACGTTGGCCTGGGAGGTGATCAGGTCCCCCCAGGCCCATCGCTCCTCCCCCTCGGTAAAGGGGGGGGGGAGAGCGTCCCTGCCCTGCTTGGTCGCCTCGAACGATTGATGGTGGGGGGGTGATGAATTCCCCCCCACCTGCCGGTCGCTATCCTTGCGGCCGGCGCCGCCACCTCCTTGGGCAAGGGGGTGGTCAGGTCCCCCCTGCCCTGGCCGACCGCGCTGTCGCGGTTGGTCGCTGGCTGGTTCAACCCAGCCAGCCTGCCCCCTCCCCCTCGCGACGGCAAGCGAGGGGAGGGGGAGCGAGCCGGGGCCGCAAGCCCCCGCTCCGCGGCGCTGGTCGCCGGTCGCGACCAGCCGGGCCCGCGCGGCATCGCACCGCGCGGGATCCCTCGGCCGCGCAACAGCCCCGCGCGGGCCGTCGGGCCCCGCGTGGGCCGTGCCGAGGAACACAGGCGGCCCCGAACGGGCCGCGACACAAGCAGCGGCCCCGAGCGGGCCGCAACACGGGCGGCAACCCTAATGGGCCGCCCCAAGC
This sequence comes from Puccinia polysora, assembly GCA_025617555.3. Classification (NCBI taxonomy): domain Eukaryota; kingdom Fungi; phylum Basidiomycota; class Pucciniomycetes; order Pucciniales; family Pucciniaceae; genus Puccinia; species Puccinia polysora. The sequence goes on from CM062618.1 coordinate 39,713,405, forward strand.
CCGAATTGTGAGAAAAGACTACTTTTGCGGGCCAGCCCGTCTGGCCAAGTATGTCCAAAATAAACCTTGGGCCCAATTATGCCCATACAAGCCCATCTGGCCGTATTTGCCCATATACCCCATCGGGCCCGTTCGGGCCCGTGTACCAATGGGTCTATTTCACGCGTTTTGAGGCCAGTTTCCCCAACTCTGTAACATCCACATGGGCGCGTATGGTCCGTGTGTGTGTCCAATGGGCCTTAGAGGCCCATTTGTGCATCCCATTTGGATTACACTTATACGTAGCACCCGCGTAAGTGCGTACGTATTTTAACACACCCCCTTAATCCAAAAGGGGTGACATCCGCATATTAGTCACAAAGCCTTGATGCTTGTTTCTGTCTAATGCCTTAGTCAAGATATCTGCAATCATTGCTCCAGTGGGCATGTACCTCAACACAATCTCATTGCAGTTAACTGCGTCGCGAATATAGTTATAGTGAACATCAATATGTTTTGTTCTTGAATGGAACACTTGGTTTTGTGCCAAGGCAATGGCACTCTGGTTATCGGAATACAACAACGCAAACCCTTGTGGTTTATGTGTATCCTCTAAGACTTTTCTCAACCATTTTGCTTCCTGTGAAGCTGCTAAGTAAGCTCTATACTCAGCCTCTGTTGATGAAAGACTTATTGCCGACACCTTCTTGGACATCCATGACACCAGATTCTTACCTAAAAAGAATACAAAACCACTTGTTGATTCCCTAGTGTTACCATCTGCCCAACTTGCATCGGAATAACCAACCAAATCAAAGTTTGCTGACTTTGTAAACAACAGTCCCAGACTGTGTGTTCCTTTAAGATACCTCATAACTCTCTTAAACGCTGACCAATGCCTCATGCTTGGCTTCTCTAATTGTTGCGACAAGACCCCAATTGCAAACGCAATATCGGGCCTTGTACACTGCCCCAAATAATTAAGCAATCCGACAGCTGACCTGTAGTCATTCCCTGATTGAACAAACTCCAGATACTCCTCATCTGTAGACTTCTCTAAACGAATGTTTGACTGCATGGGAGTACCAAACTCCTTTGCATCCTCTAAGCCATACTGCTTAAGAAGAGCTTCAACGTAATGGCTTTGATCTAACTTAATACCATTCTTGCCCTTACTAACTTTCATTCCTAGCACCTGTTGTGCCAGACCAAGATCTTTTATCTTGAACTCCTTTTTGAGTGTCTCCATGACTCTCTCTTTACCATCACCAATAATGATAATGTCATCGACCCATACAAACAAGATTGCATCCTTTCTCACAAAAAGGCAAGGATCGGCCTCAGACGTCTTAAAACCAATCTCTATCAGTTTCTCACTCATGGTGTTATACCATGACCTAGCTGCTTGCTTCAATCCATACAGGGATCTACACAGCTTGAGGACATATTCCCCTTTATCTGCCGAAATAAAAGTTCTAACACAGATTTTCTTCATGGTTTCTGGTTTAGTCTCTACTAACCATTCACGAAAACCATCAGGAATAGACATATAAACAGTCTCCTCCTCTCCAAGTTTTGCATTCAAGTATGCTGTTACAAAATCAGCTTGTCTGATTTCTTCACCCAACTCCACTGCCAGAGCAATGATGTACCTGAAGGTGGACAGCCTTCCAGTTGGTGAGAAAGTTTCTTGGTAATCAATACCCTCTCTCTGCTTGAAGCCCTGTGCAACACATCTAGCCTTGAACCTTTTCAAAACTCCATTTGTGTCAAACTTCTTGTTTAACACCAATCGAGACCCCACAATGGTCTTTCCTTTTGGAACAGAATCCCGCTTAACCACTTCAAAGACACTATTATTCTCTAGAGAATCAAATTCCTCAAAAATAGCACTCTTCCAGTTGGCTCTCTCATCAGAATTCATAGCTTGGCCAAAGCTATTTGGGTTAACCCTGTTACCCATTTCTGAACTCAACTCCAGGACTTCATTGAGCATACACTGTTCCTGAAATGTATCTTCCTCATATCCTGCGGCAGCATAATGGGATCTCCACTCCCCGTACCTGTCAACCGGTTCTCTAACCCTACCACTCCTTCTAACCGGAGGTGGAGGCTCATCAGGTTCTGATTCCACAGAATCACCTGGAGCGGGTACTGAACCCTCTTGTGGCACGTCTGCCACCTCTTCATCTTCTGGAACCACATGTTCCACAGCTTTTGCTGGTGAAATAGGTGCTAATTCTATTTCTTGTTGTGGCTTAATCACAACGACATCTTCACTCCTTTTGAGTGGAAAGGTACTTTTGTCGAATTTTACATCCCTGCTACGGATAACCTTTCTTGTCCCTGGACAATAGATCCTATAAGATTTACTTATTAAATCATAGCCTACAAGTGCCCCTGTTCTGGCTCTAGGGTCTAATTTTCCGACCATTTCATTATGGTGGACACTATAATACACCAAGCAACCAATTGTTCTTAGGTGTGATGTTTTGGGGTACAACTTCCAAAACTGATAATGGGGGCACTTCCCATTAACACTTACAATGTTGTGCAACAGAAACACCGTGCACATCAACTCAGCCCATAAGAACTTTGGCAGACCAGATTGAGACATAATAGTTCTGACTTTGTCCAGTAAAGTCCTATTCATTCTCTCAACTATTCCATTATTTTGTGGAGTACTTGCAGTAGTGACTATATGAATGATACCATAATCTTTCAACAGCCTCCCAAAATCTTTACTCACGAATTCACCCCCTCCATCGGTAATAACCCTCTTGATCTCCTTCATCAGACCATTCTGTTTCCAGACTTTGAAGATTACAGAAACCTCCTCTGTGGTCTGATCCTTAGATCGAATTGGTTTAACCCAAACATAATTAGTTGCAGTATCAACTAAATTGATGAAGTATCTTGCCCCACCAAGGGACTCTGGAGTGAATGGCCCTGCCGAATCAATGGAAAATTCCTCTCTAGGAACATCTGTGTGATCTCTACTCTTAGAGAACACATTTCTAGTCTTAGCCCCCAAGGTACAACTCTCACAGTTGCTGTCCTTTACCTTATGGCCACTTCTATTGTGAGAAACAGTGCTCAGAGCTGAGAATTTGAACAAGCTTGCACACAGAAGCTTATTCCGAACTTGTACACTAAGAACAGTTCTCCCATTCATATCAATAACAAACCTATCTCCTTTAAGATAACGAATTTGGAAACCTTTTTTCCATAACACCCCAAGAGACACAAGGTTGTAAGGCAACTCTGGTACATAGAACACTTTATCAAAAGTAATTTGGAAACCCAGTTGATTTGCAAGAATAACTTTTCCAATTCCTTTAATCTGAATTGTTCTGCCTTTCTGACCAATATTTACAACCCCATCATAATCACTAAGATTTGAAAATAAATTTGGTTCAAAAAACATGTGATCTGTACAACCAGAATCGATCAAAACAAGAACATCCTCCTTCAATCCTCCTAGTAGGAAAGAAGCTTTATCAGTCACTGATAAGTTCTTATCTTTGAGGTTAAGATTACTCACTTCATAATCAATCATGTCCATTTCTTGATCCTCATCGATTTTGGCCTTCTTGTTGGGACCTTCTTCCACAACAGCCTCTTCAATTGAAGCATCCAATGCCACCATTGCAACGTTTTCAGTTGTGAGATTGACCTCCTTGTCATTCCCTTTGGACTTCTTCCTTTTCTTGGCCTCCTTGCAGTCCTTAGCATAGTGACCCTTATTCTGACAATTGTAACATAAGACCTTGGACAAATCATTTTTTGCCTTCTTGCGAGATTTTCCAGTCTTTCCAACTAGGGCTGTTCCAGAACCCCCCTTCATCTTGAATTGAAGGTCATCCTTTTCAATCCTTTTAAGCACATCCTCCTCCCCAGGAAGAGGATCCAATTGAGAAATGATTCTGACTAAGGAATCAAACTCTTTTGGCAGCTTTTGAAGGATTAAGAGTGACAAACACTCTGGATCCATGTTAAGTCCAGATGACTTGAACTTGGCTATACTAGACCTAGCCTCTGCCACAAACTGTTTACAATTTGAATATTGTAACTTGAACAGTTTATTAAAGGCTATACCCTTCTGGTGAACAGAATCACCAGCATACTTGGACTTAAGCAGCTTCCAAAGGATGCTGCCCCTCCTCCTCTCATCTTCCCTAAGAGTATCAGCAACCCATGTCACATGATTCTCATCAAGATGCCTAAGGATCAGATGGTAAGACTTCTTCTCCACTTCTGAACTGATCAGAGTGTCATCTGCATCCATAATTTCCCCACAGCAGATGTTATCCAGCTCACTATCCATAAGGAAAGCCCAAGCATTATAGTTCTGACTATTCAGAACTATTTTGGTAGAGCTAACATCAGGGATATAGGACATCTTCTTGGAAAACTTGAGGTCTTTGAGGTTCTCCAAAGTAAGGTACAAAGGTCTAGATGGCTTGGAAGTAATGATGATGTTGGTACTGATAATGTGTTATAATTATGGCCAGCAATTAGCTTAGGCAAATGAGCAGTATTTAAAGCAAAAGAAATGCTGGACACTGTGTGTCAATAATGGCTAATGGGGCTCTCACAATGGGGCAATATGTTGGATGAATTCGATTGGATGATGAATGAATGATGGAAAACAGCAGGGAGAAGAGCTCCTTAAGTACAAAAGATTGGCCTCTTGTGAGCCCATGATACAACAAGCCAAAAGGCAAATTTTCCGCCCCAAAAGGGCTCTACAGGCTCTACTGGCCTTGTTACTTGGTTTGGACTAAATCAGCCCACATGGCATCAGTCCCTGTACCCTTACAACCAGCCTATTCTGGTTATTTCTGGTGTTTCCACCTCAATGGGGCTGAACCAGCCCCTTAACTGTTCAATCCCCTTGGCTGGTTGTCCTTTACAACCAGCCATGATGACCTTTATTGCCTTGTTTACGGGCTGGTTGCCTCATGCAGCCAGCCCCTGGCCCCTCAAATGGGCCAGGTGGGACCCAGGACAAACCTGGGTCCGGTCTCAGACTCACATGGGGGGGGGTGACCAGCGGACATGTTGTCCCCCCCCTTTTTCTCTCAAATCCCTGGTGGGGGCGGTCAAATCCCCTCACCAGGGGCCCTGGGGGTCGATACCTCCAGGGCGTCGTCAAGTACGTTGGCCTGGGAGGTGATCAGGTCCCCCCAGGCCCATCGCTCCTCCCCCTCGGTAAAGGGGGGGGGGGAGAGCGTCCCTGCCCTGCTTGGTCGCCTTGAACGATCGATGGTGGGGGGGTGATGAATTCCCCCCCACCTGCCGGTCGCTATCCTTGCCGCCGGCGCCGCCACCTCCTTGGGCAAGGGGGTGGTCAGGTCCCCCCTGCCCTGGCCGACCGCGCTGTCGCGGTTGGTCGCTGGCTGGTTCAACCCAGCCAGCCTGCCCCCTCCCCCTCGCGACGGCGAGCGAGGGGAGGGGGAGCGAGCCGGGGCCGCGAGCCCCCGCTCCGCGGCGCTGGTCGCCGGTCGCGACCAGCCGGGCCCGCGCGGCATCGCACCGCGCGGGATCCCTCGGCCGCGCAACAGCCCCGCGCGGGCCGTCGGGCCCCGCGTGGGCCGTGCCGAGGAACACAGGCGGCCCCGAATGGGCCGCGACACGAGCAGCGGCCCCGAGCGGGCCGCGACACGGGCGGCAACCCTAATGGGCCGCCCCAAGCCCGAATTGTGAGAAAAGACTACTTTTGCGGGCCAGCCCGTCTGGCCAAGTATGTCCAAAATAAACCTTGGGCCCAATTATGCCCATACAAGCCCATCTGGCCGTATTTGCCCATATACCCCATCGGGCCCGTTAGGGCCCGTGTACCAATGGGTCTATTTCACGCGTTTTGAGGCCAGTTTCCCCAACTCTGTAACATCCACATGGGCCCGTATGGTCCGTGTGTGTGTCCAATGGGCCTTAGAGGCCCATTTGTGCATCCCATTTGGATTACACTTATACGTAGCACCCGCGTAAGTGCGTACGTATTTTAACACAATTAACTCCCACCATCCCAATTGGCCATTGGAGGTTCTGGCCCTAAACATGTTGTCCTCCACTTCAACCCACTCAATGCCACACTTAAAGATATCCCTGTGGCAGCTCTAGTCCAGAAATAAAATGAAGTATTGGTGTCAATGGAGGCCAAGGTTGATGGAAAAATGGTAAATTTCAGGGGAATCATTGTCTTCCCCTTGGGTGATATTTCTTTCTATGCTAAGAGTTCTCAACATCAGAAGTGGCTGATGGACAATAAACATGTTTGGTCCAAAAAGGTCCACTCAGATCTGGAACAATTGCCCAGCACCTATTTGGTTATGCTTCATGATATCCCCAAATCTATTGATGTAACCAGTAAGACTGTCATTGAATTTCTTGCCTCCAAAAATAAGTTGAAAGCCTCTGAAGTGGCCTGTATTAGATGGATGGGCTCCAATACTACTGTCCAGAAGTAGGCTAGCACTATTTTTGTGTCATTCCTCAACAGGGAACTAGCCCACTTTGTTGATCAATTGGGAATCTTCAATAACTAAAAATTTCATTGCACCAAGAAGTTCAAAACTTGGACTCCTCAGTGTTATTTCTGCCACTGAAGGGGCCATTTTTGAAGATGGTGCTGCAAATCCCCCAAGTGTTACAAGTGCAGTGCCAATCACTCTACTAACAAATGCCCTGGTGGCTCAATTTCTGTAAAATCTTGCATCTTGTGCACACCTCAAGGCCAAAACCCCAGGTGTCTCTGATATTTCACACACCCCTATAGCTTGACCCGCCCATTAAAGAAAGGTTGGTTTGATAAACATCCTCTCCATCACTCAGGTTAATTGAACACTTGGGATTCTCCTCTCAGTCTTCCCACTCTCCTGTTTCCCTCCACCTTCCTCTTTACTCACCCCTTCTCCCTTATGGCCTGGGCCAGTCCCATTATGTATTCTCTCCCAATCTTTCTATCCTCCAGCTTCAATGTCATATCTCTAAGGGAGTAAATCTTAGTATCTTGAAAAAAGGTCTTCATGCAGAGATGCTGATGCTACAAGAACCATGGGTCAACCTCCCCAATACTTTCCCCACCCCTCTCATCCAGCTTGGTGTCTCTTCACTGATTTTGAGCACTCCCCAAACTCCTGGAACAAATGCCACAAGACTGCCACCTATTTCAAAAACTCAATCCCCACTTCCTGCATATATCTGCTAGAAATGGGGTCCCAATTTTATGCAGCAATTGACCTTGACCTCTCTGACTCCTCCCTGCAAATATTTGAACTTTAAAATCTTAGCCCTGCACTCTCCTCAATCCCAACACTGACCAGCTGGTTAAGCCTACCTGGCTGCCAATCTTTTCCTACCCTAATTTTCCTGGGTTGAAACCTCAGCCACCCTCATTGGAACCCTCCGGGCTGCCAGAACAAGGAACCCAAGGCTGTTAACCTTTTCTCCTCCCTTTCATCACGTGGCTTCTGACTTGCCAACCCTAATCATGTCCCCAATTTTTACTCTAGGATGGGTAATGGCTTTACAATTTATCACCTATGGGCTAACTTTCTAGGGTCCAAGCTTCTTTTAAATTTTGAGATTTTGAGCAGAAATTTTGGGTCCAATCATCAGCTGCTTTTCTTTTCCCTGACTGTGGAGAAACTCTGGCCACCCATGAGATAGAGAGTCCTAAATTTGATGTTTTACTTCTGCAGGAAGCCAAGAAAGCTTGCTTGGTGATCAGAAACTTCAAATATTACCCCCTCATTCCAGTCAACTGCAGAGTTGAGGCTATTTTTCAGAAAATATAAGATGCCAAGAATAGCCTTTGCCGCAGGTAAGGTATTGTCCTGATTGAAGTAAGAGATGCTGGTTCCCTCTTACCCTTGGTCCAGTTGTAAAGATTTGGAACTGCTCAAGACAGTGGTACATTTTCCAAAAGACAGAGGTGGATTTGGAGTGCCAAAGAGACTGGAACAATTATTTTTTTTCTTTAGTCATTGCCCTGAAAAAAAGGCAATTTTTGAGACTCCTGGAGTCCTCCTCCCCCAAAAAAAATCACCATGTCTGGAATTTGACCAAAAACAGAGCAGGAACTGATGTTCTTCCTCTCTGCCAGGGAGATGGATATTTAACCCATATTAAAAAAAGGCAGGCAAAGCTTTTTTCAACAGTTAATTAAGCATCCCCTTCCCCTTTTGATTTGCTGGACATTCCAATCCATAACTCTGCCACTTGGTTTCCTACCCTCCAATTTTTGCAAGTGAAATCAACCTTGTCTTGAAGAGGATCAGACCACAGACAGCTTGTGTTATTGACCAAATAACCAATGAGGTGCTCAATTGAGGGGCCTTGGAACTGAGTGCCTTCATGGCCCCCTTTTTTAACAAAATATTCAAGCAGGGCCACTTCCCCACCCCTTGGAAACAAGCAGTGACAGTAATCATTTGAAATGTGGGTAAGAAAGATAAAACTTGACTCAAGGAATACCAACCAATAGCACTGCTAAAGATGGTTGGTAATTTTTTTGAATGAATCATTGCTTGCCACCTCACCCATTGGGTGGGGTCAAAGAATATCCTAGCCAAAGATCATTTAGGGGGAAGGAAGGGCTATGGGATGGATGATGCTCTCTTGATTCTGGAAAGGTTGGTCAGGTCAAATTGGCTGAAGTTAAAGTGTTTGTTTCCCTATTTCTAGATGTCAAGTATGCATACCCCTCTGTGCAGCTGCCTTGGCTGGTTAAGATCCTTAATGACCTCAAATTACCAACTTACCTGGTACTAACAATTGCCTTTTTCCTAACATGAAAGTTTAACAGGCTTGAAAGGAAATTTAATTTGAGCTGAGAGAAATCAAAATAAAAGAAACAAGACTGAAGAAACACCTTAAAAGGACCAGATAGTGAGTTGAACTAGACAACAATGGTACTGAGAAGAGATGAAGTGGGAAGGAGAGAATAAATCTGGCGTGGTGTTCTTGATATGGTGGTGGGGTGAGCTTGGGTCGTATGGTAGCTTGGTAAGGTGATGGAATGAGCTTGCGTCGTAGCGGTAGCTGGTGAGTGGTCTTGAGTGGTAGCGGTAGCTGGTAGTTGAGGTTGATTGATTTGTGAGATCTTGTCCTTGATTTGTTGGTAAGGTGGTGGAGCTGACAAGCGGGAATTTGGGATTGGAGTATTGACAGCAGTTTTTTTTGAAGGACAAGCGCGCAAAAGAATGAGGTGACACGGGGTTCACAGGCGTAGTGACAAAAGAGTGAGAGATATGGGAAAGGACAAACTGGAGACGCATAAAAAAGAAAAGACACATAGAAAAGAAAAGAATGGAAGGAAGCAGGAAGATAAGGAAAATAATAAAATGGAATAAAGAAGATGAAGAAATGATTTGTGCATGTTTTTCAATCCCAACAGCCTCCCTAGCTCAAATAATTTTGATATGTTGAGGGCGTCCAAGGCATGGCAAAGTGCTATTTGTGTTACAGTTTTGGTGAGAAAATCCGCCAAATTCTTCTTGGAGGATACTTTTTGAAGTTTGATGGCGTTCTTGAGAATCTTGCTCCGTACATAGTGGAATCTCAACTCCATGTGTTTTGTGTGGAACGTAGCATGATTGGCTTGATTGAGGGCCAGATTTCTGCAGCCTTTGTTGTCCTCGTGGATGATGGCTGCTTTGGCCGCTTCTCCCGGCCAAAACTTGCTCATGAGCGACTTTACCCAGCTTAGCTCTTTGATGGCGTCGCCCAGCGCCTTATATTCAGCTTTGGTGGTGGACAGGGACAGGTTTGGTTGCTTCTTGCACTTCCAAGTGACAACACTTCCAAGCCATTGTGCAAACAACCCAGAGAATGATCTTCTGGTAGTGGGAAAGGTCACCCAGTCAGCGTTGACATAAGCTTCAAGTTGAGAGGCAGAAGAGGAGGAGACAAAGTTGATTCCATGGTTTGGGTTTTTTTGAAGGTATTGAAGGACGTACAGCGCCGCTTGGAAGTGATGTAGATTTGGCTTGATGAGGAATTGAGCGAGATAGTTGACAGCAAATGTTATGTCAGGCCTTGTGCATATGCTTATGTGATTCAGCTCCCCAAAAATTTTCCTGTAATTGGCGCCCAATTGAAGAAACACCTCATGGTCTTCTTCTCTCAAGGCGTATAGCTTGCCGTGAGGTCTGAAAGGAGTTGAGAAATTCTTGTGAGGCGGAAGCAAATATTGCAGGCACACCTGTTTAATGTAAGAGCTGTGAGAAAGCTTGTAGCCGGTCAGAAGGTGGCTGATGTTCATTCTAAGTAGCAGGGAGGCTGGCCCGAGGTCCTTTGTTCTAAATTTGGAGCTGAGCTGAGTGATGAATGCATCCGATTGATTGCTGAATATTGCAATGTCATCAACATGAACGTAAATATAAGTTGAATCCTTCCAGAATACACACTGGTCCTCCTTGCTTTTGTGGAAGCCGCAGTCTGTCAACCAGGAGCTGAGCGTTTCATACCAGGCCACCAGTGCTTGTTTGAGACCGTATAAAGCCTTCTTCAGCTTGAGGTGCTTGCCATTTGTGACGGAGATGTAGGGAGGGGGAATGAGGCAGACTTCTTGGCGCAGCGGGGCGTTCAGAAAGGCGGCCTTTACGTCAACTTTATGAAACTTTAGCTTTAAGTGAGCAGCAAGAGCAATTAGCATGCGCAGGGATTTCTTGTCCCCAGTTGGCGAAAAGGTGGAAGTGAAATTGATGCCGTACTTCTCTGGCTGAAGCCTTGAACGCAAAGTTGTGCTTTGAATTTGAATATTTGATTTAGCTGTTTGCGCTATGTCTGAAAGACCCAGACGCATTTGAGCCCTAGCTTGTCGTCGGGAAGAGTTGCCTCTTCCCAGAATTGGTAGTCGAGAAGATTGAGCTCCATGTGTTTCATTGCTTTGAGCCATTCTTCTTGGTACTTTGAGTTGAGGGCTTCTTGGACTGAGAGGGGGTTGGAGTAGCTGTTGTCAACAATAAGATAGATGGCCGGGAGACCAATTTTAAAGTTAGGACAATGGGGATAGGGAATGATGTTCTTGTGCGTTAGCCTGTTGTGGGACAGTGGATGATTGGGGGGAGGAGAATTGATGACAGCAGAGGATGTAAGAGGGAAATCAGAAACGGGGGGAGAAAGGACAGGCGGAGCGGCGCAGGAGTCCAAGGAAGAAGGGAGAGGAATAGAAGGGGGATTCAAGGAGTTGTCAGTGGGAGGGGGGAGAGAAGAAAATGGAGTTAGCATGGGTTCAAAGCCAGAAGAGCAGGGAGATGAGTTGGATCCGGATGGAGAGGGGAAGGAGAGTTTGTCAAACAACGCGTTGGCGGAGATGAAAATTCTGGAGGAGTCCTGATCAAGCAGCCTGAATGACAAGAAGTCATTGACGTACCCAACCAGAATGGCTCTTTTTCTGGTGGGGAGAAGTTTGAAAGTTTGATTTGCTTTAGGAATGACGGCAAAGGAGGCGCATCCGAAGGGGCGTAAGCAGTTAAGATTGAACAGTTGTTTGTGCCAGACCTTGTAAGGGACAGTGTTGCCGCAGGAACTTGAGGGGAGAGCATTGAGAATTTTGGTAGCGGTGTTTACAGCCTCATCCCAGAACTTGAGAGGTATATTGCTTTGATTCAGCAAGCATCAAGCCTTCTCTAAGATGCCGCGGTTCAATCCCTTGGCAAGCCCGTTTTGCTGAGGAGTATGGGGGGGGGGGAGAAATGTTGATTGATGCCTTTTTGGAGGCAGAAGGAGTGGACGTCAGAGGAAATCAACTTGCTTCCGCTATTGGAGATGAGAAGCTTCACGGTGTTACCGGTTTGACGCTTGGCCCGTGCCACAAAGTCCTTGATAGCGGAGGTTGCCTTGCTTTTCTGTTTGAGGAGAGCAACAGAACAGAATCCGGAGTACTGATCCTTCATGGAGAGGAAATAAGAGAATCCTGAGTTTGAGGTGATAGAGGAGGGTCCGATGACGTTCAGATGAACCGCTTCAAGAAGGTGAGTAGCTATTTTGAATTTGTGATTGAATGGGGTCAAAACTTGCTTGTAAGTTTTGCAAATTTGACAGACAGTTGATTGGGCATCAGAGTTGATGGAGCTCAGATTGAGAGTTTTGAGGGATTGGGCACTACCATGACCCAGGCCTAAATGCCAGAGATTGTCCAGATCCTTGAGGAGCAATGTGGATTGGCTGCAACGAAGAAATTTTGTTCCACATAGTTCAGTTAACTTTTTTTTTGTGTAACCAAAAAGATGATCTTATCCAGTTTCACCTCAAACCCCAAGTATCCAACTTTGGAAAAGGTTTCCTTTGAGGAGTTAAGTTGAGTGAGAGAAATGAGACACCAATTAATGGAGGGGATGAGGAGGACATTTTGAAGGATAATGGCTGAGCCAAGGTGATTGATAAGCTTTGCTGATCCAGATTGTGTAGCAATGAGTGAGTTGTTTGGGGAGCCTGTTCCCACTTCAAGATGGATAGGCGTGCAATCAAACAGAAACATGAGATTGTTAACTATGTGATGGCATGCGCCAGAATCCAGAACCAGAAGATGGGAGTCTTTTCCATTGGACGAGAGGTAAATTTGAGCGTTGAAATGGAGCTTGGCGCCTTTGTAATTGCTTTCATCTTTGATGGTTGGACTTTCATTGATGTAGTGGAGGTTGGAGGAGGGAGTTTTATTCCATTCAGGTCTGAGATGAGGATGAACAAACCAGCATTTGTTTTCAGGGTGCTCGGCAAGGGGGTTATGGTGTCCTTTTGAGCAAGGATGCTTTGGTTTTGGCCTTTTCTTCATGGTTGATTTATGTAGTGAGACTGATGGAGAGATGTCCAAGGTCGAGCTGTTGTCCGGAAACCAAGACAATTCAAGTTGAAGTACCTCACAAAGTTTGTTCAAAATGCCAGTTGGGTTTTGGAGAAGAGCATTGTTGAGGATAAGAGAGTCAACAATGTGGTAGAATGAGCTGGGAAGTTTGGCAAGGATGGTATAGCTGAGGATGTCAGGGGGAACTTCTATTCTCACAACAGTGAGTTCATTCATGAGTTTTTGGCAGTCCTTGATGTACGTCGTCAGATCACCCTTGAAAAGATAGCAGATAAGATTGAGCCAGATACGACCACAATTGTTTGAGGATTGAGAGGAATATTGTTATAGAATAGCCTGCCAAATGGCATAGGGATCTCCATTGTTGTTGTCATTGACAATGGATTCAAAAGCAGATTCACCAAGATGTTGGATGATAATTTCCGCGGCTTCATATATCTTCTTCTTCTGAGGTCCGGTAAATGGTGATGGAGCAGGATCGACGGTAAGTTTGAGAAGTCCTTTCCTGAAAAGGTAACTTTTGATCCTAAGGCTCCAGGATGGGAAGTTTGAGTCATTTAGGAGGGGGTTTTTGAGTTTGGACAAGTTGGGTTGTTCTTCTGAATCGGACATAGAGCCTATGTGGTCCATTGAGCGAGCTTGGGACTGTAAATCTGAAGGTTTAACAGTCTTAAAAGGAAATTTAATTTCAGCTGAGAGCAATCAAAATAAAAGAAACAAGACTGAAGAAACACCTTAAAAGGACCAGATAGTGAGTTGAACTAGACAACAATGGTACTGAGAAGAGATGAAGTGGGAAGGAGAGAATTGATCTGGGGTGGTGTTCTTGATATGGTGGTGGGGTGAGCTTGAGTTTTATGGTAGCTTGGTAAGGTGATGGAATGAGCTTGCGTTGTAGCGGTAGCTGGTGAGTGTTCTTGAGTGGTAGCAATAGCTGGTAGTTGAGGTTGATTGATTTGTGAGATCTTGTCCTTGATTTGTTGGTAAGGTGGTGGAGCTGACGAGCGGGAATTTGGGATTGGAGTATTGACAGTGGTTTGTTTTGAAGGACAAGCACGCAAAAGAATGAGGTGACACGGGGTTCACAGGCGTAGTGACAGCTGAGGGAGAGATATGGGAAAGGACAAACTGGAGACGCACAAGAAAGAAAAGACACATAGAAAAGAAAAGAATGGAAGGAAGCAGAAAGATAAGGAAAATAATAAAATGGAATGAAGAAGATGAAGAAATGATTTGGGAATGTTTTTGAATCCCAACATAACATCCCCTTCAACTAAAATTTGACTGGATGATTATGTGTTTGCATGTTTTGATGTCCCAATAGAGCTTCCTCAGGGCTCTCTGCTCCCTGTTATCCTTTAACTCATATTTACCAACAGACTTCTGATCCATTCTTTTCTTTTGCCAGCAATAAGATATAAATATGGTATATTAATGAATTAGTCAACCTTGTGGATTCTCACATGCAAAAGGAAGCCAGTGCCTCCATGAAATCTGAGGGCTTCCAGTCCCTGGAGTTGGGCTGCCAGCAGGGTTCTATTTTCAATTACAATAAAGCCCAACTAATGTGGCTTTACAAAAAATCTGACTCTCTTAACCCTTTCTCCTTTGATGGGAGTTCAATCAAGCCATTTATTGAGGCCAGATGGCTGTGCTTCATCCTTGAACCCCAATTTACCTTTTTTTAACACATGATTATCCTGGAGGCAAAAGATACATTCAGAATTTGCCAATTACATATCTTTGGGTCCTCCCATAGGGGTTCAAAAAAGCAAAGTTCCTTGGAGGTTATCAGGGTCATAATTTTCCCTTGCATCTTGTATGGAGCCCATGCTTGGGCCCTCCAATAAAACAAGATGCAAATCAACAAAATTGCAGCCAACATGGACCAATGGATTGGTTGTTTTGTTTGGGGAGTTTTTAAGACCAACCCTCTCAAATTCATTTGTTCAAATGTTTCCACTATTTTTTGCTGAATCATCTCACCTCCTCTGGCTTCTCATTCTAACTCTTAAATTAATTCTCATCAAGCCTAAAATTTTTGTTAGGACCATGATCTTGCAAATTCTCATCAAGCCTAAAATTTTTGTTAGGACCATGATCTTGCAGCTTTTTGGCCCCTGGACTTATTGGTTCCTCCCTCCGCTCAAATCCCCCTTGATTATCCTTCCAATTCAGCCTCTGTTGGAGATAGGCTGCAAATCCCTCTTACTCAAATCCAAATTCCAAGCTTTTTCTACTCCCAATTCTCAAGAGGCCCTCCTCCATTCTTCCAAAGACTCAGCTAAGTCCAAAGTATGTTCTGTAAAGCGTGTTTGGGCGGTTAGCCAAGTTACTCCAAAATTTGCTAAAGCACGCATGGCACTTAGAAAAGTCAACTTGGCACCTGGAAAAGCCTTCTTGGCGCCTTTCCAAGGTTGACTGACTTGGCGCCTGGCCAAATTGGTCTGGCGCCTGGCCAAGTTTATCCTGGCGCCAATCAAAGCTGGTTGCATTGACCTGCCAATTGCATGATCATACTTGAAAAAAAAATGGCTCAAAGTTGGGGGGAGGGAGGCTGGTCAATTTTGGTGCGACCAGCTTTGATTGGCGTCAAGGGGAGCTTGATTAGGGGCCAAGATTTAACCCCTGCAAGACCAATCTAATCAAGCTCCCTGGGCGCCAATCAAAGTCCTGCTGGGCGCATGCCAAGTAAAACTTGGACAGGCACCCAGATGCACTTTACACACCATACTCTCTACCATCTCTTCCTTGTCCCAAGATAATGACTTTCTTGCTATTTTCTGCAAAGGCTCTTTCTGTCCGGAAAAGGGTGTGGATTTTTATTTTTTCTGTGCATACAATAACCAATTCCTGGCTTACAGGAATCAAACTCATTCCTTCATCTCCAATTTTGAGTGCAAAATGGTTGGGCTCCTTGCTGCAGTCCCATTTTCCTGCCGGATCCAGGAATCCCTATTTTTCAACTCTATCTTCATTTTTATTGATAACCAGGGTTTCATATTCTGCATGAGGAACCCTGCTGCCCCAAAACCAAGACAAGTTACTTTGAGCTTGATCTCCAACAATTTGGCTAATCTAACAACAAGTGTTCACACCACCTTGCCATGGTGCCCAGCCCATGTTGATATCCCTGGTAATGATATGGCTGATTTCTTGTTGGGTCAGCCTGTGAAGTGCTCTGAAACTACTCTACCATCTATCCCTAATAGTTCTCACAAGTTTAAAGACCTTATTTTGGGGTCTTGGCTCCAAATTCAAGATTTGCATGCTAAACTGAGAATTGGCCTCAGCACCTTGATTCATCATCTCCTCTTGGGGAACTTCCTACTAAAATTCTACTTTTTCAAGATTAGACGGAAAACTGACCCCCTTTGCTATTTTTGTGTTTTCAGGGAAACTGTTGCACACATGATGAACCACTGCCCCTCCAACGCTTGGCCTGGATGCTACTTCAAATAAATCTTCAATGAGATAAAGATTGCTTTCAGGACCAACTTACTGGACTAATATCTATCTTTCCACAAACCTAATTCCTCCCTTGCCTCATTCTTGCTCATATCTGGTTGCTTTGAGAAGGATTTGTCTGGCTCTTCCCTCTGATTGTCTCACCCCCTATTTTCCCCCCAAAATCTCAGGTTCCTTTGGTCACCCTTGTTTTCTCCCTCTTTCTCCGTTTCCCTTTAATTTCCCTTTACTTTTCCTTTTCCTTTTCTCTTTTCCTCTTTCCCTCTTACCTAGCTTTCTATTCTCCTTCTTTTTTTTTGAATTTGGTATATTCTAGAAACCACCTTGTGAAGCGCTTGCAACCCTGGTCTGCAGGGATCCCTTGTATCCAATTTTCTAAATTCATAGTGCGCAATTCAATCTGAAAAACTGCACTTTTATTTTTAAAAAAAGGCTGTGACCTAGGGCTTTGGGTGGTGTATGAGCCTCATCCTAAACCCCAGACCGTGAATATTTCCAGGAATGCCTCAAAGCACTGGGTGAATTGCATATATGGTCACCTCCTTTGTTCATTCCTCTATATCATCATCATTGACACATTTCTTTACCATATCCAAAAACCTTTTGTTCACTCCACAAAGATAGGGTGGAATTGGATCAAACAAGGGCAGACAAAACCTCATCAAGCAGAGATCCCCAGAAGTGAAAATGGGGGGACCTGCTCCTGAACTCCTCAATTACTGTGGCACAGGCCCAATTTATTGTAACATGGGTGTGAAATTGGCTTTCAAAAGTCATCCACCCTTGCCTGCCTCAAAAACTCTTCAAACTTGTTGCGGATATTTTCTAGACAGTGGTAAATGCTTTAAAGAATGGCAGTTCTTTGTTGAAAAAAAAATACCCTGGGGCTTTGGGGCATATTGACAAGCCATCCCAAACCATCGCCCTGGGGCATGCCAACTGATTACAGCATTAGATGTAATTAAAAGTAGGAAGATAATGTAAAACACCCAGTTTTTTTGTGTATCTGAGCTTTACCACTTGGCAGTATCAGAGCAAGTCAAGATTAAATTACAAGCCCTCAAGGATTTGTTGGAACTTCTTGGTTTAACTGTTGAATTCAAGATGAGTCATAAGAAATTATAGATTTTTTTCTGCATTTTTCATTTGCTATATTTGATTGAATGATGGATTATCTACCTGCTGTGGTTTTTTGATGCCAAAATTTCACTTACATGTTGGCTAACTGAGATTAATCAGCCTTTATTGAACGATTCTACAATTGGGTTTATATATTTACAAAAATAGAAATCATAACACAATAATAAAAATAGAACAATAAAGGCAAGAAGGAGAATGGAGTAAAATTAATGGCACATGGTGGTTGTATTTCTTTTAAGCTACTAAATGAGGATTTGAAATTTGCAAAACAGGATATATAAAGTTGGAGTTTCATCTGACTCTTTCTGTGAGTTTTTGAAATTTTTCTATTTTCATTTTTTAGGGCATTATTTTACTCATGTCCCCAAACCTTAAAATTATGGTTATTTCATTTTGAAGTGCAGTTTTGGCTTGCTAATTTTACAGAGAAAGATGAAAAAGTAACAGAAAATAACATAAACATACAAAAATAAATAATAAAGTATGGAAGAGGAAATAAAATTGAAAATATTATTTTAAATTATCATTTTCAATCAAAAGTAAGGTGGGGTCACTCACTGACACCTACCCCAAATTCCCATTGCTTATATTTTTAAATAATTAACAAAAATTGTCATAAGGCACATCCTTGAGATTTTGGCCATTTTAATATTTAACAGTAAACACCACGTGTGGGTTTCACAGGAAATACCACATATGGGTTTCACGGGAAACACCACACATGGGTTTCACAGTTAAAATGTTTTCAGAATAAGTAAATTCTGTAGATTGGAGGATTTATGTGCGGAAAAGTGATTTGTCACAATTCGGGCAAGCAGTCACAGAAACTAATATATCCGCGCGTGGCTAAGCAGCAGCACTTTCCCCCTGTCTGCCTATCAGAGCAAGCCGCGTTAACAGTCCCAGGCATCTGACAAGTACGCAGCCGTGGGGAAACAAGCTGACAGGCTGACATACGGCATGACAAGCCAAGGTACAGCCTAAAGGTGCAACTACCAATACAGGAACATACTACATATGTAAAAAATGTCACCGTGATTATTATATAGTATAAAAATACATAAAGTTATATAAAAATACTTAATATAAACTTTTTAAATATTTTTACTAAATATACCAAATCAACACCAATATGTCAAAAAACCAGATAACCAGAGCTTGAGAAATATTTTAAAATATATTAAAGCTACAAATGTAAAAATTTAAAAGATATATAAATTTCAGTGTCATATCAAAGAAATGGAATATGTAAAAGAATTACATATGTTCCCACAGAATCTATTTTTTATTAATTATTTTAAGTAAATAAACAAAAATTCTAAAATGAGGACCAAAATCATTACTATGATTTTGCTCCCATCAGCTAAATACATAATGAGAACTTAATTTACATAAGAGTGACCTCAGGAAGGTCTACTAAGAAGAAATTCTAACAATATGGGAATATCTACCAGGAATAAATAAGTAAATCAAGGTCATGAGAATAAATAATGTGTCATTCAGAGGCCAATCAATCAATCAAATAATAGAATAATTCCCTTAACCTGTAAAATTAGATGCTAACCATGGTATAGCACCAAAACCATGTGATAATCTACCATTGGTTACTCTGCTAGCCTTAACACCAGTCCCCTTGAGCCCCTTTAGCCTTCAGAAGTACAGAATTGGGAACAAAAAAGATATGAATAAAGAGCCCTTTTTGAGGTTATTGATAACCCAGACCCAGTTATATATATATCCAGACACTGTGCCCAATTGATCAAGTACTTATGAAAGATAAGTAAGTGGTTTATGGCTTTAATCTGATTAATATTATCTGTCATAAACATATTTTTATCAAGTTATGCTGCTGAGCAGCCTTCAACCCCACTAACAGGTTTAAACCCATCAGTACACATCCCAAACAGGTACCCTAAGGATTTAAAACTATACCAGAAATTTTATTATTATTTTTTGGTTGTGGCAGCTTGGTCACAAAGCGCTTCCACTCCACCATACATTATATATATATATATTATCTTTGGGAAATATCTCCTTTATGAATATAAATTGAAGGTTCCAAATTAACCAGTTCTACAGATTTCAAATTGAATTCCCTGAAGAAGAGGTTTTAAAGATCCCCAATATCATTGCGGCCCCTCTTTTAATTCATTTGATAATCAATTTATTAGGGTAATGTTAAATTCACAGCTCATTGAGCTGTGCACACAACTCTGTACACGGATCAATGGGCCGTGTAAATGACTCTGTAAATGGCTCAATGGGCCATGTACATGACTCTGTAAACGGCTCCATGGGCTGTGTGGCACCCCACACAACTCCCTTGAGCCATGTGGCATGCTACACTTGTCAGCTTGCTTCTATTTGCAGAGCAAGCTGCAAAAGTAACAGAAATAACATAAAAATAGGAATAATAAACTTAAACTAAGAAGGAGTAGGAAAACCATAAATATTACTGCAGAAATGGATTCTCCACCCAAAATTAGGTAAGGTCACTCACTGACCCCACCCTAAAAAATCCAACTCCTTATAATTTTAAATAATTAAGAAAGGAAAGACCAAAATACCACTGCACCACTATTGTACTTTTCAGCCAATTAAATATTTCACATGTATTGTCACATATAGGTTTCACACCTAAAATTCAGTCAGAATTGAGGTGTTGTGTATATTTTAGGATTTACAGATGTAAATTTGTTCTGTCAAAATTCCTGCATGCATCCGCGGCAGCCAATACACCTACGTGTGGCTGAGCTAAAGCACTGTCACCCTGTCAAAGCCGGATATGCAGCCCCGGGCCTCTGACAAGTACTCAGCTGCAGGACTACGGGTTCAAAAAGTGACAGGCGGCCTGAGAAACCTAGGTACCGCGTAAGGATGCTACAACCTACACGGGAACATTCTAAATATGTAATAAATGTTCCCTTGCGTATTAGATAGTCTAAAAATACATAAAATTATATAAAAATATCTAAGTAAGCTTTATAAGTATTTTTTATTAAATATAATTCAAAGTAACAAAAATGTCGAAAATAAGATAATGACTACTTCTAAAAAGATATTAAAATACTTTAATATACAATTATGAGATTTTTTAGATATCAATATTTTTTTGACATATAAGAAAACTAATGATGTAAAAATATTACAAGAATACCCATGACTTATATTTTTAAGTAATTATCTTAGTAAATCAACTGAAATTAAAAATAAGGAGTAAAATCAATATCATGAATTTACTCCAATTATTTAAGAAATAATGAGAACTCAACTGACATCAAAATATCTTTAGGAATTTCTATTAAAATAAATATCAACTTACTGGGAAAATTTACTAACAATAATCAATCAAATAGTAAATAAAATGGACAGATTAGTGTTATTCACTCAATTATAAAGGAGAATTGTTCCCATATCCTGCAAAATTATATGCTACCCGTGCTACAGCACCAAAAACACGTAACAGGCTACAACTGGTTACCCTGCTAGCCCCAGTGTCCGTCCCTTTGAGCCCCTGTATCCCTCGGAAGGACACTATGGGGACTCAAGAAAGCTATAAATAAAGAGCTCTTTTGAGGATATTGATACACAGAGACCCAGTTATATTTAAATACAGACACATTTCAAAGGTAATCAAATACTTATAAGAGATAAGTAAGTGTTTTATGGCTTTATTCTGATTAATGATATCCGTCCCCAACCCTTTTTATCAATTTAAACTGCTGAACAACCTTTTAACCCCAGTAAACAGGTTCAACCCATCAGTGCACATCCCAAACAGGTACCCAAAGGATTTAATAATATACCAGTGAGTATTATTATCCTTTCTCTGTTGTGGCAGCTTGGTTACAAAGCCCTACCACTCCACCGTGTATTTTATAAAAGTATTATCTTTGGGCAATATATCCTTTAAAAATATAAATTAAAGGTTCCAAAGTAACCAGGCCTATGTGTTTTCATACTGAATTCCCTGAAGAGAGGTGTCAAAGATCCCCAAAATAATTGTGGCCCTTCTATTAAAATATTTAATAATAAATTTATTTATATTGATTTATAACAATAAACCATATCCAAACCAATCAATCTTGCAATAAGCTTTATCCATATATTTTATGGATTTTTTCTGCATTAATTGAATAATATATTTATTTTTCATTCTATCACCTCTGGTAGCTAAAGGATAGCAAGAATCATGGCATCCAGGAGGCTGAAAACACGGCTCAAATGGGCCATGTGGCATGCTACACAACTCAAATGGGCTGTGTGGCATGCTACAAATCCCATGTGAGTTGTACAGCACGCTAAACGACTAAAATCAAGTTTTTTAGCCTCCATTAAATCATAAATCATGAATAATAAATTATAAATTATAAATTATGAATTATAAATAATAAATTATATATAATAAACAATAAATAATAAATAATAAATAATAAATAATAAATAATAAATAATAAATAATAAATAATAAATAATAAATAATAAATAATAAATAATAAATAATAAATAATAAATAATAAATAATAAATAATAAATAATAAATAATAAACAATAAATAATAAATAATAAATAATAAATAATAAATAATAAATAATAAATAATAAATAATAAATAATAAATAATAAATAATAAATAATAAATAATAAATAATAAATAATAAATAATAAATAATAAATAATAAATAATAAATAATAAATAATAAATAATAAATAATAAATAATAAATAATAAATAATAAATAATAAATAATAAATAATAAATAATAAATAATAAAAAATAAATAATAAATAATAAATAATAAATAATAAATAATAAATAATAAATAAAAAATAAAAAATAATAAATAATAAATAATAAATAATAAACAATAAATAATAAATAATAAATAACAAATAATAAATAATAAATAATAAATAATAAATAATAAATAATAAATAATAAATAATAAATAATAAATAATAAATAATAAATAATAAATAATAAATAATATATAATAAATAATAAATAATAAATAATAAATAATAAATAATAAATAATAAATAATAAATAATAAATAATAAATAATAAATAATAAATAATAAATAATAAATAATAAATAATAAATAATAAATAATAAATAATAAATAATAAATAATAAATAATAAATAATAAATATTAAATATTAAATCATAAATTATATGGTGTAGTTTTTGGGCCCCCACGTGTTGAGGGGCCCTACACAGCTCCCAGAGGCCATGTGGGGCCGTGTACAGGGCTCCCACAAGCCTGGAGCTGTTTAAATTTCTCCCACACAACTGGAGCGGTGAATTTAACATCACCCAATTTTTAAATATTGATTACCAATCATCAATAACATAAATCATATTGCCTTGCATTTGTTTTATCCAAATATTTTATGGATTATTGCTGAATTTTTATAATCATATATTTATTATTCATTTTATCACCTCTGGTAGCTAAAAGATAGCCAAGACCTTAGCATTCAGGAGTCTGACATGCAGCCTGTCAAGAGAACCTGAATAAAGCCAGAATTAGGGACTCTCTGAATATTTGGGAAACCATTCCACAATAATCTCCCTGCTGTGAATGCTTGCCTCCGACCCTTCAGAAGAATAGAGGGATAAGAAATTAAACAGTTTGTTGTCTATTTATATATCAACACAAATAGAAATAGGATCAGCAGGAGAGCAGCAGACATATAAGGAATTAGCAGTGTGCCGGTGCAGGATCTGCAGCACAATAGAAGAGATGCTGTCCTAAACCTCTTGCCTAGCCCAAAAGTGTAGAGACTCCTTTGGAATTGGGTAAAATTTAGCAATTAGCTTTCTGGCAGTCACTTGAGGGGGAACTCAGTACTACAACTATTCATATGGTAGAGGAATACTTAGGTTGGTTTTGAATTTCCTGCATATTTGAGTACTATAGTGAGTCCTAATAAAATAAAATTAAAGTGTTTTGTGGCTGATTTTCAGATAGAGTTTCTACTTTAGTAGTCTCTATCAGACCTAGGATCAATATGTTCAAGCCTGATAAGGAAAAAGTGATGGAAGAGATGGGTGAATTGCAGGATAGAAGCTGATTAAGGGAAGCATCTTTTATCTAGTCTTATCCATTAAATATTTCATCTTGTTTTATTGGTTAATTATGGATACTCCTTTGATGTTACAGTTGATGATTGAATAAGGTTGAAATGGTTGAGCCTAGACTGGAATACTGATGGTGGTTAATGATAGTGATGATATTAGAGGAGAGTGGTAATTGATGGTTGATGCAGATAGTATGGATGGATGATGATGAAAGTATGTAAAGATGATGATGATGGTTGATGATGGTCTAATGTGGTGATGATTGTGATGGATTATGGGTGATTGATGGTGGATGATGAGAATGGATGATGATTGTGGATGATGATGATTGATGGTGATGATTATGGTGATGATAATGATGGTCAAGGTAAGTGAAGGTGATGATGTGTCATGATGATAATGGGTGATGATGATAATGGTGATGGCTGATGATTCTTTTCAAGTCATGTGGTAATGGTTTCATGAGGTCCCAGGTATGGGTTAATGGGTTGAGGATGTCACAGATATGGGGTAATGATTATGGATGGTGAT
Source organism: Puccinia polysora (assembly GCA_025617555.3). Classification (NCBI taxonomy): domain Eukaryota; kingdom Fungi; phylum Basidiomycota; class Pucciniomycetes; order Pucciniales; family Pucciniaceae; genus Puccinia; species Puccinia polysora. The sequence continues at coordinate 39,737,422 of CM062618.1, forward strand.
GGTGGTGGTGGTGGATAATGATGATGGATGATGATGATGGGTAATGGGAAATGACGATTTTCAAATTATGGGGTAATGGGTTGATTATGGTCAAATCCTGGGGTAATGGTTTGATGATGGTCAAGTTACGGAGTAATAGTTTTTAGACCTCTATATAACAGGTTGAGATGCCTGGGAGGCATAATGATCCCTGGAAGGGATGATGGGGATTCTACCTGGATGGGGCAGAGAGGCACTTGTTGAATATGAAATCCTGCCTCAGGGCTTCCACTGAGGGTCTTCCTACTAAATTAGAATACATTTACATGAGGTATTTTGGATAGTAATAGAAAAAGGCTGTGAATTATTTAAATCCATGTGAACTCTTGCATATATTTCCATGATGTACTGATGAGGTGATTGATACAGGTACCTCCTGCATAAATTTATTCAGTATGGTGATTGTTCTGAGTGATACAGGTGCAACCTGCATAAATTGCCTCTGTGCAGTTGTGTTTTGTTTTTTTCTGCATGCATTGTCTTGGATATATTACCTCTGTATAATTCTGCAGGGTTTTGTTTGGTGCTGCATGCAGTGTCTTGCATATATTAATACTATGTACTGCTGCAGGGGTTTGTTTGGTGCTGCATGTAGTGTATTGCATATATCAATTCTGTATACTGCTGCAGGAATTTGTTTGGTTCTGCATGCAGTGTCTTACATCTATCAATTCTATATACTGCTTCAGGTTTTTGTTTGGTGCTGCATGCAGTGTGTTGCATCTATCAATTCTGTATACTCAAGTAGCTTGTTTGGTGCTTTATGGGTTGTAATGTATGTGTTATGTATTTGAGGGCTTTGGGAGTATGTCCATGTATTTCACTGATATGTGAAACCTGATTGGGGTATGAGTATGCCAGGGTTCATTTGAGTTGTATCTTCTAATCCATGAGAGATAGAGGGGTACTTTGGCTGAGTGACTATAGGTTATTTTTGCTTTAGAATCCATTCAAAGGTTATTTTGAGGGTTGGAGCTTTTGTCATACTCAAAAGGTGATTCTGATGGCTATAGGTGGGTTTTGGCCTACCACAGAGGAGGAAGACAAAGGCTCATCAGCAGGTGGATGTGGGATCTTTAGCACAAAGGGAAGGAATGCTGAGCCAAACTTTGCCTATAGCTTCTCCAAAAGGTGTTGCAATGACGGGGGTGGAAGCCAGCCTGTCAGGACTGCCCCTGGTGTGCAAGGGGCTGAAGTCACAGAAACTACTTCTCACAGAACTCAGGATTGACAGACAAGATTTATTCCAAGTAGAATAGGAAATTAATGAAAATGATAAGAATGGAGAGATATCCAGGAGTAAGGCTCTGAAAGAGATTGAATTTTGAATACTATAAGAGTAAGACCAGAGAGAAAGGAGAGGTGAGTAACATAGGTTTTGGTTGGATTTCTTGTACTGTTATGACACCTATTGGAAGGGACTAACCAATAATGAGTGTTATACTAATGTTTTGGGAGGAATTCTTCCAGGGAGCAAAGAAAGGCCAGTATATGTGAGAACTGAGAGGAGGCCTTGAGGAGGGATGACTGGTGCTGGGGCTGGGATGCCCCATGGTGTCAGCTATTTGATACCAGGAACCTTGCAGTCCTTTAGCTACAGAGAGTGATAGAAGATACTGGAATAATAATAATAATAGTATTCCAATGATAAACACATGAAAAAGCTCAAAAAATGAAGATGTTATGGGCTGGCGCAAGGTTTAATTGTTTTTTTAAAAAAGGGTTTTCAATTTGTTATAAAAGAGGGGCCACAGTATTATACTACTGGGGGTCTTTACAGAAAAACAAACTCTATTCAAGGGGCCTCCTTAGGCAGTTTAAAAACCTTGGAATGAAGATGGGTGCCTTAGAAAGGGCTGTTTCCACTGATATGGCCAGGAAAAACAGCACAATGGCCAATACAGGAAGGGAAACACTCACTCTGAGCACTTGACCATGAGATTTGTCAGCTTCCTGATGCCAGGAAATTTGCCGTCCTTTAGCTACAGCAAGTGATATTGGTGTTGGAATAATAATTCCAAGATAATTACGGTAATATTCTCAAATAAATGATTTAAAAGCAAGTGCAAAGTTTGGTTTTTTTGGTTGAATTAAATTTCTTTAAATATATATTTTTCAAGAGGGGCCACAGTTCATGCAAACAGGGGATCTTTATTGGATAACAACCTCTCTTCAAGGGGCTCTTTTGAACCGTACAAAGACCTTGGGACAATGAGGTCTTAAATGATTGCTTACAAAAGACTAACTCAAGGGGATGGGTGGACTGTCTATCTTACAGCACTTATGCCTGGGTTCAAGGAGGAGACAACTTACTAGCTTAAGTACTTACTCCAAGAAGCTTGCAGAGATTCACGGTTGAAAGGGTCTCAGGACAATTATTTGGGTTTTTTGCTGATATTCTTCACAGAATCAATGATGGGGCCCGAATTATTAATAATACTATCAAACTATAGCCACATATCACTTGTTCTTGAATAAAAACTTGATCACGGATGGAAAGGGGTCTGGATTGATACTTAAAAAATCACGGGGGTTTGAACCATCTAAAAGGGTTGGTTTATATACTTTTATGGGTTAATAAGATCTTCTCAAGGCAAGTAGAGAGGGTTGTGCTTGGTTGCTGAGGCTAGCAGGCTGGCCAGGGCTATTTTAGCACGTATTTCTGGTGCTGTCAATCTGCTAGCCTTTTCTATGTCATATTTCTTTGTGAAATAATTGTCAGAAGGTGTTTAAATGTTAATTTGTTATTTTTATGATTCAGACACATTTCCTTATTTTGTATTAATTTTTTTTGAGTGACATGGTGGGAGGTGGGTATTAGTAGATTTTACGGCATCTTGTGCACATTTTGGGAATTTTTAATAATTTTTAGGTGAACTCCTTGTAACGTTTTGTGGTTCATAAAGATTTGGCAATCTCATTTACGTGTCAACCTTCATTATTGTCTCCCACAATTTATTTGATTTATATTTTAATTTCCATATATTTTTATTCAATATTCTTAGGTTTCAAACATCCCTCTTTCTGGCAGTCAAGTTGTTACATATACATGATGTATGCATGCAGGTTGTAGCCTGTTCTTGCGGTCCCTGGCTGTCAGGCTTAGTAAAATTTTTGTTGACGCGCGCAGGCTTGACAGCTGCGTGTGGGAATCTTTTTCTTGCGGCTGGTCAGTCATTTTGTATGCGGGCCTTTTGAAATGCGCCTACATATTGAGTTTCAGGCGTGTGTACCCTTACTGTATGAATGCGGGGCTGCGCGCGGGAATTGTGACACAACACAAACCCGCCTGTAACTCCTAAAATATACACAACACCTCAATTCTGACTGAATTTTAGGTGTGAAACCTATACATGGCATAATGTGTGAAATTTTAAAATTGCCAAAAGGTGCCATGGTGGTGTCATGGTCTGTTAGTCATTTTGTTTAATAATTATTTGAAAATGTAAGGAGTTAGAATTCAAGGGTGGAGTCAGTGAGTGACCCTACTTAATTTTGGGTGGGAAATCTGTTTCTGTAATAATATTTATGGATTTCTCACTCCTTCTAATTTTATTGTTTTATTTCTGTTTTAAATTTGCTTTGAAAGGTTGCTCTGTCCAATCAGCAAGCTGAAATTCCCCCACTCCAAGATATGTCTATATCTGAAAAAAATTTGGGGCTCAATGTCTTTTATTGGCTCTGTAATTTCTTAAGTGGATAGGTCCATCTGGAATGTTGTTTCCAGGTAAAAATTCATCTTTTTCAGCAGATTCTCTTTTGTATCCGACTAGATAGAGTCTGATATCTTTCCCATTTATCCTTTCTTTCTTGTCTTTTAGGATTTTGCTTATTTTTCCTTTTTCTTTCTCAGTTTCATCTGCAATAGGAATTTCTGGTGACAGAGTGTGTTCTCCTTCTCAAGGATGGTAATGTTTGACAAGGCTTACTGGGAAGACTGGGTGCTTTCTGGAAATTTCATCACTGAGAATTACTTCCAAAGCATTCTTTCCATGGAGTTTCTTAATGGTGAATGGTCCAACAAATGCAGGTCTGAGTTTATTGTTTCCAGCTAAGTTAGTAAAATTGGTGGTAGAAACTAAGACTTGATCACCAATTTTGAAGTCAGGTTCTTTATGGGTTTTGTCCCATCTCTTTTGGTTGTACTCAACAGCTTCTTGAATGCATTTTGCAGCGTGTTTGTTGGCTGTGTCTATCATATTCTTAAAGTCAAGTGAAGTGGGGTGGATATTGGTTAGCTGCTGATTCAGGTTATCCTTGGGTAATTGAGGAATCCACCCTCTCTCCAGTACATAGGGGGCGCCCTTGGGGGTAGAGTGTTTTCTGCTGTTGTAAGACATTTCTAGAGAAGGCAAGGGGCTGACCCAGTCATGGCAGTACCCATTGGTATTCTTATATTCTAGACCAAAGCAGCAGAATCTCCTGAGCATGTATTTCAGGGTCTGGATCATCCTTTCATCTAATCCATCTGTCTGGGGGTGATAAGCTGTAGAGAATGCTAGAGTTGTTCCTAATATATCATGAAGGTTTCTCCAGAACTCAGAGGTGAACTTGAGGTCTCTATCACTGATTATTATCTTGGCTACTCCTACATCAGCAATAAGTCTTTTCCAAAACAGTAGTGCTACTTCCATAGCAATATCATCCTTATGGTTAGTTAGAAATTTAGCTTTCTTGGAAAACCTATCCACTATGACCAGGACTGAATTTTAAGAATAAGCTCCTATGGGTGGTAGTCCTTTCACAAAGCTCATATTGATGATTCCCCATCTCTTCCTGGATTCAGTAATCTTTTGGAGGAGGCCAAAATTCTTTCCTGTGGTCCTGTTGGATTTCTGGCAAGTTTGACAACTAAAAACATACTGGATTGTGGAGTTCCTCCAATCAATCCACCAAGCAGTCTGTTTGACTTATTCCAAGGTTCTGTCAGTAGACAAGTGTCCAGATGAACAATTATCGTGGAATTCAGATAGGACATGCCTGATGTGTTCTTCTTTAGTTAGCACTATGACACTAGAATGTTGATGTCTGTAGTAAACTAGGCCACCCCACAAGGTGAATCTTCCAGATTTGTAAGGTTTCAGGAGAGATTCAGGTAGACTATTAATAAGCTCAGGAGGAGGGGAGGTGCTTTCCATGATAGTGACTAGGCTTTTTATGTCAGAGCTGTAGGCTTCCCTGATTGAGTTGAATAAGGATTGATCCAATTCACAGATGTGAATACATAGAATAGGAGCTTCCATGACTAACATGTTAATGTTAAATATGGGAAAAATGTCATTATCTTCTGGATCATAGGCAGGGTTACTTGAATCATTAGGTAGAGCATTCCTACTCAGACTTTCAGCATTCTGGTGTTTGTTCCCAGCTTGATGTACTATTGTCATTTGTCCTCTGTACTGTTGGATAGCGATTTGCCATCTTAACATGTGCCTGCTGGGAGTCTTCATGTTCATCAGGGCTCTAACAGCATTGCAATCCGTAATAACCACAAATTTAGTACATTCCAGATAGTAATGGAGCTTTTCTAAGTCCCATACTAGAGATAGGAATTCAATTTGACTGTCATCATATCTTTTCTCTGTGTCCTTTACTTGTCTAGAGATAAAGAGTATTGGTTTTCCTACTGGTCTATCATTTTCTATGACTTCTTGATGAAGTGCAGCGCCTAGCCATTACATTCTGGAATCAATATATAGTATAAAGGGTTTACTGTAATAAGGTTGTATTAGTACAGGGGCAGTATTCATAGCCACCTTGAGTTCCTCATAGTTCTTGAATCTTTGGTGATTCATTTCAAACAGGGTATTTTTTTTGCAAATTTCATACAAACACTTAGTTAGTAATGCAAACCTGGGTAGATACTTCCTATAGTAGCTGCAAAAACTGACAAAGGAAAGGAGTTCAGTTTTTTTCTGAGGAATTTGCTTTTTCATAACAGCTGCTATTTTGCTTTTGTCAGCTAATAAAAGGAATGTCTTTGAACGGATGATCCAAGGAACTAGGAAGGCACGTGGCGAAAAAAGGATGTGGGTCAAAGAGCAAGGCGCGGGCTAGGAAATGGGTGGTGCTTAAAAAAAATAAAAAAAACTCTCTTTTTAGGTTTTCTTTGGTTATTTTTGCTGCGCCAACCTAAGTAGCCTTCAAGCTAGTGAGAAACTTGAGAAAAATAAGAACCGCGCACAAGATCCGCGCTTTGAGAGCAATCTGAAAGAGTGAGAATAATCTGCGTGTTGAGAGCAATCCGTGAGAGTGAGAAACTCCGCACCAAATGAGAGTATCCGCTGAAGGTACCTGGACCACGCCAGACAAACTGCCTCACAGTTCCCTGTACCCAAATACAGAACAGAGAGAGAACAAATAAAACCAGCCGCATGCGCACATCCTTCAGAGAGAGAGGAAGAGAAAAAGAGTATCCACCCCACTCATCTATACCTTCTGTCTATAAGATAACCAAAGAAAACCTAAAAAGAGAGTTTTTTTTACTTTTTTTAAGCACCACCCATTGCCTAGCCCATGCCTTGCTCTTTGACCCACATCCTTTTTGCGCCACATGCCTTCCTAGTTCCTTGGATCATCCTTTCAAAGAAATTCCTTTCCCAAATGCAGGGCTTGTCCTTGCGTCTGCTGACCCAGCTTTGCGCCATGCCCATACCTAAAAGGAACTAATAAACTAGCCAGAAATAATCCCAAAAAGCCAATCCAGAGAGAAGTAAATAAGAAAACAAATATTCTGTGGTTTCTAGTTGTTCCTGATGTGAACCAGCTAGAGCACCCCCTCACCCAATCCAATCATATCCCCTATTCATCCATTGTTTCTCCCCCACCTTGGCTGCTGTCCACAGCGGTCTGCAGTTGTTTACTCCACCGGACGCCTGCCAGATGGTGGGAAGAAGAATTCTTTGACCCTGTTGGGAACAACCTTTCCTTGTCCTCAATCAGTTCCTCAAAGTCCAACTCACTTCCCACCTCCCCAAGGATGATAAGGATGTCCGGAAGAAGCACAATACTCCCATCCAACTACCTCCTTACCAAGTTGTTGTCGTACAAGTGCCGCTGCACCCCCGCATGGAGTTGGGAACCAAGTCCACCCAAAAATTCCCTCTTCATTGCAGCCATCTGCCCCAATATCACCTTTTTCTTTTCCAGTTAGCGGTAAATCTGGTTCAACATTGCTACATAATCCCCCAATTGCGCCCGCGTCCAGACTTCACCATTTGGCTTGCTTCCACTGCGGCTTGCTTGAAGTTGCTCTCCCAAAACCAAGGTTTGCGCCAAGATTTCTGCCTTCAGTTTTTCCCAATAAAGTTCCTTGTATCCTTCCATCTGTTCCACATCCCAAAGCTTCTCTTTGTCCTTAATGAAAAAGACAACAAGACAAGCCTTATAAAAACCGGTTGCACCTTCCCTGTTGGCAATTCCTTTGTATAACACAAGGAATCACTCAACATCCTCAGTGTTGAACTAAATGTGTGGATATTCCCGCAGCCTGATGCTCACAGGTTTGCGATCAGCGCCATTGTTGGAGAAAGGGACACTGTATCACCCCCTGATGATGGTTTCTTCCAAGAAGCTGGAGGAGGAGGAGGAAGAGGAGTAGGGGTTACATTAGAAAACCCTGACATGGTCAATGGGTGGTACTGGGACATCACACTCATTAGTTTTGAGAGACAAGGAACAAAAGGTTACTACTGGCAAGACCCCTAGGAGTGGAATTCAGAAGAGGAATTTTCCATTAATGGTTCCCAAGTTTGGAATTTATTGATCCTTGCATCTGTAAATCCTGAGTGCAACTGTTCACCCTTCAACTGAGAGATAGTTAGATGAGTGTAAAGAGTCCTTCAAACCTCCTGTGATCTGATGATCCTCCAATCTCCTACATCTTGGTTGAGGGTGCGGTTTGAGTAGCTGTCCCCTCAACGCTAACCTAGGTACAACCACAAGCAAACAAGAATAATGAAATACAACCCCTAAGTACAGAGCCCTAGCCCAAATCTACCCTTCCAACCCCATCACATGACCCATATCCCATCTGTATTGCCTGCCTGCCATGACATCCACCTGGTTTGTCCTTCTCATGACACGGCCCTTGTGCCAGGCCCAACTTGGAGCCCCCCCACATGTCCGCATCCGCCCAATGCACCATTCCAGATATCCAAGGTACATCCGCGCAATCCAATCTGTCCAATTCAATCCAATCCGCCCCGTGTCTCAAGATGGTGAGCCAAATTTGAGTGCTGCTGAGCCCTCAGCACGGCTTACTGCAGCAAAGCTGCACCAATTTCTGAGCGCGCTGCCTCTGCTGAGCGCGCCGCTACTGCTGAGCGCGCCGCTACTTCTGAGCGTGCAGCACGCAGCCAATTCCAACTCCTGTCCATAAAAGACCACCACAAGACGCAAAGCTCTTCCGCGTCCCTCATGAAAAGGACAAAATGGGGCGCCTTGTTGGAATCTAAAGCGCCTTTGGAGTCTGAAATCACTTCATATTGTGAGATGAATTGCTCAACATCCGCAGTGACAGGGGCGTGTGGAAATCCATCATCTGCAGCCAGCAGCATAATGCATGAATTTTTCTTGACAGGTGCCTACATATTGAGTTTCAGGCACATGTACCCTTGCTGTATGGATTCAGGGCTGTACGCAGGAATTGTGTCAAAACACAAATCCGCCTGTAACTCCTAAAATATACACAACACCTCAATTCTGAGTGAATTTTATGTGTGTAGCCTATACATGAAATAACATGTGAAATATTAAAGTGGCAAAAAGATGCCATAGTGGTGCCATGGTCTTTTTTCATTTCATTTTACAATTATTTAAAAATATAAGGAGTGGGAATTAAAAGGTGGGGTCAGTGAGTGGACCTACCTCATATTGAGTGAGGAATCCAAATCTGCAATAATATTTTTATTCCTTTTATTTTTATTCCCAATTTTTTAATCTACTTTGAAACGTTTCTCTGTACAAGTAGCAAGCTGACATTCCCCCACTCCAATATATGGCTATATCTGAAAAAATTTTGGGGCTCAATGTCTCTTATGGGATCTGTAATCTCTCAGGTTCTAGGTTCATCTGGAATTTAATTTTCAGGTAACCACTCATCTTTTTCAGCAGATCCTCCTTTATATCTTACCAGGTAAATTCTAATATCTTTTCCATGAATCCTTTCCTTTTTATCTTTGAGGATCTTGCTAATCTTTCCTTTTCCTTTATCAGGATCAGCTTCTATAGGTATCTCTGGTGAAGGGGTTTATTCTCCTTCTCTTGGTTTAAAGTGTTTGATTAGGCCAACAGGGAATACTGGGTGCTTCCTGTAAATTTTATCACTCAGGATTACTTCTACCATATTATTTCAGTGAAGATTTTTGATAGTGAATGGTCCTACAAAAGCAGGTCTCAATTTTCTGTTCCCTGAAAGGTTTTTAAAACTTGTAGGCAAGATAAGGAATTGATCTCCAATTTTAAAATCAGGTTCCTTATGGTTTCTGTCCCATATCTGTTGATTGTATTCAACAGATTCTTGAACACACTTAGCTGCATGCTTATTATCTTTTTCAATCATGTTGCTGAAGTCTAATGAGGTGGGATGTATTTTGACCATATTCTGATTGAAATTATCTTTGGGTAGCCTGGGTATCCATCCTTTTTTTAGGAAATAGGCTATTTCTTTGGTTGGAGAATGTTTACTACTCTTGTAAGCCATTTCTAGGGCAGGCAAAAGACTAACCCAGTTATTTCAATATCCATCAGTGTTATTGTATTCTAGTCCAAAGCAGCAGAATTTCCTGAGCATGTCTTCTAAGGTCTGGACTATTCTTTCTGCTAATCCATCAGTTTGGGGATTATAAAATTTGGAGAAGGCTAATGTGGTTCCTAACATATCACAAAGATTTCTTCAAAATTCAGAAGTAAATTTGGGTTCTCTATCACTTGTGATAATTTCCGGGACTCCTACATCTGTAATGAGTCTTTTCCAGAACAGTAGTGCTACTTCCATGGCAGTTTCATCTTTGTGGTTGGGCAAGAATTTGGCTTTCTTGGTGAACCTGTCCACTATGAATAAGACTGAGTTTTATGAATAAGCTCCTCCTGGAGGCAATTCAGTGATAAAGTCCATATTGATGACTTAGCATCTATTTGTCAGCTTGCTACTATATACAGAGCAAAACTGTCAAATAGTAACACAAAATATGAAAAATAAGAATACCTCAATTAACAAAGAAGGAGTGAGAAATCCAAAATTATTATTACAGGAATAGATTCCTCAACCAAAATTAGGTAGGGTCACTCACTCACCCCACCCTTGAATTCCAAGTCCTTCTATTTTTAAAATAATTAAAAAGAAAAGTACTAAAAATTACAACACCAGTATGGGACCTTTTTCGCCATTCTAATATTTCACACGTGTTGTCACGTATAGCGTTTAAACCTAAAATTCACTCAGAATTGAGGTGTTGTGTATATTTTAGGAGTTACACACGGAAATGTGTCATGTCACAATTCCCGCGCGCAGCCCTGCATCATTACATAACCCTACATACTAGTAGCAGCAGGATGTTGCGTACTAGAGACCCGCGTGCAGCTGATTCTGCCACGCACGCAGCCAATCCTACCCCGCGCGCATCTGTAATAACTGATCCCCGCGCCTGGATCAGTCGTGACTAATCTGACAACCAGGTACCGCTCAGAAGAGCTACAACCTAGTTAGGGTTGCCTACTATATGTAACAAATGGACATATGCATTACTAATGATCTAAAAAGATCAAACCTTAAATAAAACTAATGAAAATTAACTTTTATTTTTTTTTTAATAATAAATCAATGATCAAAGACTACCACGTAAACCACTGATCTTGATCTTTGAAGACCACAAAACACTACAAGAAGTGTTCATAAAAATTATTAAAAACTATCTAAATGATCAGAAGATGATAGACAATCAGTAAACATCCACATCTGCACGCTTAAAATCAATATCAATAGTACAAATGAAGGATGAGTACAGAATGATCAAATTTACGCCATAACAGATTAACAGATCCTGTGGCTAAAATAGTACAGAAATCCAGCAGATCTAAGGACAGCTGATTGACAGCACCAAGTGGACGTGCTAATTGTGCCCTGACCGGATTTCCAGCCTCAGCCCACAAGCAGAACCCTCTCTACGTGCCCTGAGAAGATCAAAATCACCCCACAAAGCTATTTATACAGACCTCTTTGGATCCAAAAAGTTAATCAGTTTACCAGGAATTATTTATTATCAATCAGACACCGTGTCATTGTTAATCAAGTGCTTATATGAAGATAAGCAAGTGATTTATTACTTAGTCTTCAGTAGTATTATTTTACCTTTATAACCAATCAACCATTGAAGTTTAGTCAAGCAATCTACCCCATCCGCTCAGAAACCCTTCCAATTATTCCAGGATTTTTGTGGTAAAGTGCTCAGAGTGAGTTTTACCCTTCCTGTCTAGGCTGCTTGTGCTGTTAAGCCCAGCCATCAGTGGAATAAGTGCTTTATGAGGCACCCATATTTATTCCAAGGTTCTCAAAAACTGCCTAAGAAGGCCCCTTGAATAGAGGTTGCTAGTCTGTAAAGATCCCCAGTAGTATAATACTGTGGCCCCTCTTTTATATTATATTGAAAACCATTTACTATCAAACCAATTAAACCTTGCAACCGCTCTAATTTGAGCTTCTAAGCGTTTATTATTGGAATAATAATTCTTATTATCATTCCAGCATTTTTATCACTCTCTGTAGCTAAAGGACTGCAAGGTTCCTGGTATCAGATAGCTGACAATTCAATAAATGCAGCAAAAATCTGTAAAATATTTGGATAAAGCTATTGCATGGTTGATTGGTTTGGTCATGGTTTAATATTATAAATCAATATTAATAAATTTATTTTTAAATAAATTGATAGAGGAGCCACAATTATACTGGGGATCTTTACCACCTCTCTTCAGGAAACTCACTTTGAAAACATGTGTACCTGGTTACTTTGGAACCTTTAGTTTATATTCTTAGAGGATATATTGCCAAAAGATAATATATATATAAAATATATGGTGGTTTGACAGGGCCTTTTAGCCAATCTGCCACAACAGACAAGGATTAATAAGACTCTTTGGTATATTATTAAATCCTTTGGGTACCTTTTTGCGACCTGTACTGATGGTTTAAACCTATTACTGGGGTTAAAAAGTTGTTCAGCATTTTAAATTGATAAAAAGCGCTGGGGACAGATATTATTAATCAGACTAAAGCCATAAATCACTTAATTATCTCTTATAAGTATTTGATTACCTTGGAACAGTGTCTGGATGTAAATACAACTAGGTCTCTGGGTATCAATATCCTCAAAAGAGCTCTTTATTTCTATGTTTATGAGTCCCAATATTGTCTTTCTGAAGGGTACAGGGGCTCAAAGGGACGGACAATGAGGGAAGAAGGGTAAACTGTGGCAGCCTGTCACGTGTTCTTGGTGCTGTAGCACGGGTAACATCTAATTCCACAGAGTATGGGAATTAATCTACTTTATAATTGATGTTTGGACGTGTGAATAACACTAGTCTGTCCATTTTATTTATTATTCAATTAATTATACTTAGTAAATGTTCCCAGTAAGTTAATAATTATTTTAATAGACATCCCTACGGATATTCCAATGTCAGGTGAGATCTCATTACGTATTAAATAATTTGAGTAAAGTCATGAAATTGATTTCACTCTTTATATTCAAATTTTAGTTGATTTACTAAAATAATTATTTAAAAAATATGACTCATGAGTATTTATGTAGTATTTCTACATCATTAGTTTCCTTAGTATGTCTCAATACTAGTGATGTCTTGTATTTTTCATAATAGCATATTGAAGTATCTTAATATATTTTCAGAAGTAGTCATTATCTCATTGTTGACACCCTTGTTATTATAAATTATATTTAATAAAGAAAAGGTTTTTTAGGTATTTTTATATACTTTTAGTTATTTTTGGAGTATTTACTATCCACGGCATCATTTATAACATATGTAAAATGTTCCCTTGTAGGTTGTAGCATGTTTATGCTGTACCTAGGTTTCTCAGGCCGCCTTTCACTTTGTCAACTTTTAGTCCCATGGCTGTGTGCTTGTCAGAGGCCTGGGGCTGCGTATATGGCTTTGAAAGAGGGAAAGGGATGTAGCTCAGCCGCATGTGGGTTTATTGTCTGCCGCCGCTTTGTGTGGGAATTGTGACAGAACACATTTCTGTATGTAGTTCCTAAAATATACACAACACCTGAATTCTGACTGAATATTAGGTGTGAAACCTATACGTGAAAATACATGTGACATATTTAATTGGCCAAAAAGTTCAATAGTGGTGCCTTGGTATTTTGGCCTTTCTTTCCTTGATTATTGAAAAATATGAGGAGTTGGATTTTAAGGGTGGGCTCAGTGAGTGAACCTACGTAATTTTGGAAGGAGAATCCATTTCTGGTATAATATTCATGGTTTTTCTACTCATTCTCAAATTAATTTTAATATTATTATTTTAATGTTATTTTTGATACTTTTCCAGCTTGCTCTGCAATAGTAGCAAGCTGAAAGCCTTTCTATAAGGTTGCCATTCTCATCAAGCTTGTGGGCGGAACCCACCGCATCCCCAGAAACCTCATGCCTGGATGTGGTTTGACAGGCTCCCAAAAGTGAAGTTCATCAAACTTGTCAACTTGGTATGTTGCCAACGCCAACCATTCCTTGCCAAACTCCCCTTTTGATGCCTTAGAAATAATCCACAGTAAGTGGTGGTTGGTGTTGATGGGCATCAATTGGATAATGCCTTCCTCAGCTTGTGCAATTTTATCCATGCATTCTTCACCAAGCCCTAGTGAGATTTGATTGACAATGAAATCAATCACCCCTTTATTGGTTTCACATGGCCGCCTGGAAGTCTGGGAATATAGAAGATGGGGATTGAATCACACGTTGTTCAGATGGGGACAACAAAAAATGCCTAAACCCTAATACCTAAACCCTAAACCCTAAACCCTTAACCCTAAGCCCTAAACCCTAAACCCTAAACCCTAAACCCTAAACCCTAAACCCTAAACCCTAAACCCTAAACCCTAAACCCTAAACCCTAAACCCTAAACCCTAAAACCTAAACCCTAAACCCCAATCCCCTAAACCTCAAACCCCCAAACCCTAAACCATGAAACCTAAACCCTAACCTTAAACCCTAAACCAAATTCTGGAGGGTTTCAGACCCTCCAAAATTCATTCTGGAGGGTTTTAGACCCTCCAAAATTCATTCTGGAGGGTTTTAGACCCTCCAAAATTCATTCTGGAGGGTTTTAGACCCTCCAAAATTCATTCTGGAGGGTTTTAGACCCTCCAAAATTCATTCTGGAGGGTTTTAGACCCTCCAAAATTCATTCTGGAGGGTTTTAGACCCTCCAAAATTCATTCTGGAGGGTTTTAGACCCTCCAAAATTCATTCTGGAGGGTTTTAGACCCTCCAAAATTCATTCTGGAGGGTTTTAGACCCTCCAAAATTCATTCTGGAGGGTTTTAGACCCTCCAAAATTCATTCTGGAGGGTTTTAGACCCTCCAAAATTCATTCTGGAGGGTTTTAGACCCTCCAAAATTCATTCTGGAGGGTTTTAGACCCTCCAAAATTCATTCTGGAGGGTTTTAGACCCTCCAAAATTCATTCTGGAGGGTTTTAGACCCTCCAAAATTCATTCTGGAGGGTTTTAGACCCTCCAAAATTCATTCTGGAGGGTTTTAGACCCTCCAAAATTCATTCTGGAGGGTTTTAGACCCTCCAAAATTCATTCTGGAGGGTTTTAGACCCTCCAAAATTCATTCTGGAGGGTTTTAGACCCTCCAAAATTCATTCTGGAGGGTTTTAGACCCTCCAAAATTCATTCTGGAGGGTTTTAGACCCTCCAAAATTCATTCTGGAGGGTTTTAGACCCTCCAAAATTCATTCTGGAGGGTTTTAGACCCTCCAAAATTCATTCTGGAGGGTTTTAGACCCTCCAAAATTCATTCTGGAGGGTTTTAGACCCTCCAAAATTCATTCTGGAGGGTTTTAGACCCTCCAAAATTCATTCTGGAGGGTTTTAGACCCTCCAAAATTCATTCTGGAGGGTTTTAGACCCTCCAAAATTCATTCTGGAGGGTTTTAGACCCTCCAAAATTCATTCTGGAGGGTTTAAGACCCTCCAAAATTCATTCTGGAGGGTTTAAGACCCTCCAAAATTCATTCTGGAGGGTTTTAGACCCTCCAAAATTCATTCTGGAGGGTTTAAGACCCTCCAAAATTCATTCTGGAGGGTTTAAGACCCTCCAAAATTCATTCTGGAGGGTTTAAGACCCTCCAAAATTCATTCTGGAGGGTTTAAGACCCTCCAAAATTCATTCTGGAGGGTTTTAGACCCTCCAAAATTCATTCTGGAGGGTTTAAGACCCTCCAAAATTCATTCTGGAGGGTTTAAGACCCTCCAAAATTCATTCTGGAGGGTCTAAAGAGAGAAGGGCAGAAATTTGACAGGAGATTTGACACCCTCCTGGCTGGTAGGATTTCAGGGTCAGCAAATAAGGGATTTATGATGTGGAGGGGAATGGAAAGTGCACGCTTGGGCAGTGCTTTGCTTAATCCCTCAGCTAACATGTTACCTGAGGGAATGAGCTTTCTCACTTGGTATTATTTTCAATTATTTGCAGATGGCTTTTGTCTGAATTTCAATGTGGTGGGTTTTGGAGTTGCAGCTAAATTTCTTTAGTTTGTTTTCCAGTCCCTTATTTTCAATATAGGGCAGGCTGGGTTGAATGGGTTTGGCCAACAATCCCAACACCAGATTGCTCATCCAAATTGCTTGGGGATAGGAGTTGAAGAGTGGATTGAGTTCAGCTTTGGTGGTTGAGTGAGTGACATTCCACTGGCAATAGCTGCTCCAAGAGATGGGGGAACCAATAGAAGGTTCAGGTGACCAGAATGAGAATGTCTTGTTTCCAGATTGTTGCTTGATGTAGCGTCACTGTAGCAGTGGATTAAAGTCTTGGGATTCTTTACTGCAAGGACAAGAGAGATTTCTTTGGTTGCCTTTAGATACTTCCAACATTGCTTGAACTCATGCCAGTGATTTATTCCAGGGCATTTGCAGAATTTGGCAAGGCTGGAGACAGCTTAACTGATATCCGGTTGAGTGAGACAGGAAATGTAGTTCATTAGGAAAACTGCAAACCTGTAGTTAATGTGAAAACAGATAAACCAACAAAAAATCCGGAAAATGGGCCCTGCACCCTTTTTAAAACTATATCAAAGGTTTTCAGGGCCCCTGTAAGGAGGACCTGTATGGTAGGTTTGGACCCAAAAGGGTAGTTGTTAGTTAATGCAACACCCTGAGAATGTGTAATAAGGATAAACAGAGGCCTAGATTTGTGCTAGATGGCCCACAAGGTACCAAAAACCCATACAAAACCCCCCTTGTGTTCCTGGTAACTACAACTGTATGTAACTTAACATTACTAGGAGTGTACTTTCCAATTAAGTGACTGTAAACTGTAGAAATAACTGATCTCTGAACTCCCTTGAGCTAAACACAACACGGTGCGGCTACTCCAATTCCATGATCCCATAACTTCTCTGTCATCATCATTGCTTCACACATTGTCTTCTCCTGCCCATTCTTCCTCTCTGGCTCCATCTCCTCAACCTTGACTCCTCACCATCATTCAATCTTGACTCCTCACCATAATCCATCCTTTTTGTCTCCTTTCCTGCTTCTCCAATCTCTCTTATTCCTCCAGCCCTTACTCCATCATCTCATTTATTCAAAACCTCTCAGCTTCTTTCATCCAATATCCTTCTTCCTTTCTTTGCTATTTTCCTTCCCTTGACCTTTACTCTCACTTTAAAAAATATCTCCTCCTCAATCCGCCAAACACCTCACTCTTTATCAATCAGTTATCTTCCTTTCTGTCTAGTTGTGAGATCTCACATTTGCGCTCTTCTCAAGTTGTTCATTCTCAAATGTCATGTTTCTGACCCCTGCTCTTGCAGTCTGCTGGTCCTATTTTTGAATTGAATACATTTCATTCTTCACGGTTAAAAGCCAAAGCCCCCACCAACTCAACAAACCAGGCAACAAAATGAACACCCCAGGACCAGCAGATTCTAATTCATCTCTCCTGAAAAACTTGACAGACTCCATTCCTAACCTCACCAAAAGCAACTTCTCCCTATGGCGGTCAAAAATCCTCACAATCTTCTCCCTTAAAGGAATTGCTCAATGGCTCTAATCAAAAAAACCTGAAAAATGCCCGGTCAAAGTCAACCTTGAAATAGTTGGATATATCCTGGCCGAACTGGATAACAAGACCTATTTGAATTGCATGAAAGAACACCATCTCTCCAATGCCCTTGATCTATGGAACTCAATAAATGAATTCTTTGCCTCCTCCCAGACTGCTAATCAATCTAAGGTCTTCTTCAACTTCCTCAATATCCAATTCAACCCCAGAAGCATTGAGAAATTCATCACTGAGCCAAATCATTCCTGATGCAAATATCCAAAATTGGCATCAAGGTGGAAGACAACATTGTAGCCTACCTTCTTCTGTAAAAGTTTTCTCCACAATTGAAACACCTGAAAACCACAATAGCTCACTCTCTGGGAGAAAGAAAGATAGACAAAGACTTGTTACTAAGACATCTCAAACAAGTTAAACAAAAAGTTGCCCCAGGATCTCAAGCCTCTGCCATGACTATGCAACAAAATCTCCTAAGATGAAAGGCAAACTGGCACAACCCACAACCCAACCACCTCAAGGAGCAATGTTTCTGGTTATTTCCCCATCTGAGGCCCAATCCCTTGACCTACTCCGCTTCCTCCACTAAAGCCAATCCTTCCAGAACCAATACTACCACATCCACTCATCTTGCCTTCACATTTGCCATGACCCATCTACACCATCTTGACCAAAATCAAATAATTCTTGAATCCTGCGCCTCTCAAAGTATGTTCAACCATCCATGATTCTTTTAAAACCTTAGGAATATAATACTGTCATCCAGACTGGCAAACTCAGCTCCTCAATAGTAGCTTTGAGACAAGGGACTGCAACCCTTATTACCTCCCACTCACAACTCAACCTCAAAAATTACCTTCTTGTTCCTGAAATAGCCGTGAACCTGATTTCCCTGGGTCAACTCATTCTTGGAGGCTGTTCCCTGCAACTCAAAGCAGCCAATAAGTTTGTTATCACCTTCAAATCCAACACCATCCTAGAGGGTTACATTGAGGACAATCTCATGTTCATCAAGGAATCCACTAATTCAATCACTCCTACTGCTCACTCCTTCACTTCCTTTTCAACTTTCCATAAAAGATTTGGCCACTCCCACTATGACTCAGTCAAGCTAATTGCTAGAGAATTTCCAAAATTAAAGTGGGACAATCTCAAATTCATCTTGTGTGCTTGAGGAAACATCCACAAAACTCCCTTCAAAGGAACATTTCCCAAAAGAAATGCTAATTTTGAAAAAATTAAAGCCAATCTCTGTGGCCCAATTTCTCCTCCGTCCAAATCTGGAAACAGATTTGTTCTGTTTTTCACCAACAACTTATCCCGCTTCAAAACCTGCCTGCCCATCAAATTCAAATACAATGCTTCCAGCAAAATAATCAAATTCATTCAACTACACTCCAATCAATTCAACAAAAAACTGAAAAGACTTCTCTCTGATAACCATGGAGAATTCCTCAACAATCAACTGGCTTTGTTCTTCTCCAAAAACATCATCCTCCACTCCACCTCTGAACCCTACACGCCTCAACATAACCCTGTTGCCAAACGCCCCAACAATACCTTCATCAAAGCTGCAAGGACTGTGATGCTTGACATGAAGATCCCTCTCACCATATGGGATGAAATCATATCCAGGTGCAGTCTCATCCTAAACCTCATTCCCTCCAAACTCAACAAAACCTCTCCATTTGAACTCTCAAAATCTTTGACTCCCAAGCTGTCCCTCATCAAAGTTCTTGGCTCTAAACCTATTCTTCTCAACCAAAAAAAGAGTCTTTCCAAGTTTTCTGAAAAGGGCTGGAGGGAATTTTGGTAGGAGTTGATCTGGACTTGCAATCTAATTGAGTCTTCTGTCCCAAAGTTGGTGACGTCATCCGCTCAAAACATGTTAAAGTTTTTGAGAAAACTCAATTCTCTTCCTCCTCCCCTCATCCCTCCAACTCTCCCTTTGATCCTCTTCTATATCTAAACAAAAAAACTCACTGACCTTCTAAATTCTTCCACCCTTACAATCCATCCTCCTCACACGCTCAATCTAATCAGAATTCAGAATCCTCTACCTCTGACTTGCCAAAACCATCCAAGACAACCATCCACTTTCTCCTTCATCTCACTCATCTGATGACATCTCTTCTGAATCCAACTTCAAAGAGATAGCACAACAACTCACCAATCCATCCTCCTGCACCCTGCACAATAGGTTCAACCTCAAAACCCCAAGTTGCTATGGCTTCCTGGCTTGCATTGTTCCTAGAAACTATCCCAAGTTCCTTAAATCCCCCAATACACCTCACTGGCTGGACTCAATGAAAGTGGAGACCAATGGGATTGAAATTAATAACATATGGGAAGGCTGAAACCCTTTTCCCCTTGGTAAATCCGCTCTCTCCACCACATGGGTGTATTTCCTCAAAGACAACCCCAGCAGAAATGGAATCATATAAAAATCTTGACTGTGCGTCCAGGGATTCAAACAGCAGGATTTTCTCAACTATGGCAAAACCTATGCGCCCACTGGCCTCATAACCAGTCTCTGCACTCTCCTTGTTTACTCCTTTCATCACAAACTGAAGACCATTCAGATGGACATCAAATCCGCCTTCTTGCATGCCCCTCTGGAGGGAGAAACCTACATTGAGCGACCCAATGGCTATGACTTCCAATTCCCATACCTCAGACTCAAGAAAGCTCTTTATGGTCTCAAACAAGCTCCCAAAAGCTGGTGCAACACTCTGAAACAATGGATCCACTCCCAGAACTTCAAGTCATCTGTTGCTGATCCCTGCCTGTTTATCAACCACTCCAAATCTCTGTACCTTTCTGTCTACGTCAACAATCTTCTGATTGTGGGAGAATCTGATGCCTTCAGGTCCAAAATCATGGACCAATTCAACATCTCACATGAAGGGAAACTTGTTAGAATTATGGCCAGCAATTATTTTAGGCAAATGAGCAGTATTTAAAGCAAAAGAAATGCTGGACACTGGGTGTCAATATTGGCTAATGGGGCTCTCACAATGGGGCAATATGTTGGATAAATTTTCATGGAATGATGAATGAATGGATGGAAAACATCAGGGAGAAGAGCTCCTTAATTACAAAAGATTGGCCTCTTGTGAGCCCATGATACAACAAGCCAAAAGGCAAATTTTCCGCCCCAAAAGAGCTCTAAAGGCTCTACTGGCCTTTTTACTTGGTTTGGACTACACCAGCCCGCATGGCATCAGTTCCTGAACCCTTACGACCGGCCTATTCTGGTCCATTCCAGTGTTTCAACTGTTACGGGGCTGAACCAGCCCCTTGCTTTTCAATCCCCTTGGCTGGTTGTCCGTTACAACCAGCCATGATGACCTCATTAAGTTATTGACAGGCTGGTTGCCTCATGCAGCCAGCCCCTGGCCCCTCAAATTGGCCAGGTGGGACCCAGGGCACACCTGGGTCCGGTCTCAGACTCACATGGGGGGGTGTGACCAGGGGACATGCTGTCCCCCCCCTCTTTCTCTCAAATCCCTGGTGGGGGCGGTCAAATCCCCTCACCAGGGGCCCTGGTGGTTGATACCCCCAGGGTGTTGTCCAGAAAGTTGGCCTGGGAGGTGATCAGGTTTCCCCAGGCCCATTGCTCCTCCCCCTTGTTAAAGGGGGGGGGAGAGCGCCCCTGCTTGGTTGCTTCACACACTCAATGTTGGAGGGGTGATGAATTCCCCTCCACCTGCCGGTTGCTACACTTGCGGCCGGCGCGGCCACCTCCTTGGGCAAGGGGGTGGTCAGGTCCCCCCTGCCCTGACTGACCCCACTGTTGCGGCCGGTCGCTGGCTGGTTCAACCCAGCCAGCTCGCCCTCATCCCCCTTGCAACGGCAAGCAAGGGGAGGGGGAGTGAGCTGGGGCCACAAGCCCCAGCTCTGCGGCGCTGGTTGCCGGGCGCGACCAGCCGGGCCTGTGCAGCATCCCACCGCGCAACAGACCCGCGCGGGCCGTGGGGCTCCACGTGGGCCATACCAAGGAACACAGGCGGCTCCAAACGGGCTGCAACGCGGGCAGCTGCCCCAAGCGGGCCGCGACAGGGGCGGCGGCCCCAAGCCCAAATTGTGAGAATTACATACTTTTGCGGGCCAGCCCGTCTGGCCAAGAATGTCCATAATAAAGCTTGGGCCCTTTTATGCCCAAAAAAGCCCATCTGGCTTGGGTGGCCCATCCACCCAGGCGGGCCCGTGAGGGCCCGTGTCCCAAAAGACCATAAAAACATGTTTTGGCGCCCAAATTCCCAAAACCAATAACACCCACATAGGCCCACGTGGCCCACGTGATGTCCAATGGGCCGTGGAGGCCCATTCTTGCATCCCATTTGGATTACACACTCCTATGCACATTACCTGAGTGCATCCGCATTTTAACAAAACTGTCCAAAATCCTGAGAAATCAAATTGTCACACATGGTGACAATCTTCTCCTTCACCAACCCAAACATATTGCCACTGCTCTCCAGGAGTTAGGACTTAGCAAATCCAAACCCATCACCACTCCCATGACTCCTAATGTGAAACAATTCCCCGCCTTGGAAGAAGATAACAGCAACTTCCTGCAACTCAACATCAACTTCCACTCAGCAACAGGCTAATTGAACTTCATTGCCAGTTGCACCAGGCCCAACCTTTTGTATGCCGTCTCCAGCCTTTCCCGCTTCAACGATTGACCGGGAATGTCCCACTGGGAGCAAGCCAAGCATGTCTGGAGATATTTCAACACCACCCGTGAGCTTGCTCTCTGCCTGAAATCCTCAGATTTAAAGTAAAACATCAAGGGCTACAGCAACTTCAATGGCAGAGATGACCCAATCAGCAGAAGAAGTCACACTGGATTCATAATCATGCTTTATGGGTGCCCCGTCGCGTGGCATAGTAAGCTGCAGTCCTCCATATCACTGTCCTCAACCAAAGGAGAGCTCAAGTCCTTGGTTATTGCCAATCAAAAAAAAATTGGGCTCCAAAATCTCATTCTCAATTTGAACCCCAATCTGAAATTAACTCACTGCGCCTAAATCAATAACAAAGCCCTCAACAACCAGTTCAATCTGGACTCCCATCACAATGCGCTGAAAATTGTTGAAATACATATCAAATGGGTACAAGAGAAGAAAAATGAAGGAAATCTGTTAACCACTCTAATCACATCCAGAGAGAATCTTGCTGATTCACTTACCAAACCAGCTATAAAACCATCTGTGATAAATTTAACCTCCAAGCTTCTTTGATCTCCCTTCTAGACACGGTGGTTTGTAGAAATAACTGATATCTGCACTCCCTCAAGCTAGACACAACACAGTAGGGCTATTTCAATTCCATGATCCCATAACTGCGCTGTCATCATCATTGCTTCACACATTCTCTTCTCCTCCCCATTCTTCCTCTCCCGCTCCATCTCCTCACCCTTGAACCCTCACCATCATTCATCCTTAAATCCTCACCATCATTTGTCTTTTTTCTCTCCGTTCCTGCTTCTCCAAACTCTGTTATTCCGCCAGCCCTTACTCCACCATCTCATTCATTCAACACCTCTCAGCTTCTTTCATCCAATATCCTTCTTCCTCTCTTAACTCTTTTTCTTCCCTCAATTTTTACTCTCACTTGACCAAATATCTCATCCTCAATCCGCCAAAAGCCTCAACCTTTATTAATCAGTTATCTTCCTTTCTTTCTAGTTGTGAGATCTCACACTTGCGCTCTTCTCAAGTTGTTCATTCTCAAATGTCATGTTTCTGACCCCTTCTCTTGCAGTCTGCTGGTCCTATTTTTGAATTGAATACATTTAATTCTTCATAAACCATCCCAATATTGAAAAAAGAGCCTCAGACTCAAAATACTCTTGCAGAATGGGGTCACCAGAGCATGTTTTCAAACCCCTGGATTCAGGAAGCCATGCCTGATTCTGAAAAAATATTAATTGAATTGTCAGCCTCCTGTATTCCAAGACCCTTGCTGTTCTTTAGCTACCAGAGGTGATAGAATAAATGATAAATATATTATTTAATAAATGCAGCAAAAATCCGTAAAATATTTGGATAAAGCTATTGCAAGGTTAATTGGTTTGGTTTATGGTTTAATAAATTGATCATTAGATAAATTAAAAGAGGGGCCACAATAATATTGGGGATATTTAAAACCTCTCTTCAGGGAATTTCCTTTGAAAAAATGTAGACCTGGCTATTTTGAAACCTTTGATTCATATTCTTAAAGGATATATTGCCCAAAGATAATATGTATATAAAATAAAAGGTGGAGTCGCAGGGCTTTGTAACCAGGCTTCCAAGACATAAAAAGGATAATAAACCTCAATGGTATATTATTGAATCCTTTGGGTACCTGTTTGGGATATGCACTGGTGGGTTAAACCTGTTACTGGGGTTAAATGGTTTTTCAGCAGTTTAAATTGATAAAAAGGGTTGGCGACGGATATTAACAATCACGCCATGAATCACATAATTTTCTCTTATGATTATTTGATTAAGTAGGCATGGTTTCTGGATGTAAATATAAATTTTTCTCTGGGTATCAATATCCTCAAATGAGCTCTTTATTTATAGCTCTTTAAGTACCAATATTGTCCTTCTGAGGGATATAGGGGCTCAAACGCACGGACAATAAGGCTAGCAGTTTAACCAGTGGTAGAATTTCACATTTTCTATGTGCTATAGCATGGGTAATATTTAATTCCACAGGGTATGGGAATTATTCTACTTTTTAATTGATGTTTTGGACATGTGAATAACACTAATCTGTCCATATTATTTATTATTGATTAATTATCCTTTTTAAATGTTCCCAGTATGCTAATAATTCTTTCAAGACAAATTCCTACGGGTAATCTGATGTCAGGTGGGTTCTCATTATGTATTAACTGATTGGAGTCAAATTGTAATATTGATTTTACTCCTTATTTTCAAAATTCATTTGATTGTTACTCCTTATTTTCAAAATTCAATCAATTTACTAAAAATAATTACTTATAAATATAATTCATGGGTATTCATGTAATATTTTTACATCATCAGTTTTCTTAGAATGTCACCAAATCATTGATGTCTAGAATTTCCCATAATTGTATATTAAAGGATTTGAATATATTTTTAGAAGTAGTCATTATCTCATTTTTGAAATTTTTGGTACTTTGAATTATATTTAATAAAAAATACTTGTAAAGGTTATTTAAGTAATTTTATATAATTTTATGTATTTTTAGACTCTCTAACATCCAAAGGAACATTTATGACATATCTAGAATGTTCCAGTGCAGGCTTTAGCATGTTAAGGTGGTACCTGAGCTTCTCAGGCCGCCTGTCACTCTGTCAGCCCATAGTACCGCGGCTGTGTACTTTTCAGAGGCGCAGGGCTGTGTAAACGGCTTGTCAGAGTACGCTGACAGGTGGAATAGCTACTGCTCAGCCACGCGCGGGTGTATTGGTTGCGGCGGGTGCGTGCAGGAATTGTGACAAAACACATTTCCATCTGTAACTCCTAAAATATACAAAACACCTTGATTCTGACTGAATTTTAGGTGTGAAACCTATACGTCTCATCAAACATGAAATATTTAATTGGCCAAAGAGTTCAATAGTGGTGCCTTGGTATTTTGGTCTTTCTTTCCTTAATAATTTAAGAATATAAGGAGTTGGATTTCAAGGGGGGGGGGTCAGTGAGTGACCCTACCTAATTTTGGGTGGAGGATCCATTTTTCCAATAATATTTATGGTTTTCCCACTCCTTCTTAATTTAATTTTATTATTATTATTTTTATGTTATTTCTGTTACTTTTGCAGCTTGCTCCGCAATAGTAGCAAGCTGACAGTCACGGCAACCAATAAACCCCTGCGTGGCTGAGCAGTAGCTCTTTCACCTTTCAGAGTACTCTGAAAAGCCTTGTAAGCAGCGCTGGACCTCTGAAAAGTATGCAGCCACGGGACTAAAAGTTGACAAAGTGACAGGCGGCCTGAGAAACCTAGGTACCACGTAAACATGCTACAACCTACACAGGAACATTCTACATATGTAATAAATGTTCCTGTGGCCAGTAGATAGTCTAAAAATACATAAAATCATATAAAAATACTTAAATAACCTTTATACGTATTTTTTATTAAATATAATTCAAAGTACCAAAAATGTCAAAAATAAGATAATGACTACTTCTAAAAATATATTCAAATACTTTAATATACAATTATGGGAAATTCTAGACTTAAATAATTTTGTGACATACTAAGAAAACTGATGATGTAAAAATATTACATGAATACTCATGAATTATATTTTTCAGTAATTATTTTAGTAAATCAACTGAATTTCAAAAATAAGAAGTAAAATCAATATCATGACTTTACTCCAATTATTTAATACATAATGAGAACTCACCTGACATCAGAATATCGTCAAGAATGTATATTAAAACAATTATTAACTTACTGGGAACATTTAATAATGATAATTAATTAAATAATAAATAAAAAGGACAGATTAGTGTTATTCACAAGTCCAAACATCAATTATTAAGTAGAATGATTCCCATACCCTGTGGAATTAGAT
Organism: Puccinia polysora; assembly: GCA_025617555.3. NCBI lineage: Eukaryota > Fungi > Basidiomycota > Pucciniomycetes > Pucciniales > Pucciniaceae > Puccinia > Puccinia polysora. The sequence continues at coordinate 39,763,343 of CM062618.1, forward strand.
GCTGTCCGTTTTACAGCACCAAGAACACGTGAAAGGCTACGATTAATTACCCTTCTAGTCCCAGTTTCCGTCCCTTTGAGCCCCTGTACCCCTCAGAAGGACAATATTTGGACTCAAAATATATAAATAAAGAGCTCTTTTGAGGATATTGATACCCAGAGACCCAATTATATTTAAATACAGAAACCTTTCCAAAGTAATCAAATACTTATAAGAATTAGGTAAGTGATTTATGGCTCTAGTCTGATTGCTAATATCCGTCCCCAACCCTTTTAAACCTTTAAACTTCTGAACAACCTTATCATCCCAGTATACAGGTTTAACCCATCAGTGCACGTCCCAAACAGGTACCCAAAGGATTTAATAATATAACAGTGACTCATATTATCCTTTATCTGTTGTGGCAGCTTGGTTACAAAGCCCTGAAACTCCACCGTGTATTTTATATAAATATTATCTGTGGGTAAAATATCCTTTAAACTCAAGGGCCCCAAGTAACCAGGCCTACATGTTTTCATACTTAATTCCTTGAAGAAAGGTGTTAAAGATCCCAAATATAATTTTGGTCCCTCTATAAAAATATTAAGCAATCAATTTATCTATATTGCTTTATAAAAATAAAACATATCAAACCAATTGACCTTGCAATAACTTTGTCCAAATATTTTACAGACTTTTCCTGCATTTATTGAATAATATATTTTATATTTATGCTATCACCTCTGGCAGCTCAAGGATAGCAAGGGTCTGAGCATCCAGGAGGCTGAAAGTGGCTGCATGCGGGAATTGTGACAGAACACATTTCTGTATGTAACTCCTAAGATATACCCAACAACTCAATCCTGACTGTATTTTGGGTTTGAAACCTATACCTGAAAATACATGTGAAATATTTAATTTGCCATAAAATTACCATAGTGGTGCCGTGGTATTTTGGTCTTTCCTTTCTTCATTATTTAAAAATATAAAGAGTTGGATTTCAAGGGTGGGGTCAGTGAGTGACCCTACCCAATTTCGGGGGAAGGATCCATTTCAACAATAATATTCAAGGATTTTCTACTCCTTCTTAAGATAATTTTGATATTCTTATTTTTATGTTATTTTTGTTACTTTTGCAGCTTGCTCTGCAATAGTAGCAAGTTGACGTTCCCCCACTCCAAGATATGGCCATATCTAAAAAAAATCTGGAGTGTGTTTGAAAAAAAATTAATTCCATATGTGTTTCAGTTCCCCTTACTGGCTCTGTAGTTTCCAGAATGTATTGGTCCATCAGGTATATTATTCTCTGGTAACCATTGATCTTTGTCTGCATATTCTCCTTTGTATCTCACTAAGTATAGTCTAACATCTTTCCCTTGCAGTCTCTCTTTCTTGTCTCTCAATATCATGCTGACTTTCCATTTTTCTTTCACAGGGTCAGGTTCTATTGGGATCATTGCTGGAGGGAGTTTGATACCTTCTCTTGGTTGAAAGTGTTTCACGGGGCTAACAGGGAATGCTGGGTGATTTCTTGATAATCCTTTACTCAAGATTACTTCTACAGCACTTTTGCCGTTAATCTTCTTGATAACAAATGGCCCTACAAAAGCTGGTTTGAGCGTTGTGGTCCCTGCTAAATTGTTGAAGTTGGAAGTAGATATCAAGATCTGATATCCTATTTTAAAGTCAGGTTCTCTATTTGATTTTTCCCATCTCTGTTTGTTGTATTCTACTGCTTCATCTACACATCTCTGGGTATGATTATTTGCCAGGTCTATCATTTTCTTGAAGTCAAGAGATGTTGGATGAATGGTGGCTAAGTTATAGTTCAAGGTATTCCTAGGTAGTTTTGGAATCAATCCCCTTTCTAGTATGTAAGGGGCCTCTTTGGTAGTAGAGTGTTCTACTGCTATTATAAGACATCTTCAGGGCTGGGAGTAGGCTTACCCAATCATGGAAATGAACATCTAATTTTTTGTATTCTAGACCAAAGCTAAAGAAGCTTCTTAACATATCTTCCAGGGTCTGTATCATTTGTTCAGCTAATCCATCAGTCTGGGGATGGTATGCTGTAGAAAATGCTAAAGTAGTACCCAGTATATCATGTTGATTCCTCCATAATTCAGAGGTGGATTTGGGGTCTCTGTCACTGATTATAATCTTAGGTATACCAACATCATCTATAATCCTGTTGCAAAATAGTAAAGCTACATCCATAGAACTGTATTCTTTGTGGTTAGTTAAGAATTTTGCCTTCTTAGAGTATCTGTAATCTAAAATTAGGACAGAGTTATATCAATGTGTTCCTCCAGGGGGGAGGCTTGTGAAACAATCCATATGAATGATTTCCCACCTTGTTTTGGGTTGAGAGATCTTTTGTAGGAGTCCAAACCTTTTTCCAGTAGTTTTATTAGATTTTTGGCAAGTTTCACAGCTAGTAACAAACTTAATAGTTATTTCTTTCCAGTCTATTCACCAAGCAGTCTGTTTCACTTTCTTCAAGTTCCTTTCAGTTGATAGATGCCCTGATGGAGAGTTTTCATGGCATTCCTTGAGTATGTGTTGTATATGTTCTTTGTTACTTATTACCAATACACTGGAATATTGGTGTCTGTAGTAAAGGATACCATCCCAAAAAGTTAACCTTCCTGCTTCATAGGGTATGAGTACTGAGGCAGGTAAACTATTTATCAGGCCTGCTTTTGGGGATTCACATTCCATAATGGTAATCAGCAGCTTGATATCAGAGCAGTTGTTCTCTCTTACTAGATTGAAAAAAGTAGTGTCTAATTCACGTAAGTGTATCCCCATGACTGGAGCATCTAATGCAAAAAGATTGATATTTAAGATAGGAGAGATATCCTGATCCCAGGGTCATATGCTGGATTTCTAGAGTCATTAGGCAAATGATTCCTACTTAGACTATCAGCATTCTGGTGTTTAGCTCTAGATTTATGCACTAAAGTCATCCGGCCTCTATACTGTTGTATAGCAATTTGCCACTTGAGCATATGTCTGCTGGGAGTCTTCATGTTCATGAGAGTTCTTTCAGCATTACAGTCCATAATTACTTGGAAAGTGGTGCCTTCTAAGTAATAGTGTAGATTCTATAGAGCCCATAATAGATCCAAGCATTCCATCTGGCTGTCTCAAGATCTTTTCTCAGTGTCTTTGATCTATCTAGATATGAAAATTACTCGTTTCTACACTGGTTTGTCTTTTTCTATTCTTTCTTGGTGTAAAGCAGCTCCTAACCCTTCCATACAAGCATCAATGTAAAATTTAAAGGGTTTAGAGTAGTCTGGTTGAATGTGTTGGAATTCTTTCCTTTTTTTTGTTCAAAACTACCTGTTTATATATTTCTATTGTCCACCCTCTTTCATTAAAACAATCACATTCATTACTATTAAACACTCTATCAATTCCACCATTATCCTATAACTTTCACCACTCCATTCCAACTTCATCTCTAAAACCATCACCATCACCATCACCATCACCATCACCATCACCATCACCATCACCATCACCATCACCATCACCATCACCATCACCATCACCATCACCATCACCATCACCATCACCATCACCATCACCATCATAATCATTTCATTCTTGCCCATATCATGCTAGGCAACTATGTCTGAGGTCCTTCTTGCTCCTCTTAAAATAGGCTATCATTTCCCCATCTCATATCCTGACAAGGTGGTGTCTTGTCATTTATTCCTCAACTCTCATATCTCTATATTCTCATATTCTCCTCTCATTTCTCATGAATCTCTGGAATGTTTGCTGGTCTTAAATGGGTTCCTAAATTTCTCAGTTAAGGTGGTGTGTTGTCGTTTTGATGTTCAAATTCTGTAACTAACAAATTTATTTACCTTATGGCTATCTTACTGTTTTCATTATCTCATTAACCATGTCTTAGGCCCCCTCTGGGGCTCTCTAGTTGTCTCTAACCTGCTGCCTTAGGCCCCCTTAGGGGTTCTCTAGTTGTCCATAAATACTGCTCCTTCCCTTGGAACATGAATGAAAGATCATCTGATTACCAGACAATCAAACCGGAGTGCACCTTCCTCCTCTTCAGATCAGTTCCACTTGACTATACAAGTATTTTCCCCTTTTCCTTGGCTCTTTAAAGCCTTGTCATTACTTCTCATTTGGCTCTTCAGTAGCCCACTGTACTCCCTCTTTCTCCAAATAACCTTGCTACTCATAATGAACTTTTCAGAATAAGTAGAGGAGTGGAAGTCATAGCTATTTTTAATTCCTCATAGTTTTTCAATCTATCATGTGTCATTTCAAAGAGAGTATTATTGTTGCATATTTCATACAGAATTTTAGTTAGCATAGCAAGCTTTGGGATTTACTCTCTGTAGTAACTGCAAAAAATAATAAATGATAGAAACTCTGTTTCATTCTTAGGTATTGGTCTGTTCATGACAGAAGCTATCTTATTCTGGTTGCCAGCTAGAGTTAGACCAGAGTCTATATGTCCTAGAGCTTTCAGTTCTCCATACCCAAAGTTACAGTTCTTCATGGAGACTTTCAATCCTCCTTAGGAGAGGGTTTGGAGAACTAATCTTAATTGATTTATATGAGTCTCCCAATCTTCAGAATATATGATAATATCTTCTATATAAAGCATCATCAATCCTTGTCTGATGTAAGTACCTAGAACTGTATCAATTGTTCTCTGGAAGTGTGATGGAGCATTCTTTATACCAAAGGGCATCCTGAGGTATTCATATATTCTTAAGTGAGAGATTATTCCCATAAATTTCCTACTTTCAGGGCCTATAGGTATTTAGTGGAACCCTTTAAGCCTATCCATAGTGGTGATGTATTTAGCTTTGGATAGTTTATGCAAAGCATGATCAATCCGGAGTATAAGATAATAATCTGCTAGAGTATAGTTATCCAGCATTCTGAAGTCTCCTACCATTCTTGACTTGTCATAATGCCAGGCTATGATTACAGGAGTAGTCACATCTAATTTTTCATTGTGCCCTACTTTCCTCAATACTTGTAGGTCTATGAGTTCTTGGATATGTTCCTCAAGAGCTATCCTAGATTTAGGACTAGAGGGATAAGCTGGTATTCTTAGATTAGGAGGATAAGGAGGCTTAATAGTCAATGTTAATACCATTTCATGTCCTTTGACACCACCAATGGGGTGATCTCTAGTACAAAAATCATTTTGATTCTCATAGTAGACTGTCAATATATATTTCTTCTGTTCTTCAGAAAGTTTCTCTTTTAGAGCTGCTTGAGAGAAGTACTCTTGATCAATTTCTTCCAAGTTCTTTTAATTAGTAGAAGAGGGGAAGTTAGTTTGGCTAGTGCATATCTTAAACTTCTTGTCCCAGTCACCACCCACAGTGAAGTAGATTCCTTTAATCTGTAACACATTTATGCAATATGGACACAAAGCATCATTTCCTATTATCAATTAATCACACAATCCGTTTAGCAATACTACAAATTCCAATTGTATTCTCAAAGATCCTTTTGTATGGGGCAATATTATGGGAGCAGTCCATACTGCAATAGTATTCATGGTAGAGTTCCAAGAGCTAAACTTCGCTTTTGGGATTGGCAAAAGGTGGTCTTTCCAATTGGGATCCCATTTGTTTAAGAATTCAGTGCAGACACATGAGCAAAAGGCCCCATTATCAAGTAATAAACTTATAGGCCTATCTTTATACAAACCTTTTGCATAGCAAGTCTGACCAGTAGTGTAACTCTTACCACTCATGGGCTTAACAGTTAATGGTTTAACATCAATGATATGTCTAGGAATTAAGTTGGGGTCACATTGTTGGGGAAAACAAGATTCACCATGGATTTTATTGATTTCTATAGAAGTACCTATATCTCCTTCTATTACATTGATGGGTTGGTCAGGATCAATTAACATTCAGAAAGAGAGCCGTCAGTATCAGCTTTATATTCATAGTTCCAATTCTCTTCAATCTCATGCTCTCCTTCCATGAATGCTATCTTTCTTTTTGGAAATGGGCAGTCTTGTATCATATGCCCTGTCTTGTTACAGTTCCAAAAAGTTCCAGGCATTCTCTCTTTATCCCTGTTCTCATTATGTTTTTTATTGTCAGGAATGTTTATCAGAGGGGTTTTTTCTCTGGTTTTGTTTATATTGAAGTTCTCTTTGGGTCTGGAAGGAACCTTCTTGTCTAACCCATTCATGGCTATTACTTCCTCTAACACATTGATTAGATTTGGTAAGTCAGCAACCATACTCATTCTGCATTTTACACTATGGTTAAAATTTCCAAGACACAGGTTGAGGAGTCCTTCAATGACTTCCTCTTTATCAGCATCTGGATAGAAGCATTCTAGTCTTCTCTTCTGTTCTAAGCACCATTTGTGAGGCTTATCCTTGGAGGGGTCAAATGTGGAATTTTCAAAATTTTCAATCATTTTCCTTTTCCACATTCTAGAACCAAATTGTTCATTAATTAGAAGTTTCAATGAATTCCATGATGAGGATCCCACTTCTTCTCTTTTACTAATAAACCAGTCTAGATCTACTCCTTCAAATAGTCTGGGAACTGAAACTACAGCTATAGCTTCTGGTAGGTCATAAGAGTTTATGGTGTAGTCAATAGATTTAATGAAATTTATATGATTATATTCTCCTTCAACGGAGAACTTTGGCTGTTCAGAAATTGGGGGTAAAAGTTTGAGGGCTTTTTCCATTTAAGGGGTAGGACAAGGCCTGAAAGTGTCACTCCTATGCATTCCTAATAAGGGTGGTGCATAAGGAGTGGTTGTTTGTCTGGGAGGTTTTGGTTCCTCTGTGGTACTCCCCAAGGGGTTGGTCAGACAGACTTTTGAGTCTCTAAGATCATTTTTGATCAGATTAAGTTGCAGGTCCACTTTATTATTGAGCAGATCTAATTTCTCACTAAGGTAAAGAATGGTGCTGTTAGTAGTATTTACCTATTCTTCTTTCAAAGGCTGAAAGGACATAATAAAATCTTCTTGGATAACTGATAACATATTCTCAATTGTTTGAGTCTGTCTAATTTTAACTAGGTTTATTGTCTCCAATAATTACTCTGTATGTTCCTTAATATCTTCTATCCCTACAGCTTTTGATTGATTATTAATTAATTTGGCTACTACTGAAGTCAACTTATCCATTTGGGTCTAAACACCCTCCAAAATCTCCACAAACAATATTGAAATTATGGCGCATATCATTAGAAAAATAAGTAATTACATCAGAGGTTGTTTTAGACAAAATACTGGATTCAGAATTAGAGGCAAATTGTTGTACACCTTTTTCCACTTTTTAGCTAAGGATATTATCTGATCTCAATCCTTCTTTCCCTTTGGCTTTGGATGGGAAGGAGATCTCTTCTTTCCTAATCCTCTGCCTTTCAGTTGGGCTAATTGATCCCAAGGATTCCACTTTTTGGTGATGGCCTACAACAGTAGCAAGCACTCTACTACTAAGGAAGCACCCTACATAATGGAAGGAGGATGGATTCCTAAATTACCCAAGGATAACCTAAACCTCCAGTTAACAAATATTCACCCTACATAAATTGATTTAACAAACATTATAGATTTAGCTAATAAACATTTGGTTAAGTGTGTCCAGGATGCTATGGAGTATAACTAACAGAGGTGTAATAAAACACATAAAGATCCTGATTTCAAGATTTGTGATCAAGTCTTGGTCTCAACAACCAACTTCACCAACTTAGCTTGAAATAGAATGCTTAGACTAGCTTTTGTTGGACCTTTTAACATTAATAAACTTCATGGTAAGAATGCTGTGGAAGTAATCCTTATTGATGAGCTCTCTAGGAAACACCCAGTGCTCACAGTAAGACACATCAAACACTACCACCCAAGGAAAGGAGAACATAATCCTTCACCTGAAATACCTGTTGCAGAAGACGTTCAAAAGGACAAAGGAAAAATTACCAAGATGCTTAAAGATAAAAAAGACAGGATCAATGGAAAAGATATCAGACTCTACCTACTTAGATACAAGGGAGAATCAGCTGATAAAGATGAATGGTTGCTGAACACAATATCCCTGATGGACCCATACACCTAAGGGAATACAGAGCCAGCAGAAGGCATTGACCCAGAGAATTTTTTTTTCAGATATAGACATATCTTTGAGTGGGGGAATGTCAGCTTTCTACTATGTACAGAGCAAACTGTGATAGCAACATAAAGCTATAAAAAAACAAGAATATCTAAATGAACAAAAGAAGGAGTAAGAAATCCATAAATTGTATGGAATAAATGTATTCCTCACGACACAAATAAAAGCACAACATCAAAAGTGGAATCCGCTATTTCCTCTGGCTTGCGCTGACCTTCCAATCTTGGCAACCAACTCAGTATATACTTGCAAACTTCGCAGTTAACTCCATATTGGTCAACCATCCATTATGAGATCCAATCTCCTTCCCTGGCCAATCAACAGCCTCAGACTTCCATCTTTGGTCATGCATTGTTCGTTAGTTTGCATCTATGTCTAACCAAGCCAACACTACTGTATAGTTCGCAATTGGACTAGTCCCTACCCTGCATACACTATTACCTCTCATTTGCATTACCTTCAACATCACTCGCTCTTATCCCAATTTGTCATGCAATTGTACGCTCATATTCTATTGTCTCGCACTTACGCTAAGACCTTGGATCTATACCACTGCTTCATTTCCTATTCCATTCCTGTCATTCATTGCCTCACTGCTTCACCTGTAGTTAGCTCATCACCAGGTTGTATCTAGTCACTTTGGATGGACGACGTTCGAGGCGTAGAAACAAGCAAAATTGTTAGAGAATTGACCAAGCCTTTGGAGGTGATGGAAGAGTTCACCACATTGAACAAATTCCATGAGGATGTAGAGGTTCTTCTCATCCTGAAAGGCGCAGATCAACTTGAAAAAGAATTGTTTGAGTCAATAAATGAGAGATGATTGGTGGGTATGATGCGATGAGATGATTGCCAATAGATCCTTCTCCAAGTTGAAATGTTTTACCTGTTTTAATCTGAGGACTTGGAGTTTAGTAAGGACTTTGATGGCATAGAACTGATTGAGATTGGGTTGGTTTATATCAAACGTCCCGGTGCCTAGGGTCAAGATGAGATGGAAGTTTTTAAGGGAGAGACCAAATTGATGACCACATCAGATGATGGGACAATGATGGGTTGACTGAATCATAGGTTGGATGATTGAGGATGGTAAAGGTGAAGGTGGTTGAGAAGGTGGGATGGATGAGGATGAGGATGAAGATGAGGATTGGTATGATGATAATAGTTGATAGGAAGGGGATGAATGGAAGTGATCCAGCACACTGGTAGTAGAGCATCTTGAGTGATTTGATGACGTTCTTTAGAGATCAGAGTGGCAAGGGATGAATCAAGTAAACAGGAGAATTGAAGAGTGTGGGTGGTGGAGTGAGCTGAGGATGATCATGAGCAGGAAGGAAGGAAGCTGATGATGGAGAATGGTTGAGTTGAGTTCTGTTGAAGTTCTTCATCTTGAAGAGAGGAGTAGGAGTTGAATGAATGAATGAGAGCTACTGAATCTTTTGATTGTTTGAGGTCTTTTTGGATTTCTAACTTGAGAATTACTGCTAGTAGTTATGTATTGTTTTTGATTCTTATGATTTTTTTTCTTTTTTTTTGATAATGATACCTATGAATGATGATAAGGAAAAATCATAAAAAATTAAAATCTCCGCACTGGCCAGGGTGTCCAGGATGGGGCACCACAGCGGAACAACCAATAGATCACCCCCACCCAAAGATGGAAGGGGGTGCAAATAAAGGATCCAACGCCCTCTGCAAACGGACGCTTGAGGACAACTAACAAAACGCTTCCCGCCCTCATCCAAAGACAGAAGGGGGTGCAATTGGATCAAAGGAGGGTGGGTCAAAAAACTGGCAGTAGTTTCAAGACAATGACGCAAGAGGGTTGGGTGATCAGTCAACAATGGGGGGATGATCAATATGCAGCTTGGTTGGGTGACTGAGGTTGTGGTTTCTCAATGTTGATTGAGTGACCTTCGGGGGTTGATCAATGGAGGAGTTGGAAGTCTGTTTGACGACAGCAGGGAGGCATTTTGTAGATTGGCCGTCAGAGGGAGTGAGGAATTGATTGAAGAAACCAGCCTAGAGCCTGTGATTTGAGTTTTGCAAGGAGTTCTGAGGGTGTTTGTGGATTGAATCAATGGTCCCAAGGATATGGGAAGGCTGGAATGAAGGAAAGGATCAGAAGGAGAAAGGGAGGCTTGGGGGGGATGGATGGATGATTGTGGTGTATTGAGACTAACCAGAGCTGGTGGTTGAAGGGGGATGACCAATGAATGACCATTGCCATTGATATTTACAATGATACCGGCGCCAGAGAGCGTCAAGACAAGCCAAGCTGATCTTCACATGCCATTTTGCAAAAAAAATAACTGAAGCAAGGAGGAAAAGGATTGAAAACAAGACATGGGGAGTTGGAAACCCCAGGGACCCATCCCTAAACTGCTGGGAGATGGGGAATCTGGAGGATCTGGAGGCTGAAGGGAGCTTACTCAGGTAAATGAATGCAATTTTTTTTTGATTATGAAATATAGCTAAAACAAATTATAAAAAAAATTCTAAAATTTGCTGCACTGGTCCTGAGGTGTCCAGTTTTGCTCACCACAAGGCTGTGCCCCAAGAAGTCAAGAAAAGCATGACATGCAGAGGATTATGACAGAAAGTCAAGCTCAGAATGAGGTCAAGGTCCACTCCATGAGTGTGCATCCACCACATAGAACCTATGCAAAATATTAGAATAGCTACAATCATGGGAACCAAAAGAAATTGTATAAACAGGCCTTGATTGAAATGCTACAGCATTTACTGGGATTGTTGTTTTCTTGCAACCAATCCAACAACCTGGTATCCATTCAATGTCCAGATGTGCATTCCATCCACCATACACAAGTGGTACTCCAATGTTACAGGTATCTCAGGCCACCAGGTTCTGCTATTGTTCATGTGAATGGAAAAAAGGAAATTGGCCTAGCAGTGAAATTTATACAATGGAGAGATATTATCTTAGTGGAATATGCTGACCTATGCTTTTTCATCACCACTCTTGTCCAGTTGGGGTCTTTCTATGAAAAACATATAAATGGCTCCTTCTTGTCAGGGATCATGAAAGCGTATGGTTGGTTTTGAAAAAACAATAATTGAAATTGACAAAGAGCCAAGACTGAGAGTGAAACAACAGAAAGAAAAATCCAAATCAGGGGAATGAATGAAAAGAAAAAGATCAAAAAATGAAATGAAGTAAGAAGGTAGAGACAACACTTGGCACAGCAAGAGAAATTGAAGAGGAAAAATATCGTGGGAGCTCAAGTAAGTTGTGGTTGACACTTCCACCAACAAAGAAAAACAAATGAGGAGGAAGATACAACAGAGGTTATCTTCTCTACAAATTTTTATGGATAAGAGAGTTAAACTCGTGAGGCAACAAGAAAAAACAATTAAAGAAGACAGGAACAGATAGAGACAGGAAAAAATGAATGATAAAGAACTTGAGTTGGGTAATACCAAATAACCTTCTGATGGATTTGAGTTCAGAGTTTGTTTGACAGATAGTGGGGAGAGTGAGGGGCAATGTTTGATGAGAGTTGACAAGACAAAGTGAAGTGGAGAGAGAGGAAGAGGTGTGAAGGATGAGAAGGTGGACAAACAGGGAGAGGGTGAAAGAAAGGAAATGGAGGATCCCATTTAAGTGGATGGGAAAGACAGAAACTTTGACCGGACAGACAGCTTGACAGAGAAGCGTCACAGAAGTAGCATCTGGTTTTCACCACCAGCTGGGAGAGATAAGAGGGGTGATTTTTATTTTTATTTTCTATTTTTCAACACCCCCCATTATTTGGTACGGGGAGACTGAAGAAAGGAGAGAAGAAAGTTTTCAAGAGAGGCTCTGTTACAAGCCTTGGTGAGAAAATTGGCAACCTTGTCTTTGGATTTGATTAGTGTGATTGAGATGAGATTGTTTTTGAAGTTTTCTCTGATTTTTTTTGCTTTCATGTCAGGGTTTTTGGTTTTTGAATTGTGTGCAAAGTGTTTGACCTTTTCAAGCAATCCTTTGTTTTCAATCTTAAAATCAGAAAGTTCCAGGTTAATTCCCCAGAGTTCTTAAATAAGGTGAGAGGTCCAGAGGCTTTCTTGACATGCATTGGAAATTGCACTTAGCTTGGCCTCTGTAGAGGAGAGTGTGATGTTCTTTTAACTTAAACTGTACCAGGATATAAGACAGTCCTTCCACATACAGAGATATCCACTTCTGGATTTCCTTGATCTGTGATAGTCCCCCCAGGTTGAATTGCTATAGTATTGGATGCTTTGGTGAGGGCCCTGGGTTGGTGAAATTTTTAGCAATGCATCTATGGAGTCGGAGAAGTATTTAAAGACATGGATTACCTCTTTCAAATCATTCTTACAGGGATCATTATTGAACTGAGAGAGAATAGACACAACGGGAAGAGCTTGGGTCTGGTACAGCATGCTAAGAAATTCAGTATCCCGGTGAACTTCCAATAGCTCACATTGAGAGCGGTGAATCCCTCTCTTTCTATCTTGCTGGCGGCAGAGAGTTGAATTTTGGGAGTGGGGGAAGTGAGACTAGTCTACAATCTATCAAGTTCAGAAGTTCAAGTCACTTTTTTATCAGATTACATTGGCAGAGAGTTATTTGATTATTGAGGACCTTCATCTCCATCCCAAGGAGAAGGTCCAGATCATGTGCTGAAGATTTGGGCAAACGTAAACAGAATAGTTTTTTGAAATTTTCAGTATTGCCAGCAACTATAAGTTTTTTGACATGGAAGAAAAGATACAATTTTCCTTCTTGATGGATGAAAAGACATGGATTGGAATTGGATACTAGGAAGTTGATACTGTTAAGCCATTCAATAAGAGGTTTGTACCAGTTGGAGGGAGCCTGTTTCAGTCCATACATAGATTTTTTGAGTTTAAGAAAGGGAGAGGAACATTTTGAGTATTTTGGAGTTTTTATGATGATTTCCTCTTGAAGAGGGGCATAGAGAATGTCAGCTTGATACTTGGACAGATCAACTGGTCAAAGCAGATTTAAATAAGAAATAAAATAATAAAATTAGAAGGAGTGAGAAATCAATAAATATTATTACAGAAATGGATTTCCCACACAAAATTAAGTAGGGTCACTCACTGACCCCACCCTTGAATACTAACTCCTTAAATTTTCAAATAATTATCAAACAAAATGACCAACAGACCACGACACCACCATGGCACCTTTTGGCCATTTTAAAATTTCACACATTGTGCCATGTATAGGTTTCACACCTAAAATTCAGTCAGAATTGAGGTGTTGTGTATATTTTAGGAGTGACAGGTGGATTTGTGTTGTATCACAATCGCCGCGCGCAGCCCTGCATCATACAGTAAGGGTACACAGGCCTGACACTCAATATGTAGGCGCATGTCAAAATTCCCGCATGCAAAATGACTGACTGGCTGCAGGCAACAGATTCCTGCACGCAGCTGTCAAACCTGCGCGCGTCAACAAAATTGTACTAAGCCTGACAGCCAGGTACCGCAAGAACAGGCTACAACCTGCATGCATAAATCATGTATATGTTACAACTTGACTGCCGGACAGAGGGATCTCTGAAACCTAAGAATATTGAATAAAAATATATGAAAATCAAAATATAAAGCAAATAAATTGTGGGAAACAATAGTGAAGGTTTTCACCTAAATGAAATTGCAAAATTGTAATGAACCACAAAACACAACAAGGAGTTAACCTAAAAATTATTAAAAATTCCCAACATGTGCAGAAAATGCGGTAGAATTTACTAATACCCACTTCCAATCATGTCAATCCAAAGAAATTAATACAAAATAAGGAAATGTGTCTGAATCATAAAAATCACAAATTAACATCTAAACACCTTCTGACAATTATTTCACAAAGAAATATGACATAGACAAGGCTAGCAGATTGACAGCACCAGAACTACGTGCCAAACTAGCCCTGGACAGCCTTCTAGCCTCAGAACTCAAGCAAAAACCTCTCTACGTGCCCTGAGAAGGTCTTAATACCCCAGAAAAGTATATAAAGCAACCCTCTTAGATGGTTTAAACAGTAGTAATTTTTAAGTATAAATCCAGAACCTTTTCCATCCGTGATCAAGTGTTTAATCAAAATAAACAAGTGATATATGGCTATTTTCTGATAGTACTATTAATGATTCTGGCCCCATCATTGATTCCATGAAGAATATCAGCAAATAACCCCAATAATTGTCCTGAGACCCTTTCAACCATGAATTTCTGCAAGCTTCTTGGAGTAAGTACTTAAACTAGTAAGTTTTATCCTCCTTGCACCCAGGCATAAGTGTTGTAAGAAAGCCAGTTAACCCATCCCCTTGAGTTATTTTTTTTTTGAGCAATCATTTAAGACCTCATTGTCCCAAGGTCTTTACACTGTTCAAAAGATCCCCTTGAAGAGAGGCTGTTATCCAATAAAGATCCCCTGTTTGCATGAACTGTGGCTTCTCTTGGAGCATGAAATGTGGCTTCTCTTGGAAAATATATATTTAAACAATTTCAATCCAACCAAACCAATAAAACTTTGCACTTGCTTTTAAATAAATTATTTGAGCATTTTACTGTAATTTTCTTGGAATTATTATTCCAACACCAATATAACTTGCTTTAGGTAAAGGAAGGAAAAGTTCCTGGCATCAGGAAGCTGACAGAGAAAGGCAGCCTTGACATCAAACTGTCTCAGGGAGAGTTTTTTGTCAATGTTGAGGGAGAGAAGAGCAAGTAAGGAAGGAAACTTTCCCGTAGGAGTGAATGTGTTGAAGAAATCAACACCTGGAGTTTGTTGGAATCCCTGTATGCATAATCAAGCTTTCCTCCTATGGTTTGAGGAGGCTTTCTTCGGTTTTGCTTTTATGATTAGAGTGGTTGCCAGAAAAAATTTTGGCATCCAGTGATAGTCCTCCCAAAAATCTCCGGATTCTATTGATTTGACTTCTTAATCAATTGCATTGGAGTATTCTCCAATCTCATTGGTGTGATAGGATTACTTAAATTTTTTGATATTTTTGAATTTATTCCAAAGATGATACCTTGGTGCAGGGTCAGAAGAAGCGGGATCAGCTTCATTGGGAGTTTTGAAGGCATCGTCTTCATCTGAAGGTTCAACGGATAGGGGTAGATTGAAGTTGGGAGTTTCTTCATTGGAGTTTTTGTTGGAGGCAGAGTCTGAGGGAGGAATGGGATAGGAGGCAGAGCCTGAGAGAGGAATTGGATATTCTTGGAACAAGTGAATGTGATTTTCTGAGTGATTTTCAAGGTAAGATTGATAGGGAGGCTCATCCTGGAAGATCAGACTATCGGAAGCATTTTCTACATGGTTTTTGAGTCCAAGTACCTTGATGTGTTTTGAGGAGACTATTTGGCATGTGTTGGTAAGTAGTTGGTTGGAGAAAAGTTCCTCATTGTAGCCAATCAATATGGCTGGAATTCCCTTGGGATCCAGTTTTGATTGATGATGGGCAGGAGAATTCAGGATTACTTCCTCAGACCCTATGGGGTAAAAAAAGCTAAGCGGAATGGATCAATCCTTTAACAATTCAAAGGTGTTTTTTTTTTTTGCTTTTGTGTGAGGAAAATTGATTGATGGTAAGAACAAATCCCTTCAGGACTTCATCCCAGAATTGAGGTTTCAGACCAGAGTCAATAAGGACTGTACAAAGACTCTCCATGATTTTGCTGTTGAATCTTTCAGCAATTCTATTATTTTCTTTGGTTTAGGGATCAGACTGTTGGGTTTTGGTCAAAGTTTTTTTTGCAGAATTCCTTCATGTTTTTGTTGACAAATTCAGTACTCCTGTCGGAGTGAAGGACTGAGGGATAGTAGCTGAGGAGTTTTTTTTCAATTTCAATGGTGTTCTTTACAACGATTGGGACAAGGTCCTTGGATTTGACTGGTATGGCAGAGCAGAATCTAGATGAGCTATCAAAAATGGTTAGAAAATAACAATTTCCATTGCAAGAAAGAGGATGAATAGGGCCCATTATATCAAGATGGAGTTCTTGGAAAGGTTTTTTGGCCTTGGAATGCACACTCACAAATGATCCCCTTGTGATTTTTCCTAGGGAACATATCTTACATTTGGAGCTGGGACTTATGGGTATTTTTAACTTGTTCCTTATTTGAATATTGCTTGCATGGCCAAGGGCCTAATGAATTAATTTGGATTGGGAGAAAAGTGAGGTAGGATTGGTGGGTTCATTATTGAGAGGAAGAATGGGAATGTTATTTTGATAGAATCCAGAGAAGACAATCTGATTGTTCTTTGAGATAGAGAATTGGTTCTTTTCAAAAAAAATGGTATCCGTCCAGTGCAAGACATCTGATGGACAGAAAATTTGGCGAGAGGTAGGGAACAAAATATACATTGTTGACAAGGACAGGGCCGCCATTCCCCTTGATTTGGATGGAGCCGATTCCTTTGATTGGAAGAGAATCAATATTTGATGCAGTTTTTACTTTTCCAATTTCTTTGAAGGAGATGGCCACAAACAGATCAGGATCAGAGACCATGTGAGAAGAAAACCCCAATTTAAAAAAAAATTAATTTGTGAGAGGAGAGGAGTTTTTGATACAAGGCAACTGACAGATACTGAGGATTGGTCTTTGTTCTTTTTCTTGAGATACACCTCATGAAGTTTGGGATGAAGAGGCAAGCAGTTGGAAGGAGAGTGAGGAGCTAAATTGTTGTGCTGTCCTCCTGTGCATCTGGGAAGAGGTTCACAATCAGTGCAAAGTGTGGTAAGTTGAACGTTTCCTTCCTCCCTATTTCTTCTTTTGTTGGGGGAGATTTGGAGGTGATCAACAACAAGATCAGGTGTGATGGAAGAAGAATGGGTGATTTTTTCTTTGACAAGCTTGAAACTTGGTGGAAGTTTGTGGAGAAGCATGTAGGCCAGGATGTCTTGAGGCAGATTGATTCCTACCTCATAAAGACAAAAAATACATATTTTTGTGGAGATGAGGAAGGAGGGAATGTTGTTGACTTTGAAGGGAAGATTTTGAAGATTGTCAAATAAAAAAGCTCTGTTGGAGGATTCAGATGAGGAAAAGCAGAAAATTATGGCCTTCAAGATCAACTTGGTTTCTTTATTGTTGTCAAAGGTGATTATGTTGGCGTGAACCATAGGATTGAGTTTGGAGAACAGAATTCACCGGATGTAAATTTCATCTTGAAAAGAAAGAAGAGTTTCTTCAGACAGAATGGCAAAACAAGTGTCTTGAATGTTGAGAATATTTTCTACTCTTTTTTTCCATAAGGAGAAGTTTTCCATTGTGAGAGGAGGGATGGCTTCAATGGTGGTATGAAGGATTTTTTGAAGTAGAGGGTCATTGCAATTGAGAGAGGTGTCTTGGCTCAAGATGAGGTTGGAGCTTGATTTGCAATTGGTATCTCAAGGTAATTTTACTTTTAATTGTGTTGAGAAAAGGATAATTGAAATTGACAAAGAGACAAAACTGAGATTGAAAGAACATAAAGAAAAATTCACATCATAAGTTGTGGTTGACAGTTCCACCAACAAAGAAAAAAAATGAGTAGGAAGATACAACAGAGGTTATCTCCTCCACAAAGTTTTATAGATAAGAGAGGTCAACTAGTGAGGCAACAAGAAAAAACAAGTAGAAAGAAGACAGTAACAGATGGAGAGAGGCAAACATGAATGAGAAAGAACTTGAGTTGAGTCATACCAAATAACTTTTGGATGGATGTGAGTTTGGAGTTTGTTCAACCAATAGTGGGGAGAGTGAGGGGCAAAGTTTCATGAGAGTTGACGTGACCAAGTGAAGTGAAGGGAGGGTAAGAGGTGTGAAGGATGAGAAGGTGGACAAACAGGGAGAGGGTGAAAGAAAGGAAATGGAGTATCCCATTTCAGTTGATGGGAACAGCAGCAACTGTGACGGGATGGATGGCTTGACGGAGTTTGGGTAATGAATCAATGGAAGACCCAATTGCATCCTCATTAAGGGTGAAAATTGAGGAACAAAATGTTTCACAAATGGACATGACCTCTGGTGGTGAGTAACATTGTATGTTACTGGTTTTTACCTTATTTGATTTTATTGAAACTGATGGATTGCATGCAATAAATATAACTATGTAACTATGAAAAGATGACTTTCCCCACCTCCTGTGAGAGCCTTTCCTACTAGGGAAGAGGCAAAAACATATTTTTAATTATGGGAAATGAAGCATGGTTATGCTTTAACAGTTTTCAACTCAAAGCTTGATAAATATGTGGATTGAGAGTTTGATAGACATGGTTGGTAATCTTGGCAATTTATCACTAAATTTTCAAGGCAAACTCACACAAGGAAGGTTTGGTGGATTTTTTTAATCCTTTCTAGTCAAAAAAACTGCGGATCCCTTGTGGAAAATCTCCAACAAGAATTATCAACATAACCATGAACCATGTTGAAACCCCTCATTTCATCCTCACCTGAGGAGAACCGCTGGGGTAGCCTTAGAAAATCAAAAAAGAAGGCATGAATGATGGGCTGAATACAATTCAACTCAAAAGAAAATTGAGCAAGATTGATGGTGGCAAATACCTTGATTACCAAACAATCTATTAATCTAAGTGTAAGGTAGCGCTTGAAGAACTGAAGGGAAAAAGTATTATGTTGGTCCTCTTTGAAGAAATTGGTAATTCAGGTTGGGTTTATCAAGCAAAATTCAGTGTGGAGGGTCACTTGGAGGCCCTTTTCTTTGCTCACCCAGAGTCATTAAAGCTTTTCAATAAATTCCATCATATAGCTATGATGGATTTTTCTTATAAGACAAATAAGTACAACATCCCCCTATTGCAAGTTGTAGGAATTGCTTGAAACCAGAAAACTTTTTCAAGATCTCTTCTTCTTAACACAAGAGAAACATTTGAGTTTTAAAGTTGGTCTGTAAATGTGCTAAAGGAGTTGGATTATGAACCTGAGAGACTTCCCAAAGTCTTTTTGACAGAAAGTGAGAAAGCTTTGATCCATGCTCTAAAAAAATATTCCCGAGTGAAAAAGACAGTGCTGTCAATGGCACTTGTATAAAGAAATACTAGCAAAATGTGAAGTGGGATTTAATAATGAAATTGAAGGGTGGCAAAGCTTTATGTCTCTGTGGGCTAAGTATTGGGCCTCAAAAACCAAGGAGGAGGAAAAGGTCAATGATGCAGAACTTAGAGTAAGTGCCAAATCACTGCCTCTACTTTCAACCTTCCTCATTTTGGTTTTCTTACATTATGACTTGTATAAATTGTTTTTTGGCAGAATTTGAGGATGTACTTGAGTATCTGGAACATAATATCTTCTGTATCAAAGAGACCTTTGTAACAGCTTGGACTTGCGAAAACACAGAATTTGGAAATAAAACAACGTCTTGGGTTGAAGGGGCCCCTGCTTCTCTCTAACAATTCCTAGCAAACTTGTTGGGAAACATGTTGGATGTTTTGAAAAACCTAGAGGGCACAGTTTCCAATCAAATTTAATTGGTTAAGGCTGCGCTTTACAACTATTGAATAAAGATTGGAATGGTTCTTCCTACTGAACTGTGACCATTTGGGTACAAGATGTCTTTGCCAGCAATCAAACTTTTTGGGGATCAATTGGAGATGTTAAAGGGGAACCACGATGGGGAAGTTTGCACCAATTCATACTCAATGAATATGGGTTTTCCTGGTTCCCACCAAATAGGGGACCTACTAGCATGAAGAGCCTCCATTGTGCCCAAAGGATTCCATCCCCAGTGGAGGTTGGATTATGACCCTTGCAGTTCTAATTCTGTAAGTTTTTTTTAATTGGATTGTTTGAATCCCTTTGGGATTAATTCTTTTTGATTACTGCTTTTTGATAATTTATTTTTGCATGATCATTCCTACTTACTAATCTTTGATAATTTTGAATTTTTAAATGTCAATGTTGATGAACTGCTCAAAAATTCTCAATTACATGAGAAGCTCAACGCAATGAAATTGAATCATCCAGATCAAGATTATTTTGGGCTGTTGAATTGATTGATGAAGGAGATGGCCAATTTTTGATAAAATCCATGACTTGAACCTAAAGTCTTTCAATAACAAAGAGGCTGGCCAAAATTGACAGATAACTGGCAAGATCCCTCTTGATTTGAAATCATTGAAAATAAAATTAAGCAGGCAAAGATAAGTAGAAGGGCACCAAAGAACAAAAGAAAAATGATTTCCAGTCTTTTCCTTTGTGAAAGGTTCATTTATTTGGTTGAATGAGCTTATTGAGAAATTTTTATAGACCAAGTCAGGCTCCTCATCCAAATTTCATAGCTCCGTGGAAGAGACTGAAAGTTCATTGGGTTGGGTGCCGTTGGAATCCAATTCATTTTCAAAGGATTAATCAGATGCAATGGAGGAGTCAAACAGAAGCTAATCTTTGGTGAGTGGTTATTCCTTTCAAGAGATTAGAATTTTGGCTGACTAAGTTTTGATTTTAGCAATTCAATTACCTCAATCAAATACCTGAGACCTGACATAATTTCTTGTTTGAGTTTTGGGACCCATTTGGTGATGGGAATTGTGGTTTTAGAGTAATTGCTAAATCACTTGGGTATGATGAGGATGGATGGGTTCAAGTTTGGAAAGAAATTCTTGAAAAATTGAGGGAAAAAAGGGGTGCTATTTTAAGATCCTTGGAGGAAGTAAAGATGTTGAAAAGATAGAAAAAATAATTTATTTCAATGATATCAATGAAAATATTCCCTCTTTGAAATGGCTTTTGAAGCTTGAAATGGTTCAAAAAATAGCTGATACTAATGGAAGACCAATATGTTTTATTTCATTGGCTTCAATTTTTTCTTTTAATCCTTATAAAATGGGTGTAAAAGAACAATCAGATCTTTGCTTTGTTAACAATAAAAATTGGGTCAAGCATGTAATTAAGGGAGATGTGATTCCAATCCTTCCCATAGTTTCCAAACCATGTTCCATGATTTCTCAAAAAGCAGCTTGTTGGGTTTGAGTCTAATATGCTGATATTTTAATCCTATTAATATAAAGGGTTATCAAATTTTGAAAATCAATATGTTGAATGTGTTGAGTTAAAATAATTATGATGAGAGGTTTGAATGAGATTTTGATGGTAAGTCAGTTCAACTTGTGTTTTGCTAATCCTAAAAAGCTTAAAACAACAGCTTGTAATTAAGGGAGATGTGATTCCAATCCCACCCATATTTTCCAAACCATGTTCTATGATTTCTTAAAAAGCAGCTTGTTGGGTTTATCACCTCAAAGATCAACTTGAAATTAATCTATAAGTTAGAATAAAAATCAATAAAAATCATCATTTGGGTTGGGCCTAACATGCTGATATTTCAATTCTATTAATATAAAGGGTTATCACATTTTGAACATCAATATGTTGAGTGTGTTAATTTAAAATCAATATGATGAGTGTTTTGAATGATATTTTAATGGTAATTCAGTTTAACTTGTGTTGCGCTGATCCTCACAAGCTTAAAACAACAGCTTGTAATTTAGGGAGATGTTATTCCAATCCCACCCATAGTTTCCAAACAATGTTCCATGATTTCTAAAAAAGCAGCTTGTTGGTTTTATCACCTCAATTATCAGCTTGAGTTGCATTCTAAATTATAATTTGATTTCATCAATTAAGTTGGTTCTAACATGCTGATATTTTAATTCTATTAATATAAAGGGTTATCACATTTTGAACATCAATATGTTTTTTGTTTTGAGTTAAAATCATTATGATGAGCGTTTTGTATGAGATTTTAATAATAAGTTGGTTCAACTTGTGTTGGGCTGATCCCATCACAAGCTGAACGTGTTTTAAGCTTGTGATGGGATCAGCTTAACACAAGTTAAACTTGTTTTTTTTTTGGTGTTTTTACTTTAGGGCTGGTCAAGAATTCTTTTTGGCACTTTTACTTTAGGGCTTTTCAAAACACTTCTTTTGGCTGGTCAAAAGACTGGTATTTTTTTAGCAATTTTACTTTAGGGCTGGTCAAAAGAATTCTTGCATTTCTTGGCCCATTTAATTTAGGGCTAGTCAAGTTGAACTTGAATTTTTTACTTGAATATGAAGAAAACTAGTTGATTTTCTTCAGCGTTTATTGTTTTTATTATTTATTATTTTTTTATTTTTACTTATTTTGATTTTATTTCTTATTTTTTTTTGTTTTTTTCAACCAAAAAATCCATTTTTTTTGATCTTTTGGTTGATTTCTGTTTTTTTTTTGTATTCTTATTTAGTTCATTTTGGTTTATTTTATACCCTTTATTTTATTTTATTTCATTTTTTTCCCACAAAACTTGTGGACGTGTGGCACGGCTACACAACTAAATTTTAGCTGTGAAGAGCCCCACACGGCTCAAATGTGGTTTTGCTGCCCATGTGGCACGGCAAAATGACTAAATTTGAGCCTTTTGGGGCTCTACATGGCTTGAATGTAGTTTTGCGCCCACCACACGGCGGCCCGGTGCCATTTGGAGTACAGCCCAACCACACTCAAATTGTGTGGGGTCTTCACAGCTCAGGTGTAGCCATGTAGCTGTGAATTTAACATCACCCAAAAAAAATTTGGACCCTTCCAGCTTGCCCTCCAATCCCTTGGTTGGCATCAAAATCCCCTTCAAGCATCTCTGATTGTTGCTTCCAATTGTTCAAAATGAGAATTTGGACTTCTTCCATCACCCTTTGTCATGAGCACTCCTTCTGCTCCACCATCCTTTCCACCCTCTCATTGTGTGTCCGCCTTGGATCCTGAACTCTCCAATAAGAGCTCATCTTCCCATACCATGCACCAATCATTCATCACGCTTGCGCATCATCTTGCTCATTATTCTGCGCGGTTTGCTGTTGTTGGTGGGTCTCATTGTTGCGCAGTCTTCACTAGTTACAATCCTCTTCATCCTCTGTGTGGTCATCCTTCTCATCTAGTTTTCATCCTTATCATCCTCTCCCGCCATTCAACTGTGCATTATGTTTGTTTTTTGGTTGCGGCTGTCCATTTTTGTTTTTCTGTTTCTTTTTTTCATCCAATCCAGAGCCCCCCAATGATCAAGCTCACCAATAATCTCCCACCAACTCAAGAACCATCAATCTCTCCCTCCTTCTTCAGGCCTGCCGACGGCCAACATCATCTATTTTCCACCTGGTCACCTCTGCTTTGCTCATCTAACAGACTGCAAGCTTTTGCTTGTGGCCCTCAGTGTCATCACCTGCCACCCTCAACTCATCATTGCCAATGCACATTGTCTGTGGTTCTCATTGTTGGAAAATGTTCATGATGATGCAGCGCACCTTGCTCTTTTTACGTCTGGCTGCTGCCCGTTAAACTTTCTTTGCCTGCCGTTGCAACCTCTTTTACACAAAGCGGCGGATTTTCATTTTCTGAGGCTCAGTATCATCTGTCATCTGTGTCATCCTCTTTTAATTAGTCTGTAGGGCCTCTTGCCCAAAAATTGAGGGTCTCTCCCCTGCCCTTTGCAAGGGTGTCCTATCATCATCAGCAATATAATTAATCAATAAAATCTGCAGGGACCTTCCCCTTTATCTGAGCATCCTTTGACCTGGGTATATCTATGATTTCCCCTTGATCTTTGAGCCTCCATACTTAAATCTTTGATCCTTCCCCTGTGACATTATTCATTATCACCAAAAAATAGCCTTGATGGTTAAAGAAGAATCCATTTGGTTGGGTTCTTGAGCATTTTATACCACTCCTTTGTCCATTTTTTGACCATAATGGTCTGATCATTTCTTTTGGGTAATCCTTCTGGAACTAGTCACATTTAACTGAGAGGTTTCTTTAAGATTGAGACCTGGAGTTTTAAATATCCCTTTATTTCTTTATAAGTTGAGTTTTTCCACGCTATTCTTGAGTCCCTTGAGAAGTGCTGGGTTATTATTGTTTGAATTTGTCACTGATTTGCTTCTAGAGCTTTGTAAAAAAAAAATCCTTGTTTTCTAAAGCCACCCACAGTTTACTGGTACCCTTCAGGTGCTTGATTGTGGAGATTAGCGCAGGTTGGTTGGGAATAAGTTGATCTTTCCTAATCTTGTGCTGACAACCAGAGTTTTTAGCTTTTGGGAATTTTTACTTACAACTGCCCTCTTCTATTGGACTCTGAAAAAACGATAGATTTATTTTGTTCAAGTTATTTCCTGCACCATTTTGCCTCAGAAAGTGTTGTTCCATTTATACCAACTACTAACAAATTCATCCCTTACATTGATTCCTTATTTAAAAAGTTCTGGATCTTGATTCCAGTTACATTTAAATATTTTTGTAATGCTCAGGAGGGCAGCCCAAAAAGCACCTTTCCCCTCCAGAGAACTGCCTGCAGCTCAGCACTGTTTGGAGTCTTACAAAAGTCTTTCAAGAAACACTGCATATAAGTTTCAAAGTAGGCAATCCCAGAAGATATGAATAGAATAAGCAATAAATTTGCATACTCTGAGGTCTTCAGCATTTAATTATGCCTCCCCCTTGGTTTTAGAGGCCCTATACTTGGCCCAAAGATTCATGAAACTTTGCCATTTTCATTTTTATTACTGAAGCGCAATTCAAATTCTGCTTGGATTTTTTTAGAAAATTGCCATGAGCATGACTTTCATGATGATTCAGGAAAACTGTGTTTAATAGCAAAAATAAGACCTTTTTCAAAGTCCTTCACAAATACTTTTGGAAGCCTCTGGAAATCATAAGAAAAATCCTTTAATGCTTTCCATTCCCAAATTTAGAAATGATTTAAAAGTCTTTCTGTTGGCAGTCATTCCTACAACATGCAATAGAGGGATGTTTTACCAATTTATTTTATAGGTACAATCAACCAAAGCAATATGATGGTATTTTTTTTAAAGTTTTCTAGACTTAGGATGAGCCAAGAAAAGGGCCTCTAAGTGAACCTCTCCACCAAATTTGGACCTGGAAAGCCACTGGTATTCCTGGAGCATTCCCAATAGAGCACCATCAAACCTTTCCCATCCAGTTCAGCAAGCTTTACCTTTTTCTTAGTTTTATAGATATTTCTTTTGTCAATGTATTCTCCACAATCAATCTTGCTCAATTTTATTTTAGATGAACCTTATTGAGCCCATTTTTCATGCCTTCCCTATGTAAATCTAATGCTTGACCTGATATGTTCCTCAGTTGAGGTTGCACTGAAGGCCTTTCAGATGTTTGATGATTTTCTAGGCTATTTTTAGTGGAGAGATTCCATGTGTATTTTGCTACTTTTTTACTTGCATGGATCATCAATTGACACCCAACCTTCCTAGCGTGAGATTCCCTTTGACATTTGGTGAGACATTCCCCTTCATAAACCTTAGATCTGTCACATGATAGATCAACATATTTTTCTCTCCTCAACTTGAAATTTTTCACCATGCATGGCTGCCCATTTATGAAAATAAATCATTGCTTATTTCCTAGTAGCAAAGGCTCTTGCAGGAGGAGGTTCAAGCGGTTCAGGAACCCCTTATTTACATTAGTATTTTCAAGCCAAATCCTTGTCAGTGAAATGACATATGAAATGTGAACCAACCACCTTTAGTCAATTCAACTTGTGACATGTCATCTTGTTCCTGTTGGGAAGAAAAATCTTGTTCCTCAATTTTAACTCAAGATGAGGATGCAATTGGGGCTTCCAATGTTTTCTTTTCCAACTCCCTACCTTAATCCCCAGTTTCCACCAAAAATTTATTAGGTAAACTTTTAAATAACTCCCTTAACATAGCCTTTTTTAATCTTGTAGGGCTTGGGATTTCCACTTTTTCCATAAAACAAAAAAATTCAACACCAGTTTATTCTTAAATTCAATTTTAAATTCAAAAACTCCACAATTTTGCTCATTTTTGGGTTGAGAAAGATTAATTTTGAGAAAAATTAATTTATAAAACAGTTGTCTTGTCTGTGTGTACAGGGTGTCTTTCAAGAGTTTTTGAAAATAGGCAGAATTTTTAATTTCCAAGGTTCTTTGTGGTCCAATAGTCCCACATAGTATCCCAGATCCCAAAATTTGGGTTGAAATTTTGAAGATATATACATAGATTTTTTGTAAATTACATATGAACATACCCACAACTAGACACATACAGTAGATTCTAAACATAATTTATGAAGTATGCTAGTAGATCAAAATCATCATGTATATAAACCAGGACACCCACTGATCCTGAGAGACTTTGCCTCATCAGATTGTTGAGTCATTCTTCAGAAGCAGGTTAACCTCATATTGTGGTGTTGGCAATCTGGGCAGATCCCTCAAAAAAAAATTAACATAACAGGTTAAAAGCCGGCTTACTTCCAGGATGATGAATCACCCATTGACTTACCTTAGTTGAATGCCAGTAGGCTTCCCTTTGGTTAGTCTGCTGGTTGTTGGATGGAATATTTCCAGGATATATTAGAGGACAGCAAAAATTCAGACATGATCAGAAAAAACCTGCAATCAGAGGAATCTTTGCTATACTCCATGAGAGAAGGGAGGTTCATACCCAATCAAACCAATATGAGTTGGCCATCAAATGAATCACTGCTGGAGGTGATCAACAACCTACAAGCACAGATTGAAAGTTCCAACCCAAACTGAGCAACACAATTTATGTCACGGGATGACAACCAACCCACAGACCCCATGAATAAGAAGTTCTTTGAGGACCCAGTTGCAGTTAAAAAGACTATGAAACTCAAGAGGTTTGCCCCATCATTTGAGGGCGCAAACTACTCCCAGTGGGAATTATCCATACACCAGACCCTGTGTAGGGCCTTGCATAGGGACACAAGCTTCTTGAACAACCTGGTGGCCTTCAATCACCTGACAAGGGATAATAAGAAATCTATTAAAAGTCTTTATCAGGAATACCATTGATGATACTCTGCTCAGAATTGTCAAAGGATCCAGGACTGAGTATGCCCAATCTCTTATGGAGCTTCTCAAGAATAAATTTAGCCAGACAGAAAGTTGTTACAAGCTAGCAATCATCAACTGCTTTATTGCGGCAATCAACAACAAGACTGGCTCAGATGATCTTTTGATAGCAGGATGGCATAACATTGTTCCCAATCTGAACAGTGTCAATGTTTCTCTTGACACTTTCTACGGACCAATCATCCTAGCGAGTGCTTTTCCACCTACCGGAGTTGATCTCCAAAATTTTAAATATGCTGTTGCATAAAGCCTTGATGACTCTTTTATTCCCTGAAGTTTACTGAGGTTTCCACCATGATCCAATTGTGCTCTAACAAACTTTGCACCCAAAAAACCTTGCCTGCTGGCACTCTCCCTTCCAATTTCGAGATCTCAGTCCAGGCTTTTCAAAATCAAGCCACAATAATTATTTCATGAAATCAAGGAGAACAAAAAACAATACTGACAGGGACCTACCACCCATTCCAGGCTCTGAATTACCAAAGCCACTCAGTTCAAAGGACAAATTCCGACTGATTTGCTTCTATGTAAATTTGGGTGCTCATGCCACTATTGAGGAAAATCAGGATACTGGTACACCAATTAAAATGGTTTTTGGGATCATTTATGAATGGGAGTTATACCTCCACTGCCTGGCAATAATGCAGCCAGGGGCTCAAGTTATGTGCCACCGCCACGCCCAACAAATGCACCGTCGATTGGCATCAACATCCAACAACTAGATGTGGAGGAAATGTCTGAGGGGAAAATTCTTCTGGAATCAGGCTCCACTACGCACATGGGTGGTACATCTAAGTATTTTGAAATCACAAAGTAATGAGACCAACCAATTCTCCTAACCATGGCGGTACCTGCCAATTCTGAAACTGTTTGAAACATTAGTAAACTAACAATGCAACTGCTAATGGGATCCTGCAATTCAATGTGTCAGCTCTCTGATACCAGGAACCTTGCAGTCCTTTATCTACAGAGAGTGATAAATATACTGGAATAATGATAATAATTATTATTCCAAAAATAAACACTTATAGGCTCAAATAAAGAATATAATAAGAGCAGCTGAAAGGTTTAATTGTTTTGGCAATAAAAGGTTTTCAATATATATATAAATGAGGGGCCACAGTATTATACTACTGGGTGTCTTTACAGAAAAACAACCTCTCTTCAAGGGGCCTCCTTAGGCAGTTTAAGAAACTTGGAATGAAGATGGGTGCCTTAGAAAGGGCTTATTCCACTGATATGGCCTGGCATAACAGCACAATGGCCAACACATGAAGGGAAACACTAACTCTGAGCACTTTACCACAAAAATCTTTCAATAATAAGAAGGGTTTCAAAGCAGTTGGGGAGGATTGCTTGATTTAACTTCAATTGGTTGATTGGTTTAAGAAATAAATAATAATACTTCAGACTAGGTCATAAATCACTTGCTTAGACTCTTCATAAGCACTTGACTAACAATAAAACGGTGTCTGATTGATAATAATAATTCCTGGTAAAATGATAATGGGGAATAATGGATCCAAAGTGGTCTGTATAAATACCTTTTTGGGGTGATTTTGAGCTTCTCAGGGAACGTAGAGAAGGTTCTGCTCATGGTCTGAGGCTGATAAGCCAGTCAGGGCAGGATTAGCACGTCCACTTGGTGCTGTAAATCAGCTGACCTTAGGTCTGCTAGATTTCTGTACTATTTTAACCACAGGATCTGTTAATCTGTTATGGCGTAAATTTGATCATTCTGCACTCATCCTTCATTTGTACTATTAGTATTGCTTCAAAATGGACAGATGTGAATTCTTACTGATTTTCCATCGTCTGCTCATCACGTAGATAATTTTTAATAATTTTCATGAACACTCCTTGTAGTGTTTTGTGGTCTTCAAAGATCAGAGTCAATGATTTGCATGGTAATCCTTGATCTTTGATTTATTAGTAAAAAATGTTTTAAACTTAATTTCTATTAATTTTATTTATGTTTTGATCTTTTTAGACTATTAATAATGCATATGTCAACTTTTTACATATGCCAGGCAACCCTAACTAGGTTTTAGCTCTTCTGAGAGGTACCTGGTTGTCAGATTAGTCACAACTGATCCAGATGTGGGGATCAGTCAGTACAGATGCGCGTGGGGTAGGATCCGCTGCCTGCTTGGCAGAATTAGCTGCGCGCGGGTCTCCAGTACACGGGAATTTTCTACTATGAGTACGTAGGGATATGTAAGGATGCGGGGCTGCGTGCGGGAATTGTGACATAACACATTTCCACATGTAAGTCCTAAAATATACACAACACCTCAATTCTGAGTGAGTTTTAGGTGTAAACCCTATACGTGAAAACACATGTGAAATTTTAGAATGGCCAAAAGGTGCCATACTGGTTCCGTACTTTTTAGTACTTTTCTTTTTGATTATTTCAAAAATGTAAGGACTTGGATTTCAAGGGTGGCGTCAGGGAGTGACCCTGCCAAATTTTTGGTGAGGAGTTCATTTTCTCAATAATATTTATGTATTTCTCACTCCTTCTTTTGTTAATTTAGATATTCTTGTTTTAATTTGTTTTTTATAGTTTTGCGTTTCTATGACATGTTGCTCTGCACATAGTAGCAAGATGACATTCCACCATTCCAAGATATGTCTATATCTGAAAATATAAATTTCTAGGCCTAAAGCATTCTGCTGGCTCTGTATTTCATTAGGTGTATGGGCCCATCAGGGATATTGTGTTCAGGCAACCATTCATCTTTATCAGCTGATTCTCCCTTGTATCTAACTAGGTAGAGTCTGAAATCTTTTCCATTGATCCTGTCTTTTTTATCTTCAAGGATCTTGCTAATTTTTCCCTTGTCTTTTTCAGGCTCTTCTGCAACATGTATTTCAGGTGAACAAGTATGTTCTCCATTCCTTGGGTGGTAGTGTTTGATGAGGCTTACTGGGAAGACTGGGTGTTTTCTAGAAAGCTCAACACTAAGGATGACTTACACAGAATTCTTACCATGAATTTTATTAATGGTGAAAGGTCCAACAAAAGCTTTTCTAAGCTTTATATTTCTAGATAAGTTGGTGAAGTTGGTGGTAGAGATCAAGGATTGATCACCAATCTTGAAATCAGGCTCCTTATGGGTTATATCCCACCTTTGTTGGTTATACTCCACAGCATCCTGGACAAACTTAACAGCATGTTTATTAGCTACATCTATCAGGTTTTTGAAATCAAGTGATGTAGTGTGAATATTTTTTAGCTGGTGGTTAAGGTTATCCTAGGGTAATTTAGGAATCCATCCTCTTTCCAGTATGTGGGGTGCTTGCTTAATGGTAGAGTGCTTGCTACTAATGTAGGCCATCTCCAGTGCAGTTAAAGGATAACCCAATCATTGCAATAACCATCAGAATTCTTGTATTCTAGACCAAAGCAACAGAAGATCCTGAGAATGTCTTCCAGATTTGGAATCATTCTTTCAGCCAAACCATCCGTCTGAGGGTGATAAGCCATAGACAAAGCCAAGGTAGTTCCTAGCATGTCATGAAGATTTCTCCAGAACTCAGAGGTGAAATTAGGATCTCTGTCACTGATATAGATCTTGGGAACTCCAACATCAGCAATGAGTCTATTCCAAAATAACAGGGCAACTTCCATAGCAGTGTATTCCTTGTTATTAGGTAGAAACTTTTCTTTCTTGGAGAAACTATCCACTATGACTAGGAATGAGTTGTGGGAATAGGCTCCTCCTGGTGGTAGTCCAGTTACAAAGTCCATAGTGATGATCTCCCATCTTTTCTTGGGTTCAGTAATCTTTTGCAGTAGACCAAACCATTTCCCAGTGGTCCTGTTGGACTTCTGACAAGTTTCACAACTAGTAACATACTGGATAGTGGAGTCTCTTCAATTGATCCACCAAGCAGTTTTTTTAACCTTATATAAGGTTCTATCAGTAGATAAATGACCAGATGAGCAGTTATCATGGCATTCAGCCAGGACATGTTTGATATGGTCATCCTTAGTTAAGACTACAACACTTGAATGTTGTTGTCTGTAGTATACTAGACCATCCCATATGGTGAACCTTCAAGCTTTTTATGGTTTCAAGAGGGGTTCAGGTAGGCCATTGATCAATTCAGATTGTGGAAAAGTACTTTCCATAATAGTGATCAGAGTCTTCATGCCAGAACTGTAAGATTCTATGATTGAGTTGAACAAGGATTCATCAAGCTCAAAAATGTGGATTCCCATTAAAGGAGTTTCAACGTCCAACATGTTAATTATAAGGATAGGGAAGATATCATCATCCTCTGGATCATAAGCAGGGTTACTTGGGTCATTGGGTAAAGCATTCCTTCTCAAACTATCAGCATTCTTGTGTTTAGCACCAGCTTGGTGAACTATGGTCATCTGATCTCTGTACTGTTGTATGGCTATCTGCCACCTTAACATGTGCCTACTAGGGGTCTTCATTTTCATCAATGTCCTCAAAGCATTGCAGTCAGTCATCAGAGTGAAATTGGTGCCTTCCAAGTAATAATGGAGTTTCTCCAGAGGCCATAATAAGGCAAGACATTCAATTTGACTTGCACCAGACCTTTTCTCAGTGCCTTTAATTTGTCTGGATATGAAGAGTATAGGTTTTTCCACTGGTTTGTCATATTCTATGACTTCTTGGTTTAAAGAAGCTCCTATCCTTTCCATGCTGGCCTCTAAATAGAGCTTGAAAGGTTTAGAATAATCTGGCTGAATCTGTACTGGAGCAGAGGTCATTGCCATCTTGAGTTCCTCATAGTTCTTGACTCTGTCATGGGCCCTTTCAAACACGGTGGTGTTGTTGCAGATTTTATATGGAAACTTGGTTAGAAGAGCAAAAGTTTTTAAGTACTTCCTATAGTAGCTGCAGAAGCTAATAAAAGACAGAATTTCAGTTTTATTCTGAGGAATTTTCCTGTTCATCATGGCTGCTATCTTGCTTTGGTAAGAAGCTAAAGTTATTCCAGAGACAATGTGTCCTAAGGCCTTGAGTTCTCTATAGCCAAAGTTGGACTTTTTCATTGATACATTTAATCCCACAGCGGACATGGTTTTGAAGACTAGCCTTACTTTCTCCATTTGAGTATCCCAATGATCAGAGTAAATGATAAAATCATTAATGTACACCATCATCTATCCTTTTCTGATGAATAATCCTAGGAAAATGTCCATCATCCTTTGAAAATGAGAGGGAGCATTTTTGATACCACAAGGCATCCTAAGGTACTCATAAATCCCCAAATGACAGATAATTCTCATGAATTTCTGGCTATCAGGGCTGATAGGTATTTTTCAAAAACCTTTCAGCATGTCCATGGTAGTGATGTACTTAGATTTTGACAGGTTATGCAGAGCATGCTCAATCCTTGGAATTGGATAAAAATCAGGTTCAGTGTAGTTTTTCAGCATTCTAAAATCTCCAACCATCCTTGACTTATCATTATGCCAAGCTATAATTACTGAGGTAGTTATATCCACTTTTTCATTGTGTCCTACTTTCCTCAAGACTTGTAAGTCAACTAACTCTTGAATATGGGTCTCCAGAGCAGCTCTAGATTTTGGACTAGAAGGGTAAGCAGGTCTCCTGAGGTTAGGTGGGTAAGGAGGCTTAATGGTTAGAGATAGAATCATATCATGTCCTTTCATGTTACCAATCGGGTGATCCTTGGTACAGAAAGCATTCTGGCTTTCAACGAATGCTTGTAGGATGTCCCTTTTTTGTTCTTCATTGAGCAGGGAATTCAAAGCTTCTTGAGAGAAGTATTCCTGATTGAAACTCTCTAAGTGTTTTTCATAATTTGAATCAGAAGTTTGAGCATTGACATGGCATATTTGGAACTTCTTGTTCCAGTCGCCACCTATATTGAAGTATATTCCCTTACTTTGGAATACATCTATACCATAAAAGCAAGAAGAATCATTTCCAAGGTTAAAGTAATCACATACTCCATCTTGGAGCACTACAAATTCAATGTTCAGCTTGAGTGATCCTTTTGAGTGAGGGAGTATGATATCAGAAGACCATACTTCAACAGCATTCAGAGAAGAGTTACAACCGCTGAACTTAGCCTGAGTTACTGGTAATAAGTTCAGTTTCCAGTTTGGGTCTTGTTTCTCCAAATAAGTTGAAACAACACAAGAGCAAAAGGCTCCACCGTCTAAGAGTAACTTAACAGGGGAACCTTGTATTAAACCAGTAGCATAGCATGTTTTGCCTGAAGTGTAACTTTTACTGGCAGAAGTTTTTAGAGCCAAGGCCTTAGCCTCAGATATGTGGTGAATCTTCATGTTGGGATTCCATTTTTTAGGTAAGTTGGAATCCTCATTAACAGAATTTATGTCCCGAGAACACTCAATACTTCCTTCAATAACATTTATGGGGTTAGTGATCATTAAATCACACTCACAAAGTGATCCATCATTATCATCAAGGTTAGGTTCAGAATTATCATACTCTTCTCCTTCAATAGGATTTGTCCTTTTCCTAGGTAGAGGACAATCAGGTTTTACATTTCCTGTTTGGTTACAGTTCCAACATACTTTTTCCTTTGACTCTGGAGTCTTCTTGACCTCCAAGGTAGTTTGATTAGTGGCAGAAGATTCCTTAGTTTTGGCAGTATACTCTTCCCTGTTCCTAGTATTTTGTTCCCTGGGGAGTCTGTTGACTCTCTTATCACAACCATTCATATCAATAGTCTCTTCAAACATACCTATCAATGTAGAAAGTTCAGAATCCATAGACATCCTGCACCTTACACTGTGGTTGATTTTCCAGGAAATAAGTTGAGAAGCCTTTCATTGACTTCTTCTTTATCAGAATTAGGGTAAAAACAGTCTAACCTCTTTTTCTGCTCTAAACACCACTTATTAGGTTTGTCCTTAGATGGATCAAACTGGAATTTTTCAAAAGTTTTCATCATCTTTCTTTTCCAAATCCTTTTACCAAATTGTACTTTGATCAATTCTTTTCAAGAAATCCACAAGAAAGATCCAACTTCTTCCCTTTTATTGATAAAATAATCAAGAGCCACTGCTTCAAATAGTCTGGGAAATCTTACCACAGCTATTGCATTGGGGAGTTCATAAGAAGCAAGGGTATAATCAATAAATTTAATGAATCTGACATGGTTTTATTCTCCTTCTCCAGAGAATTTAGGCCATTCAGTAATGGGAGGAAGTAACCTCAATGCCTGTGCCACTTCAGGAGTAGGACTGGGCCTAAAAGATTCATTCCTAGTTGTCCTGGTTCTAGGAGGAACACTAGGAGTACTGGTGAACCTAGCAGGTCTAGTTTCTTCCAGGTCAATGACTGGAGAGTTAGTAGAATTGACTGTAAGATCTCTGAGATCATTCTTAATCATACCTAACTCCAAATCAAGTTTGTTGTTTAATAAATCAATTTTGTTAATCAGATGAGCTGAAGGAGTAGGACTAGTTTTCTTAACTTCTTCCTTAAGCTGGTCCATGGTTGCAAGAAAATCTTCCTGAATAATTGATTGGTTATCATCAATATGTTTCATCAGGTCCAACTTACAAGATTTTATACTATCCTTGATTTGTTGTATTTCCAACTCATCAATTCTCATAGTCTGAGACTGGGTATCAATAACTCTGAAAATACTCAGACTCAATTTTTTTCAATTGTTGATAGACTTTGTCAAAGCACTTGCTGATGATAGTAAAATTGTGAGACACATTTACAGAAAAGCTGTTAAGAGCTTTTACATCTAATTGTTGGACACCTTTTTCCACTTCTTAGCTAGGGATATTATGCTGTCCCAATCCTTTGGGTTCCTTAAATTCTGATGGGTTGAGGACCTCTTCTTTTTGGGGTCCTTCCCCTTTAAGGAAGCTAACTAATCCCAAGGATTCCAGTTCTGCACGTAGCCTTCTACTTCTTTCTTTGGGATCACTTTTGCAGAGAAATCTGAGATTACTGTGCCAGAGAAATAGCTTTTCTCATGCCTGGCTGATCCTCCTGGGTCTGAGCCAATTTGAATTGTTCCCAATAGCTGAAGTGTCCTTTGACTGAGACCTTGACTCTTTCCTCCTTGGTTGATTCCTGCTGGGGTGGCATAGGAGGACTGGTATCCTCCTGGGATAACCTGTTGGGCAACAGGTGGTTCTCCAACAGTCTGTTGGTTGATTTGGCTGCGGCAGTTTTTGCTGTTGTTGTCCCGCCTGAAGCTATGGTCACGGGTTTGAGCCCCCTCATTGCGCATGTGACTGCAGTCCTTTTTTGTACGGGTTCCTCCGGGCAGAGATCCATACAATGGGGCTCTAACTTTTGCGCGGGTGTTGCGCCTGTTTTGATGCATAGCACCAAAAAAAAATGAGTAAGTCTTTTGTCAAAACTTTTTGAAAAAAGACTTAAAAAAATAAATAATAATATTTTTTGTGTGTTTATATTTTTAATAATTTTATATATATATTTTAACTCACTTCAAGCTCAATTCAAGGGTACCAACACTTGGTTGGGATCAAAAATGTCCTTGTGGGGTATTCCAACAGGGTCTGAGTGAGTTCCAATCAGATCCTGGGATAAATCCAAGGGTAAGTCCAGGGGTACACTGTCTGGGACGTCCTCTAGGAGGTCCTGGTCAATGAGATCAGCAAAAAAAAACCACTGAGATGGATAAAAACAAAAAATATAAGTTTAATATTTTTTTGTATTTTTACATGATGAGGTGATGTTTTTAGAAAAAAAATAGTCACTTTTATTAATTTTGGATTTTTCTTTATCTTCAGGATTATTTAGTTTATAAATATGAAGCTTAATTTGATAAATTTTCCACTCCTTATGTTTCATTCATAAAAATTAAAATTGATAAT
The DNA here is from genome assembly GCA_025617555.3 of Puccinia polysora. Lineage (NCBI taxonomy): Eukaryota > Fungi > Basidiomycota > Pucciniomycetes > Pucciniales > Pucciniaceae > Puccinia > Puccinia polysora. Next base: position 39,799,222 of record CM062618.1, read on the forward strand.
TCTTTCAAGCTCAAGTTCCTTGTCTTTTATAAGTTGATTTTTATAATAAAGGAATTTCTCCTGTTGTTGCTCAGGAATTAAAATAAAAGGGACAAAGTTACGGGGTTTTTCTTCTTTTTTCTTTTTGAGAAGGTTCAAATAATAATTGATTGATTCTCCGTTGGTCTTAAGATCCACTAGAGAAAACAAATGATCAAAAATATATGTTATAAGTATGTTAAATTATTATTTTCTTTAAAAAAAATAAATAGACTGGTCCAAGGAATAAATAATCAAAGATTGATTATTTAAGTATATTTCCCGGCCAGAGCCCCAGTTGTCAGCTCTTTGATACCAGGAACCTTGCAGTCCTTTAGCTACAGAAATTGATAAAAATACTGGAATAATAATAATTATTATTATTCCAAAAATCAATGCTTAGAAGCTCAAATAAATGATATAATAAGAGCAATTGCAAGGTTTAATTGGTTTGGTAATAAACGGTTTTCAATATAATGTAAAAGAGGGGCCACAGTATTATACTACTGGGGATCTTTGCAGACTAGCAACCTCTCTTCAAGGGTCCTCCTTAGGCAGTTTAAGAACCTTGGAATGAAGATGGGTGCCTTAGAAAGGGCTTATTCAACTAATGGCCAGGCATAACAGGACAATGGCCAAGAAAGGAAAGGGAAACACTCACTTTGAGGACTTTACCACAAAAATTCTGCAATAATAGGAAGGGTTTCAGGGCAGATGGGGTGTATTGCTTGACTATAGTTCAATGAATCAGTTTGATTGGGTTTTGGGAAATAATAATAATACTGCAGACTAAGTCATTAAATATTTTTGTATCTCTTTATAAGCCCTTGATTAACATTGATACAGTTTATGATTGATAATAATAACTCCCCATTAAACTGATGGGGAACAATGAGTCCAAAGAGTCTGTATAAATACCTTTTTGGGGTTATAAATAGCTTCTCAGGGCACGTAGGGAGGGTTCTGCTCATGGGCTGAGTCAAGAAAGCCAGCAAGGGCATGTTTTGCACGTCCACTTGGTGCTGTCAATCAGCTGATATTAGATCTGCTGGATTGCTGTACTATTTTAGCTACAGGATCTGTTACTATGTTAATTATGTTATTTTTATTGTTTTGCACTTGATGTTGATTTGTACTATTGATATTGAGCTGAAGTGGTCAGATGTGGATATTTATTTTTTTTCCATCATCTGCTGATCATCTAGTTTATTTTTAATAGTTTTTACAGCCATTCCTTGTTGTTTTTTGTGTTCTTCAAAGATTAGGATACACATTTGCCTTTGTCTTGGTGATTCTTAATATTTGATTTCTAATTTAAAATACTTGAAAATAGATCATAAATTATAATAAAGGTTTTTAGAGCATTTGTCATGCTTATTTGATGGTATAAATATAACAGGTGAATCCTACTAGGTTGTAGATCTTTTGAATGGTACCTTGTGTCAGATAAGTCACAACAGATCCTGATGTGGGGGTCAGTTCATTCAAAAATTCAAGGGGTAGTATCTGCTGCGTGTGTGGCATGATTATCAACATGCGGGAATATGATGCTACAGATGCTTAGGTGATGTGTAGGGATGTTGGATTGTGTGCAGGAATTGTGACACAACACATTTCCGCTTGTGAACCCTCAAATATACACAAAACCTGAGTTTTTACAGCATTTGAGGTGTGAAACCTATACATAATAGTATGTGTGAAATATTAAGTTGGCCATAGTATCATAGTGGTGCTCTGACCTTTCAAGAAATTTTTATTTAATAATTTAAAAAAAGAAAAATTCATAATTCAAGCTGTGAGTGAACCTTCCTCATGTTGGGTGGGGTTTCAGCCTCCTGGATTCCAAGACCCTTGCTGTCCTTTAGCTACCAGAGGTGATAGAATAAATGATAAATATATTGTTCAATAAATGCAGCAAAAATATGTAAAATATTTGGATAAAGGTATTGCAAGGTTGATTTGTTGGTCATGGTTTAATATTATAAATCAATATTAATAAATTGATTATTAAATAAATTAATAGAGGGGCAACAATCATATTAGGGATATTTAACACCTCTCTTCAGGAATTTCACTTTGAAAACACGTATACCTGGTTACTTTGGAACCTTTAATTTCTATTCTTAAAGCATATATTGCCCAAAGATAATATATATATAAAATATATGGTGGTGTGACAGGGCCTTGTAGCCAAGCTGCCACAACAGAAACCGGTTAATAAGACTCTTTTGTATATTTTTAAATCCTTTGGGTACCTGTTTGGGACCTGTACTGATGAGTTAAACATATTTCTGGGCTTAAAACGGTTGTTCAGCAGTTTAAATTGATAAAAGGGTTGGGGAAGGATATCATTAATCATACTAAAGCCATAAATCACTTACTTATCTCTTATAAGTATTTGATTACCTTGGAATGGTTTCTGGATGTAAATATAACTAGGTCTCTGGGTATCAATATCCTCAAAAGAGCTCCTTATTTATAGATTCTTGAGTCCCGATTCTGTCCTTCTGAGGGATACAGGAGCTCAAAAGAAAGGATGGTAGGGCTAGCAGGGTAATAAGTGGTACCTTTAACGTGTTCTTGGTGCTGTAGGACGGGTAACATTCAATTCCACAGGGTATGGGAATTATTCTACCTTTCAATTGATGTTTTGACGTGTGAATAACACTTATCTATCCACATGATCATTATTTCATGAATTATCCTTAGTAAATAATCCCAGGATGTTAATAATTTTTCTTAGTAGACATTCCTACGGGTAATCTGATTTCAGATGGGTTCTCATTATGTATCAGCTGATGGGAGTAAAATCACAATATTGATTTTTCTCCTTGATTTTGAAATTCTGTTGATTTCCTTGAAATAATCAATTCAAATTATAAGCTATGGGGATACATGTGATATTTTTAAATAATCATTTCCCTTAGTATTTCACAAATCTTGAAGTTCTCACAATTGTATATTCAAGTATTTTAATATATTTTTACAAATAGTAGGTATCTTATTTTTGACATTTTTGGTATTTTTAATTATATTTTATAAAAAAATATGAATAAAGGTTATTTAAGTATTTTTAGATTATCTACTATCCACGGGGAGAATTATTACATATGTAGAGTTTCCCTGTCTAGGTTGTAGCACATTTACATGGTACCTGAGCTTCTCAGGCCGCCTGTCACTCTGTCAGCCCATAGTGCCGCGGCTGCATACTTGTCAGATGCCAGGGGCGGCTTACAAGGCTTGTCAGGGTATGCTGACAGGGTGGCATTGCTGCTGCCCAGCCGCGCGCAGGTGTATTGGTTGCCGCTGCTGCGTGTGGGAATAGTGACAGAACACATTTCCGTGTATAAATCCTAAAATATGCACAACACCTCAATTCTGACTGAATTTTAGGTGTGAAACTTATGCGTGAAAATGTGTGTGAAATATTCAATTGGCCAAAAAGTCCCATAGTGGTTCCGTGGTATTTTGGTCATTTTTATCTTTAATTTTTAAAAATATAAGGAGTTGATATTCAAGGGTGGGGTCAGGGAGTGACCCAACATAACTTTGGGTGGAAAATTCATTTCTGCAACAATATGTGCGGATTTCCTACTCCTTCTTGAGGTAAATTTAATATCTTTATATTATTTTTTTTACTTTTGCTGCTTTGTCTGCAATAGTAACAAGCTGACATGGGGACTCTGTTTCTGTAATAATATCTACAGATTTCCTGCTCCTTTTTTGTTTATATTAATATTTTCATTTATTTGTTTAATTTAAGTTCCTGGTGGGCATGGGTCAACCCACTCCATGAGGGTATTTACTGCCCACAGCCAGGACTGTAACCATGACAGCTCAAGGTAGGTTGGGGTCAACATGGGTACCTTTGAAATCCCCCAAACCCAAACCAGGATAGATACCCACCAGATTGCCAGCCCATGAACACCCTGAGAGTTTGGAGGGGCAATTGAAGAGGATGAAGTATGTGGATTTTATTTAGTAACAAATCAGACCAGAAAAATACTTCATACTGAAGATGTGTAACAAATCAGACCTTAATGGCCAATTCTAATGAAGAAAGTTGGACTTGGGATCTTGTTCCTGATCCTTTAGCAGTAGGATGTTACTTTCATTCATAATCAGTTGTGGTTTTTGTCAAATTGTGATTATCCAGAATTTTGAATGGACATATATTTCCCAGAAGTAGTAAACAAGTGTTTCACAGAAAGGGATTTCAGATGCGGGAATGGCATCCTGTACAAGATCCTTCTCAAGTTTCCCTGCGCCTAGGGTGGAAACTGTATTCATACTACCGTTATTAAACCCATATATTTTAAAAATTTCTCCTGCTGCCACCATTCCCGGGCATAGTGCCACTGACACCAACTATGCTACTAGGGTCAGATGGCTCCCTCCTTTTATGCATGATCACTCCCGAGCTAGCCAGGGAGAGGGCGCCATTGGCTCCGGGGAATGACCGTTCATGAAGCTGGGAGTTAGTGGGCCAAAGGAAGGTACAATCAGTAATGAATTGCTGTTATGGCTGCCAAGGCATAATGCAGTTGCAGAGCAGAGACAATGAGAGGAATACTTTAACTAACTGAAGAACCTTTGATTGCAATAAGGGCGGATTGGCCCAAGCTAGCTTGCAGAAAAGCAATCAAGATGGCAAGGGAGGTGGAGGAGCGCATGATTGGTCTTATTTAGTTCAGGCTTTAGATTCTTTTATTAAACAAAGGTTTAAGTGTTTTCGCTGTAGCTGAAAAGGATTGTGCCTTAAGATGAACAAAGGGTGAATGGTTGAGTAGAGGCTGGGAGGGAAGCAAACACTTGCCTCTTTATATGCTTGGGGAACGACGCTCACTACTTGATACCCATGGATAAAAGCAAGTTGTTGGATTAAAGGTGAAATGATTGGTGGTAAGTCTTCTGTTGACAGAGCTAGCTTCCTACCCATGGCCCATCATGGGTTGTTTGGCCAATGTGCGACATCTTTTGTCCTGCGGTTGTTCTTGTAATTGCCAATTGGGCCAATCCATCTTGGTTTGATTGGTGACCGGTAAGCTTGTTTTAGATCGTTGCGTCGCGCTGAGATGGTTGGTCCATACTCCGCTGCTCAGACGCTTATTTTCCTAGAGCAAGTATTCTTTGTCAGTTTTCTACGGTACACGTCGTTGACGTTTTGACTTTCTGCACTACTTACCCAATAGAGGGGTTAATATTCTCAAGCTTCAGTTTGGTAATGATTTTTGGCTTCTTGGCGGCAAAAAGAACCAAAGCATTGGAGCATCCGTTTTGACAACCAGGGAGCTAAGGTTGTTGCCCGCACGTCGTATCATCAGATCAAAAATTTACAAGATCCTTCAATCTCAAATCACACCCTTACCTTCCATTTAACCAATTTTGAGTACGATTCTGGCAACTGTCAAACCGTTTCATCTTTTGACTTTTGGTCTTGTTGGCAATTACAAGAACGACCGCTGGACAACAGATGTTGCACATTGGCCAAACAACCCATGATTAGTACCCATGATTAGTGTTGTGTTTAATTTAGGATGAGATCTACGCGAATACCCGACGCCAAGGTATCAGCTCAACCCGCTGTCGAATCTTGACCTTCAACTCTGATGATGCATTAATAACCTGCGCAAACACCCAATGCCATGGAATCAGCTCAACCCGCTGTCAAATCTTGACCTTCAACTCTGATGAGGAAAAGGTCTGTCTGATCAGCGGGTTGGACAAGTGTATATATATACATGGAGGTTTTTATGTATGGTGTATCAAGCCCGTTTGGGCGGCAGGCCAAGTTATTGGTTTTTTTTGTAAAACGCGCGTGGCGCCCGCACAAGCCACCTTGGCACATAAGCAAGGGCTTTGGGCGCCTTGCCAAGCGCAACTTGGCACATAGCCAAATGACGTTGGCACCTGGCCAAGTCGGTTTGGGCGCCGATCAAAGCTGGTTGCATCGACCAACTCTAAAAAAAAAAATTGGTAAAAGTTTCAATTGTAAAAATGATAAAAAATCATGTATATATTTCTTGTCCATAGATTTAAATGTATGTACAAAACAGAAGAAATGAATTCTTTTTTTTTTCTTTGAGCAATTTTTCTTTTTTTTTTGGGGGGCAATTTTTTCAAATAAATAATTATACATAAAATAATGAAAAAAAAAAATAAAAAAATTAAAGATTGGCCAAGAGAGGGCCTGTAATAGGCTGCATTTCAAGGCAGTTTCTATAAAACTATTTAACATGAGAAAAAAAATTATGACTTTTTTCTTGAGTAATAGCCTTGTTGATCCCATTTTTAATATGTTGTACAAGTTCAGGTCAATTCTGGGGAATCTTTCCACAGACATATGATTTGATGGAATGAAAAGAATACTAGATGGGATTGAGGAAAGGGGAGTAAGGTGGAAGAAACTCAATGTTGATCAATTTTGACTTGCTGAAATGGATTTGTAATTCATCAAATCAAGTGCCGCAATGTATTGGTGCATTGTCCATAATGATGATGGATTCTTGAGGCAATCTTGAAGCAAGAGAGGAAAGAAAAAGGCAAAAGTTGTCACTTCCTATCCCTTTGGCCTTGGTTCCATGGGAATTCAGGAGTTGGTGATAAATGTAACCATCTTCTGAGGGGGCACCTATCAAGGTGACCTGCTTGACCTTGGGCACAATGCTCAAGACAGCAGGTAAACCTTAGAGTTTCACAAAAAAAATTATTAATTTGGGTAAAACAAAAGAAGGAGAAACTGTTAACAATATTAAGAATGAATTCACTGCTAGCTTCCTTCTACTCCAAACTCTCAAGCACGCAGCGCGCGCACTCCTTGAGGACGGGTGTGAACACTCCGCCCTGGGAAATAACTCCCCTCCCCCAGGGGGAGAGGCTCTCAAATCCTTGCCAAGTTCTCTCTTTCTGGTCTGGGGGGATCTTTTCTTTCTTCTTCTTTTGATGATTGTTATTTCTTATTCTATTCCGTTTTCTATCTTTCATTCTGCTTCCATTTATTCTTATTTTTATTCTGTTCCTATTCACACTATCTCTCCCACTTGAACTCAACTCAAACTTCACCCTCCAATCACCAAACTTGTCTCGACTCAAACTCTCAGCCTCCTCAAGACTTCAATCTAGTCTCTCTCTATCAGAATCTTTGCCTGGTAAGAGTCTCCTCCCAAGATCATACAAGTTTGAAAAATTCTAATCTCCTCAGAACCTTGGCTGTAGTCCTCTGTCTGCATCCCTGTGCCTCATCTGTCCTCCATCTGCTCTTCCATTCTTATCTGTCCTGAAGATAGTCAGACCGTTGGTATTCTTCTCTCATTTCTTCTTTCTTTTCTATTTTTTCTTCCCTTAAGCTTGTTCTTCATGTCTCTGATGCTTTAACCCTTAGTCTGTTGGTTTTTAGTCATAAGAAATTCAACCCTTAACTTAACAGGGTTAAAAGCCAAAGGAAAACTCTACCTATACAAAAATGAATGAACCAGGGGGGGTCAACGACTACTTCCATCAAGTCGCTCTTAAAGCTTTGGTTGATGCCATTCCTCCCCTAAACAACAATAACTACTCTACCTGGAGAGACAAAATGATGATGCTTTTCAACCTCAAGGATATTAAAGATTTCATAACTAGAAACTCAGGACAAATACCAATCAAGCAAGACCCGGAAATACGTGCAATCATCCTGTCCAAGCTCAATATTATCACTCACGCAAATGTGGTCAATGCTACAAACATCTTGTCTTCTAAGCTGCTCTAAGCGGAAATCACTCTTCAATTTGCCTCATTGGAAACGGCAAATAAGGCTTGAATCTTCAATCAATTTCTCCATTCTCCCTTCAATGAACAGGCAATAGAAGGATTTATAACTGGAACTTGGAAAAATCTCACTCGTATGGCTGATGTTGGGATTGAGTTACCAAAGGATATCTTAGGTTACCTTGTATTATTCAAGTTTCCCCCTATCGTTGAGAACCTCAAGCAACAAATAATGCATGTAGAAAAATCCTTGACAGTAGATTTAGTTTTCAACCACCTAACTCAATACAATAATGAACAAAAAGCACAGTCAAAAACAGTCAAAATCACTCCGGACATCACCCTACTGACAACAAAGAGCAGAACAGAAAAAGACAATAAAAAGATTCAAATCTGATGTAAGGAAGGCTATCACAACCCAAACGCACCTCATCCAGAATCCTTGTTTTTCCACCTCCATCCTCAAATCGCGCCAGGATGGTGGTTCAAACAGCAAAATGAATGGAAGAACAGAATTAAGAAAGGACCAACCATAAATTACCACGCTCTCCTTACTCTCTGGATTAATGCCAACAATACTCCAGATCTTCTTTTGGATTCCGGCGCGAATATCCATATATTTAACAACCTTAAATACTTCTCCTCAATTAACCTTCAAGAAAATCCAGAAGAAATTAAGACAGGCAAACTCAAAGCAAACCTCAAAATAAGAGGAATGGGTACGGTTTGGCTTGAATGGAACAAATCTGTTATAACTCTTGAGGACTGTATGTATGTACCGGATATAGTTGTTAATCTGATCAGCCCTGGACTTCTGGCGGAAAAAGGATGCAGCCTTTATCAAGAGCAAGACCGTTTCTCTATCACTCAAGATAGCAAAACAGTTCTGAAGGGTCTGATACGGGACAACTTATTTTTTATAGAGAAACCTCAAATTGCAGGCAACAATCTCTCTGTTAATCTGATGAACCAATTGACCAATTTGACCCCCACCAAAATGAGTTTGCTATCTGAATTTCACAAGATGTACCGACACGCGTTGATATCTACTCTCAAGCCTATCCTGAAAGGCCGCTTCCCAAAGGAATAATTGGATAGATTCCAATGCAAGAGCTGTGTTAAGAGCAAGATCACAAAATCACCTTTCTTGTCCACATCAACTCTAGCTTTGAAACCTCTTGAAAGGATCCATCTCAACCTAATTGGGCCAATCACCCGTCAATCTAAGGAAGGCCACCATTATGTCTTAACTCTAATCAACAACTTCACCGGATATCTAGCTGCATTCCCTCTGCTATCTAAAGAGGAAACCCCGGACCTCATCATCAATGTTCTCAAGATTGAGTATAAAAGGTTGGGTTACTACCCGACAGAGATATTCTCAGACAAGGGGACCAAATTTACCAACAAGACATTGAAAGACTTTGCGAGTTCAAAACACACCAAACTACAAACATCCAAGCCCTACCACTCTCAGCACAACGGTCGAGCGGAAGGGGCCAACCAAACTATCATTGAGTCAGCTTGAGCTAAATTCTCATTGACACAATTGCCAAAATACTACTGGCATATTGTAATTTGAAGCTGCTGCTTCATGTTGAATGAAATTCCCAGGGAAGGTAATAACCAATCCCCTTGGGAGCTTATGTTCAAAGAGGAACTCCCTACTAACTATTTGAAACCTTTAGGATCATCTGTCATCTATCTAAGAAACTGTGTGCAAAGAGGGAGAAAGTTTGATGAAGAAGGGCTGGAAGAAATCTTAGTTGGGTCCAATCCCACTTTTCATTCTTATCTTGTTTTAAGATCATCTGGTGCTATTTGTGAAACCAAACATGTTCAGTTTCTCAAGAATCATCTTTCCAAATTTCCCCTCCTCCAAACACCGGGCCTTGATATATTCTCCTAAGAAAGCTCAGAAGCAAAGGAATCTGACTTCTCCTTGGCAGACAAACAATACAAATTTCGAGACTCTCATAATGATCTTAAAAAATCTAATACAGAATCAGAACACAAAGAAGGCAATCGCATAAGCTCACCATCTCCAACTCAATTGATATCTCCTGAACCGTTTTTTCAATCCATATCTCAAAGACCTAGATGCGAGGTTAGAAAGCCTCAGCAATACAGTTTTCATCATTACTATGAGCCGCCGTCCTACAAAGCCGCCCGGAAATGCCCTGAATGGCCAAAGTGGAATAAGGCCTTGGAGGAAGAATTGAAATCTATAGAATTACAAGAAGTATGGGAAGAATATTACAGAACACCTGATAAAATTTTAAACACTATGTGGGTCTTTAAACTTAAGGAGAACTGCCATGGCAAACCAGTCAAGTACAAAGCCCAACTTTGCTTACAAGGTTTTGATCAAGTTCAAGGAGTCGACTATAACAAAACTTGGGCGCATACTGGGAAGATTGGCTTGCTTTGATTGGCTCTTCTATATGGCTTAAAGGAAAAGATGAAATTTACTCAATTCAAAGTTAAGGGTGCATTCTTACATGCACCCCTAGACGAGACTGTCATCATAAGAACTCCGGAAGGATCTAATCAAAAATCTCCATATCTGAAGTTGAAGAAATTGCTATATGGCCTAAAGCAATCCCCCAAGAATTTGTACAAGAATTTAACAGCCTGGATCAAATCTCAAGACTTTCAAGAGTCAACCAGTGAACCATTTCTTTACATTAACAGCAAAACAAAGGAGATCCCTTCCTTCCACGTAGATGATCTGATACACTTGGGTCATTCTAATGTTTTCAAATCTAACTTTCTGGATTGATTCAAGAACTTGTCCTGTCATCCGCACAACACAATACTCGGAATGCTCATGGAGGTCAAAGACAACAGAATTCTCTTAATTCAACCTAATCAAATAACCCGCGGTCTCAAAGAATTAGGCCTACTATTGTGTAAGGAAGTACAATCCCCACTAACTCAAAATCTTCACCTTGAGCCCGCCTCGGAAAATGATCACACTCATTTCTGCCAACTAAATATCAATTACCGGTCTGCTATAGGACTGCTCAATCATCTATCGCAGTATACTCGGCCAGACATCTTGTTTGCAGTCTTGAGCCTGGCTAGATTTAACGCTAAACCCGGTATGAACCACTGGAGGGATGTTCAAAAGGTATGGAAGTATCTCAAGACGACTCAAGACTTCAAGCTTGCTATTAAATACAATCCAAATCAAGATGCACTCTTGAGCTTTAGCGACGCCATGTGGGGAGATGATCCTACTTTCTGCAAGTCCCAAACGGGGTATATAATCTTTCATTATGGAAGCCCGGTCATCTGTAACTCTACTAGGAAGAAAAATATCACTTACTCTTCCACGGAATCTAAATTAAATGCGTTATTCAACTGCTACCTGGAACTGAAATGGGTGAAACATCTCTTTGGCAAAATCACGCACGCTCTGGAATTGAAACCTTCTCTATACATTGACAATAAGGGGATTGACAATAAGATCAATAAATTTGGGTCCCATTCCAAATCAAGACACATAGATATAAAAAAAAGGACTGCATGAGGATTTTGCGAATCAGGAGTTTTACCTTGCCCTTATTCCCAGCCACTCCACTCCAAAAGATCCTTTAGATTAGCCGCCTTACCAGTCACGCGGGGTGTCAACAATATTAAGAATAAATTCACTGCTAGCTTCCTTCTACTCCAAACTCTCAAGCACGTGGCGCGCGCACTCCTCAAGGACAAGTGTGAACACTCTTCCCTGGGAAATAACTCCCCTCCCCTGGGGGGAGAGGCTCTCAAATCCTCGCCAAGTTCTCTCTTTCTGGTCTGGGGGGATCTTTTCTTTCTTCTTCTTTTGATGATTGTTATTTCTTATTCTATTCCGTTTTCTATCTTTCATTCTGCTTCCATTTATTCTTATTTTTATTCTGTTCCTATTCAAACTATCTCTCCAACTCAAACTCGACTCAACCTTCACCCTCCAATCACCAAAATTGTCTCGACTAAAACTCTCAGCCTCCTCAAGACTTCAATCTAGTCTCTCTCTATCAGAATTGTTTCCTGGTAAGAGTTTCCTCCCAAGATCATACGAGTTTGACAAAGTCTAATCTCCTCAGAAACTTGGCTGTAGTCCTCTTTCTGCATTGCTCTGCCTCATCTGTCCTCCATCTGCTCTTCCATTCTTATCTGTCCTGAAGATAGTCAGACCGTTGGTATTCTTCTCTCATTTCTTCTTTCTTTTCTATTTTTTCTTCCCTTAAGCTTGTTCTTCATGTCTCTGATGCTTTTACCTTTATTCTGTTGGTTTTTAGTCATAAGAAATTCAACCCTCAACTTAATAGAAACAATTTACCTGAGGGAGCATAGCCATTGGCCCTGGTTGACTTCAAGTCAAAACCAGCTTCATCAAAATAGACAATTTTTTGGTCTAGATCCATACCCCGGAAATTGACATAGTTTGCGCGCTGTTCAAGGAGCTCAGGTTGATTCCACAATGATGGGATGTTGGTGAATTTCTTCCCAGTTATATCCACATCCCTGAGGATGTTACTGATGGCTTGAGTAGAGACAATTATCTAATGCTTGCTCTTGAGGAATTTGGCCATTTCCTTGAGGGTTGAAGTGAACTGATGATTGATAACCATGATCAAGTTGGTTATTGATTCCTTGCTGAATTTTGATGGCTGTTGCTTATTGGTTTTGATAGAGTTTGGATCTTCTTTGATTATGCGTTGAACCTGATGCCGCGAGATATCCAAAGTTGAAAAAGCTTCTTTCTGGGTCATTCCTTTGGCCAACACATTCACTTGAACCAGATTGCAGACCTTGGGCTTGATTATCGCATTTGGGTTTCATTCTTTATGCCTAAGCCGGTTGTTCAAGTATGTTTTTTTCTCCTCCAACCTTTGGTGAGCCTTGAGGATTTTCTCCTTCTGAAACGTATCTTGATTTTATTATTAAAGTTGACCAACAAGGTCTCTAGCCTCAGCCTTGCTTGCTTCAATTTTGAGGGTGACTGGATTCACAATATTCACATTTTTGGCCATCTGTAGGGAAAAAAAAAATTCTAACAATATTTAAAGAACAACAATAAAAAATATTAAGAGTTTAAAAAAAACCTTACCGTTGAAAAAAAAAATCAAAAAAATGAGATGTGGAAGGTCAAGAGATTGAGGAAGGGGTGCAAACAGAGCTTTATCTGGGTCAAGACAAGCTTGGTTGGGCGCCAAGTTCAAACCGCCGCAAACCCTAACCAATCAAGCCCCCTGGGTGCCTTCTCAAGCCCCGCTAGGGGCATTCCAAGTCAAACTTGGACAGGCACCCAGATGCGCTTGATACACCATAACTTTATATGCATAATTTATGCATATTTAATATTCTTGAATCTGTTCAGACTTGGTATGGAACATTGGTAAGGTTAGATTACCATGGGATATGGAGCAGGTGTAAGTACCCTGCTCCAGGTCCCTGTCAACCTTTGGGTGACAGTGACGCAGCCAAGAAGGCTATGGAACCTAATTAGGTCACAACACCCACCCACTCAGCAAGACACTGGCACTCCTAAAAGAATAAAAACAGACCCAACCCATTGGTCATATACCGGTAATGGGAGAAGCAATTCAGGAAGAAGATAACAAACAAAATGACTAGTAGTAGCCATAATCTAAGCTTCCGCCATGATTATAGCCTCCAAATTTATTGCTATAGTCATATGCACCTCCCCCATCATCAACCCCGCCCCCACCATCAAAATCATAACCCCCACCACCATCATGTTCATACCCTCCAGCAGCGCCATAGTCCATCCCATAACTGTAGGATTCAATTTGGTCACCAAAATTATTAGGGTACTTGTTGTATCCATGGTATGTCTGCCTTTGTTCAGGGGAATTATGATTGGTCTGGTAGGTGGTCCAGGTAGGGAGACAGGGCCGGAAGGGATGGATGTGATACTGGGGGATCATTGGAGTAGCCACTCCAAGCTCTGAGAGGAGGTGCAGACTCTTCCTCATCATCCAAGTAGAGGTATGGCCGTGTGGGGGGCAGTGGTTCTTGCTTGTTATCCAAGTAGAGGTATGAATGTCTTGGGGGTTGTGGTTCTTCCTCTTCATCCAAGTAGGGGTATGCCTGTTGAAGGGGTTGTGACTCTTGCTCTTTGGTGTGGGGAGACATTGGTTGGAGACAGGGTGGGAGTGGAAAAGATGGCAGGTTGCTGTAGTTGGGGGACATATTCCAGAGTGGAGGTGGTGAATGATGGGGCTGAGCATCAGGTTGGTGGTAATCAGGTCCTCCTGACCAATCACCTGGAAAGAAAGGATTGGACTGTTGAAAAAGATGTCCCGGGGGAAATTCCACATTCTCTCCCAAAAAAACTCAATCAACAAGGCCCATTCCTCAGATAATTCCAAAATGCAATCCTTGGTTGATCCAAAATCATTTATGGGATTGGATTCACCACAGTAATTAATGAGCCCGTCAAAGGCATTGCTTTGATTTAGAGCATGATTGGGATTGCGCAGTTGGCCATTGCAAGGGTACAACTCAAATGTATTTTCCATCCAGCTCCTGGGGGCCTTCTGGAGATGTTGCTTCCTCTAAGCCAGAGAACATGCAGTAGGCCCTTGCTGAAAAGATTGGTGAACATGACAAAAACTAAACTGACTGGATGTACCCAAATATTGCTCAGAACAACTTTCATGGCTTCTTGAGGCTGTGTCCTTTTTTTTGAGCTTGAGGAATATTTACACATCACTGACAAAGGAAAAGACCCTATTCACAGCTGTTCAGTGAGTGGTTGACATTTTGATAAGAGTGAGAAAAAAAAAGGGGGGGAACTAAAGCATTAAGGTTTTTTTGGAATTGTGAATAATACATCAAAAAGAGGAGATCTTCAGTGAAGCTGGTAATGCAGGCTCATAACCTGTTGGGACTTGGTATGGAACATTGGTAATTTATATTACTATGGGATATTGAATAGGTATAAGCACACTTCTCCAGATCCCAGTCAACCTGTGGGTGACGGTGAAGCAGCCAAGTAGGCTATGGGACCTGAGGTCACAACAGTATCTACTTTTGGCTGTTTATCTGATAGTTTGTAATCCATTTCTACCCTATTCTTTACACCCTATCCACACGTTTTACAAATTGGGTCCGCTGCACCTTTACGTTTTCCAGGGGAGGAGTCATCTTTATTGGGGCTATGCATTTGGTAAGTATGTTGGCCTGCTGGTTGTGAGTTCTGGTCCAGCTCAATGCGCATTCTGTTGGCGTGAAAATTTGTTAACAAAAAAGAAAGTGCAAGACAATTACTTTGTGTGTTTCTTGGAGAATTTTTCTACAGCTATGAGAATTTCCAGTTGATTGTTGCACAAGAGAGATATAAGTGGTCTGAAGTCATATTCTACCAGGATGTTCAGGAGGTAAGCAGTTTCTGAGTTCCTTCTGAGAGCGCCAGAGATTTGGGAGAACATGTAGATAGCGGCCACAACCTTCTGCCTAGTCAAGCCCAATGCCACTGGGTTGGCAAAATATTTGATGAGGTGGCCTGAGGTAAATTTTTCATGCTCACCACCCCAGTTGGCATTGTTGCAGAGATACAGGCCCATCCAATGCTTGTCAAAGACAAGTTTGTTGTCCTTTGTCAATCTCAGATAGCCAATCAACCAGTCCAGGGCATACCAATGTTCTTTTGATGGGAAATTAGCAAACCTCAAGAGCAGGTTTACCAGGTAAGAGATATCAGGCCTGGTCCCTGCAGCCAGGTACATCAGGGAGCCAATATAGTTCTTCAATTTTTCTAATTCAATGGCATTGGAGAAGTTGATTGACAGAGCTAACTCAGGCAGAGTGCTGCGCTTGGGGTGTGGAGTTCTTGGGTATTTTTTGAGGATCTGGTCGGTAAGGGTCTGCTGACCAAGTGAAATGGACTGGTTGCTGCATCAGAGGACTATCCCCACAGTTTTTGTTGGACTGTCTTTCTGCTTGAAATTGATCTTGTGCTCCATTACGCTGCAAAGGGAATCAGGGAGGGAAAACAATGAGGCAACAACAAAGCCATTGTCTACATGCATGCAAAATAGCATAAATCCTGCTTTGCTCCTCAAGAAATAGAGGGAAGTTTCAATTTCCTGAGTTTCAAAGTCAAGCCTTGACATGATTCCCTGAAAATACTTCCCACAGCACCAAGCAGCTTGCTTGGCGCCGTATACAGCCTTTTTGAACCTCATGACAAGGCGTTTTCACTGAGGCCAAACAGCTACAGGTGGTTGGGCGTATATTTTATGGTCAGTTGGGCTATAAAAGTATGCAGAGCTGACATCAAAACACGCCATAGGCAGGTCCATGTTGAGGCCAAGAAAGATAAATACACGGAGGATGTTCAGGCTTTCCATTGGGGAGTATGTCTTGTTGCATTCCTCACCAATTTTGTGGTTGAAGCCCTTCACAACCAGTCTTTAGCCCCTTAGTCAGCCTCCTGGATGCCAAGATCCTTGCTATCTTTTAGCTACCAGAGGTGATAGAAGAAATAATAAATATATTATTCAATAAATGCAGCAAAAATCTGTAAAATATTTGGATAAAGCTTATTAAAAGGCTAATTGGTTTGAATATGGGTTAATGTTATAAAATAATATTAATAAATTGATTATTAAATAAATTAAAAAAGGGGCCACAATTATATTGGGGATCTTTAACACTCTATTGGGGGAATTCACCTTGAAAACAGGTAGACCTGGTTACTTTGTAACCATTAATATATATTCTTAAAGGATATATTACCCAAAGATAATATGTATATGAAATACACAGTGGAGTGGCAGGGATTTTTCACCAAGCTGCCACAACAGGGAAAGGATAATAAGACTCACTTGTATATTATTAAAACCTTTGGGTAACTGTTTGGGACATGCACTGATGGGTCAAACCTGTTTACTGGGGTTATAAGGTTGTTCAGAAGTTCAAATTGATAAAAAGGGTTGGGAAAGGATATTATTGATCAGACTACAGCCATAAATCACTTAAATATCTCTTATAAGTATTTGATTCAATTGTAAAGGTTTCTGGATGTAAATAGAACTGGGTCTCTGGGTATCAATATCCTCAAAAGAGCTCTTTATTTTTATGTTTTTGAGTCCCAATATTGTTTTTCTGAGGGGTAAAGGGGCTCAAAGGGACAGAAACTGAGGCTAGAAGGGTGAAGAATGGTAGCATTTCACGTGGTAATGGTGCTGTAGAAAAGGTAACATCTAATTCCACAGAGTATGGGAATTATTCTACTTTATAGTTGATCTTTGGACGTGTGAATAACACTAATCTGTCCATTTTATTTATTATTCAATTAATTATCCTTAGTAAATGTTCCCAGTAAGTTAATAATTATTTTAATAGACATCCCTACGGATAGTCTGATGTCAGGTGAGTTCTCATTATGTATTAAATAATTTGAGTAAAGTCATGAAATTGATTTTACTCTTTATATTGGAATTTTACTTGATTTAAGAAAATAATTATTTAAAAACAAGAGTCATGAGTATTTAAGTAGTATTTTAAGATCATTAGTTTACTTATTATGTCACAATAATATTCAGGTCTTGTATTTCTCATAATTGCATATTGAAGTATCTTAATAAATCTTCAGAAGGAGTCATTATCTCATTGTTGAGATCCTTGGTATTTTAAATTATATTTGATAAAGAATACATTTAAAGGTTATTTAGGTATTTTTATATACTTTTAGGTATATTTCGAGTATTTACTATCCACAGAAACATTCATAACATATGTAGAATGTTCCCTTGTAGGTTTTAGCATGTTTACGCGCTACCTATGTTTCTCAGGCCACCTGTCACTTTGTAAACTTGTAGTCCCGCGGCTGCGTGCTTCTCAGAGGCCTGGGGCTGCGTATATGGCTTTGAAAGGGTGAAAGGGCTGTAGCTCAGCCGCATGCGGGTGTATTGGCTGCAGCCCCTGCGTGCAGGAATTGTGACAGAACACATTTCTGTCTGTAACTCCTAAAATATTCACAACACCTGGTTTCTGACTAAATTTCAGGTTTGAAAAATATACGTGAAAATATATCTGAAATATTCCATTGGACAAAAAGATTAATATTGGTGCCATGGTATTTTTGGTCTTTCTTTCCTTAATTATTTAAAAATATAAGGAGTTGGATTTCAAGGGTGAGGTCAGCAAGTGACCTTACCTAATTTTGGGTGGAGAATCCATTTCTGTAATAATATTCATGGTTTTTTTTACTCCTTCTTAGGTTAATTTTAATATTATTATTTTGATGTTATTTTTGATACTTTTGCAGCTTGCTCTTCAATAGTAGCAAGCTGACAGCCATTCTATAAGGTTGCCATTCTCACCAAGCTTGTGGGCTGGAACCCACCACATCCCCAGAACCCTCATGCCTGGATGTGGTTTGAAAGGCTCCCAAAAGTGAAGTTCATCAAACTTGTCAACTTGGTATGTTGCCAACGCCAAGCATTCCTTGCAAAACTCCCCTTTTGATTCCTTAGGAAGAATCCACAGTAAGTGGTGGTTGGTCTTGATGGGCATCAATTGGATAATGCCTTCCTCAGCATGTGCAATTTCATCCATGCATTCTTCACCAAGCCGTAGTGAGAGTTAATTGAAAATGAAATCTATCACCCCTTTATTGGTTTCACTTTGGCCATCTGGAAGTCTGGGAATATAGCAGATGGGGATTCAATCACATGTTGTTCAGATGGGGACCACAAAAAAACCCTAAACCCTATGAACTAAATCCTAAATCCTAAACCTTAAAACCTAAACCCAAAAAACTAAACACTAAAACCTAAACCCTAAACACTAAATACTAAACCCTACAGCCTAAACCCTAAACCCTAAACCCTAAATCCTTAACCCTATACCCTAAACCCTAGACCCTAAACCCTAAACCCTAAACCCTAAACCCTAAACCCTAAACCCTAAACCCTAAGCCCTAAACCCTAAACCCCAACCCCCTAAACCCCAAACCCCTAAACCCTAACCCGTAAACCCTAAACCCTCTAAACCCTAAACCCTAAACCCTAAATCCTAACCCCTAAACCTAAACCCTAAACCTCATTCTGGAGGGTTTCAGACCCTCCAAAGTTCATTCTGGAGGGTTTCAGACCCTCCAAAATTCATTCTGGAGGGTTTCAGACCCTCCAAAATTCATTCTGGAGGGTTTCAGACCCTCCAAAATTCATTCTGGAGGGTTTCAGACCCTCCAAAATTCATTCTGGAGGGTTTCAGACCCTCCAAAATTCATTCTGGAGGGTTTCAGACCCTCCAAAATTCATTCTGGAGGGTTTCAGATCCTCCAAAATTCATTCTGGAGGGTTTCAGACCCTCCAAAATTCATTCTGGAGGGTTTCAGACCCTCCAAAGTTCATTCTGGAGGGTTTCAGACCCTCCAAATTTCATTCTGGACGGTTTCAGACCCTCCAAAATTCATTCTGGAGGGTTTCAGACCCTCCAAAATTCATTCTGGAGGGTTTCAGACCCTCCAAAATTCATTCTGGAGGGTTTCAGACCCTCCAAAATTCATTCTGGAGGGTTTCAGACCCTCCAAAATTCATTATGGAGGGTTTCAGACCCTCCAAAATTCATTCTGGAGGGTTTCAGACCCTCCAAAATTCATTCTGGAGGGTTTCAGACCCTCCAAAATTCATTCTGGAGGGTTTCAGACCCTCCAAAATTCATTCTGGAGGGTTTCAGATCCTCCAAAATTCATTCTGGAGTGTTTCAGACCCTCCAAAATTCATTCTGGAGGGTTTCAGACCCTCCAAAATTCATTCTGGAGGGTTTCAGACCCTCCAAAATTCATTCTGGAGGGTTTCAGACCCTCCAAAATTCATTCTGGAGGGTTTCAGACCCTCCAAAATTCATTCTGGAAGGTTTCAGACCCTCCAAAATTCATTCTGGAGGGTTTCAGACCCTCCAAAATTCATTCTGAAAGGTTTCAGACCCTCCAAAATTCATTCTGGAGGGTTTCAGACCCTCCAAAATTCATTCTGGAGGGTTTCAGACCCTCCAAAATTCATTCTGGAGGGTTTCGGACCCTCCAAAATTCATTCTGGAGGGTTTCAGACCCTCCAAAATTCATTCTGGAGGGTTTCAGACCCTCCAAAATTCATTCTGGAGGGTTTCAGACCCTCCAAAATTTTTCTGGAGGGTTTCAGACCCTCCAAAATTCATTCTGGAGGGTTTCAGACCCTCCAAAATTCATTCTGGAGGGTTTCAGACCCTCCAAAATTCATTCTGGAGGGTTTTAGACCCTCCAAAATTCATTCTGTAGGTCTTAGAACCTCCAAATTTCATTCTGGAGGGTTTTAGACCCTCCAAAATTCATTCTGAAGGTCTTAGAACCTCCAAAATTCATTCTGGAGGGTTTTAGACCCTCCAAAATTCATTCTGGAGGGTTTTAGACCCTCCAAAATTCATTCTGGAGGGTTTTAGACCCTCCAAAATTCATTCTGGAGGGTTTTAGACCCTCCAAAATTCATTCTGGAGGGTTTTAGACCCTCCAAAATTCATTCTGGAGGGTTTTAGACCCTCCAAAATTCATTCTGGAGGGTTTTAGACCCTCCAAAATTCATTCTGGAGGGTTTTAGACCCTCCAACATTCATTCTGGAGGGTTTTAGACCCTCCAACATTCATTCTGGAGGGTTTTAGACCCTCCAACATTCATTCTGGAGGGTTTTAGACACTCCAAAATTCATTCTGGAGGGTTTTAGACCCTCCAAAATTCATTCTGGAGGGTTTTAGACCCTCCAACATTCATTCTGGAGGGTTTTAGACCCTCCAAAATTCATTCTGGAGGGTTTTAGACCCTCCAAAATTCATTCTGGAGGGTTTTAGACCCTCCAAAATTCATTCTGGAGGGTTTTAGACCCTCCAAAATTCATTCTGGAGGGTTTTAGACCCTCCAAAATTCATTCTGGAGGGTTTTAGACCCTCCAAAATTCATTCTGGAGGGTTTTAGACCCTCCAAAATTCATTCTGGAGGGTTTTAGACCCTCCAAAATTCATTCTGGAGGGTTTTAGACCCTCCAAAATTCATTCTGGAGGGTTTTAGACCCTCCAAAATTCATTCTGGAGGGTTTTAGACCCTCCAAAATTCATTCTGGAGGGTTTTAGACCCTCCAAAATTCATTCTGGAGGGTTTTAGACCCTCCAAAATTCATTCTGGAGGGTTTTAGACCCTCCAAAATTCATTCTGGAGGGTTTTAGACCCTCCAAAATTCATTCTGGAGGGTTTTAGACCCTCCAAAATTCATTCTGGAGGGTTTTAGACCCTCCAAAATTCATTCTGGAGGGTTTTAGACCCTCCAAAATTCATTCTGGAGGGTTTTAGACCCTCCAAAATTCATTCTGGAGGGTTTTAGACCCTCCAAAATTCATTCTGGAGGGTTTTAGACCCTCCAAAATTCATTCTGGAGGGTTTTAGACCCTCCAAAATTCATTCTGGAGGGTTTTAGACCCTCCAAAATTCATTCTGGAGGGTTTTAGACCCTCCAAAATTCATTCTGGAGGGTTTCAGATCCTCCAAAATTCATTCTGGAGTGTTTCAGACCCTCCAAAATTCATTCTGGAGGGTTTCAGACCCTCCAAAATTCATTCTGGAGGGTTTCAGACCCTCCAAAATTCATTCTGGAGGGTTTCAGACCCTCCAAAATTCATTCTGGAGGGTTTCAGACCCTCCAAAATTCATTCTGGAGGGTTTCAGACCCTCCAAAATTCATTCTGGAGGGTTTCAGACCCTCCAAAATTCATTCTGGAGGGTTTCAGATCCTCCAAAATTCATTCTGGAGTGTTTCAGACCCTCCAAAATTCATTCTGGAGGGTTTCAGACCCTCCAAAATTCATTCTGGAGGGTTTCAGACCCTCCAAAATTCATTCTGGAAGGTTTCAGACCCTCCAAAATTCATTCTGGAGGGTTTCAGACCCTCCAAAATTCATTCTGAAAGGTTTCAGACCCTCCAAAATTCATTCTGGAGGGTTTCAGACCCTCCAAAATTCATTCTGGAGGGTTTCAGACCCTCCAAAATTCATTCTGGAGGGTTTCGGACCCTCCAAAATTCATTCTGGAGGGTTTCAGACCCTCCAAAATTCATTCTGGAGGGTTTCAGACCCTCCAAAATTCATTCTGGAGGGTTTCAGACCCTCCAAAATTTTTCTGGAGGGTTTCAGACCCTCCAAAATTCATTCTGGAGGGTTTCAGACCCTCCAAAATTCATTCTGGAGGGTTTCAGACCCTCCAAAATTCATTCTGGAGGGTTTTAGACCCTCCAAAATTCATTCTGTAGGTCTTAGAACCTCCAAATTTCATTCTGGAGGGTTTTAGACCCTCCAAAATTCATTCTGAAGGTCTTAGAACCTCCAAAATTCATTCTGGAGGGTTTTAGACCCTCCAAAATTCATTCTGGAGGGTTTTAGACCCTCCAAAATTCATTCTGGAGGGTTTTAGACCCTCCAAAATTCATTCTGGAGGGTTTTAGACCCTCCAAAATTCATTCTGGAGGGTTTTAGACCCTCCAAAATTCATTCTGGAGGGTTTTAGACCCTCCAAAATTCATTCTGGAGGGTTTTAGACCCTCCAAAATTCATTCTGGAGGGTTTTAGACCCTCCAAAATTCATTCTGGAGGGTTTTAGACCCTCCAAAATTCATTCTGGAGGGTTTTAGACCCTCCAAAATTCATTCTGGAGGGTTTTAGACCCTCCAAAATTCATTCTGGAGGGTTTTAGACCCTCCAACATTCATTCTGGAGGGTTTTAGACCCTCCAACATTCATTCTGGAGGGTTTTAGACCCTCCAACATTCATTCTGGAGGGTTTTAGACCCTCCAAAATTCATTCTGGAGGGTTTTAGACCCTCCAAAATTCATTCTGGAGGGTTTTAGACCCTCCAAAATTCATTCTGGAGGGTTTTAGACCCTCCAAAATTCATTCTGGAGGGTTTTAGACCCTCCAAAATTCATTCTGGAGGGTTTTAGACCCTCCAAAATTCATTCTGGAGGGTTTTAGACCCTCCAAAATTCATTCTGGAGGGTTTTAGACCCTCCAACATTCATTCTGGAGGGTTTTAGACCCTCCAACATTCATTCTGGAGGGTTTTAGACCCTCCAACATTCATTCTGGAGGGTTTTAGACCCTCCAAAATTCATTCTGGAGGGTTTTAGACCCTCCAAAATTCATTCTGGAGGGTTTTAGACCCTCCAAAATTCATTCTGGAGGGTTTTAGACCCTCCAAAATTCATTCTGGAGGGTTTTAGACCCTCCAAAATTCATTCTGGAGGGTTTTAGACCCTCCAAAATTCATTCTGGAGGGTTTTAGACCCTCCAAAATTCATTCTGGAGGGTTTTAGACCCTCCAAAATTCATTCTGGAGGGTTTTAGACCCTCCAAAATTCATTCTGGAGGGTTTTAGACCCTCCAAAATTCATTCTGGAGGGTTTTAGACCCTCCAACATTCATTCTGGAGGGTTTTAGACCCTCCAACATTCATTCTGGAGGGTTTTAGACCCTCCAACATTCATTCTGGAGGGTTTTAGACCCTCCAAAATTCATTCTGGAGGGTTTTAGACCCTCCAAAATTCATTCTGGAGGGTTTTAGACCCTCCAACATTCATTCTGGAGGGTTTTAGACCCTCCAAAATTCATTCTGGAGGGTTTCAGACCCTCCAAAATTCATTCTGGAAGGTTTCAGACCCTCCAAAATTCATTCTGGAGGGTTTCAGATCCTCCAAAATTCATTCTGGAGTGTTTCAGACCCTCCAAAATTCATTCTGGAGGGTTTCAGACCCTCCAAAATTCATTCTGGAGGGTTTCAGACCCTCCAAAATTCATTCTGGAAGGTTTCAGACCCTCCAAAATTCATTCTGGAGGGTTTCAGACCCTCCAAAATTCATTCTGAAAGGTTTCAGACCCTCCAAAATTCATTCTGGAGGGTTTCAGACCCTCCAAAATTCATTCTGGAGGGTTTCAGACCCTCCAAAATTCATTCTGGAGGGTTTCGGACCCTCCAAAATTCATTCTGGAGGGTTTCAGACCCTCCAAAATTCATTCTGGAGGGTTTCAGACCCTCCAAAATTCATTCTGGAGGGTTTCAGACCCTCCAAAATTTTTCTGGAGGGTTTCAGACCCTCCAAAATTCATTCTGGAGGGTTTCAGACCCTCCAAAATTCATTCTGGAGGGTTTCAGACCCTCCAAAATTCATTCTGGAGGGTTTTAGACCCTCCAAAATTCATTCTGTAGGTCTTAGAACCTCCAAATTTCATTCTGGAGGGTTTTAGACCCTCCAAAATTCATTCTGAAGGTCTTAGAACCTCCAAAATTCATTCTGGAGGGTTTTAGACCCTCCAAAATTCATTCTGGAGGGTTTTAGACCCTCCAAAATTCATTCTGGAGGGTTTTAGACCCTCCAAAATTCATTCTGGAGGGTTTTAGACCCTCCAAAATTCATTCTGGAGGGTTTTAGACCCTCCAAAATTCATTCTGGAGGGTTTTAGACCCTCCAAAATTCATTCTGGAGGGTTTTAGACCCTCCAAAATTCATTCTGGAGGGTTTTAGACCCTCCAAAATTCATTCTGGAGGGTTTTAGACCCTCCAAAATTCATTCTGGAGGGTTTTAGACCCTCCAACATTCATTCTGGAGGGTTTTAGACCCTCCAACATTCATTCTGGAGGGTTTTAGACCCTCCAACATTCATTCTGGAGGGTTTTAGACCCTCCAAAATTCATTCTGGAGGGTTTTAGACCCTCCAAAATTCATTCTGGAGGGTTTTAGACCCTCCAACATTCATTCTGGAGGGTTTTAGACCCTCCAAAATTCATTCTGGAGGGTTTTAGACCCTCCAAAATTCATTCTGGAGGGTTTTAGACCCTCCAAAATTCATTCTGGAGGGTTTTAGACCCTCCAAAATTCATTCTGGAGGGTTTTAGACCCTCCAAAATTCATTCTGGAGGGTTTTAGACCCTCCAAAATTCATTCTGGAGGGTTTTAGACCCTCCAAAATTCATTCTGGAGGGTTTTAGACCCTCCAAAATTCATTCTGGAGGGTTTTAGACCCTCCAAAATTCATTCTGGAGGGTTTTAGACCCTCCAAAATTCATTCTGGAGGGTTTTAGACCCTCCAAAATTCATTCTGGAGGGTTTTAGACCCTCCAAAATTCATTCTGGAGGGTTTTAGACCCTCCAAAATTCATTCTGGAGGGTTTTAGACCCTCCAAAATTCATTCTGGAGGGTTTTAGACCCTCCAAAATTCATTCTGGAGGGTTTTAGACCCTCCAAAATTCATTCTGGAGGGTTTTAGACCCTCCAAAATTCATTCTGGAGGGTTTTAGACCCTCCAAAATTTATTCTGGAGGGTTTTAGACCCTCCAAAATTCATTCTGGAGGGTTTTAGACCCTGCAAAATTCATTCTGGAGGGTTTTAGACCCTCCAAAATTCATTCTGGAGGGTTTTAGACCCTCCAAAATTCATTCTGGAGGGTTTTAGACCCTCCAAAATTCATTCTGGAGGGTTTTAGACCCTCCAAAATTCATTCTGGAGGGTTTTAGACCCTCCAAAATTCATTCTGGAGGGTTTTAGACCCTCCAAAATTCATTCTGGAGGGTTTTAGACCCTCCAAAATTC
The DNA here is from genome assembly GCA_025617555.3 of Puccinia polysora. Taxonomy (NCBI): domain Eukaryota; kingdom Fungi; phylum Basidiomycota; class Pucciniomycetes; order Pucciniales; family Pucciniaceae; genus Puccinia; species Puccinia polysora. The sequence continues at coordinate 39,824,615 of CM062618.1, forward strand.
ATTCTGGAGGGTTTTAGACCCTCCAACATTCATTCTGGAGGGTTTTAGACCCTCCAACATTCATTCTGGAGGGTTTTAGACCCTCCAACATTCATTCTGGAGGGTTTTAGACCCTCCAAAATTCATTCTGGAGGGTTTTAGACCCTCCAAAATTCATTCTGGAGGGTTTTAGACCCTCCAAAATTCATTCTGGAGGGTTTTAGACCCTCCAAAATTCATTCTGGAGGGTTTTAGACCCTCCAAAATTCATTCTGGAGGGTTTTAGACCCTCCAAAATTCATTCTGGAGGGTTTTAGACCCTCCAAAATTCATTCTGGAGGGTTTTAGACCCTCCAAAATTCATTCTGGAGGGTTTTAGACCCTCCAAAATTCATTCTGGAGGGTTTTAGACCCTCCAAAATTCATTCTGGAGGGTTTTAGACCCTCCAAAATTCATTCTGGAGGGTTTTAGACCCTCCAAAATTCATTCTGGAGGGTTTTAGACCCTCCAAAATTCATTCTGGAGGGTTTTAGACCCTCCAAAATTCATTCTGGAGGGTTTTAGACCCTCCAAAATTCATTCTGGAGGGTTTTAGACCCTCCAAAATTCATTCTGGAGGGTTTTAGACCCTCCAAAATTCATTCTGGAGGGTTTTAGACCCTCCAAAATTCATTCTGGAGGGTTTTAGACCCTCCAAAATTCATTCTGGAGGGTTTTAGACCCTCCAAAATTCATTCTGGAGGGTTTTAGACCCTCCAAAATTCATTCTGGAGGGTTTTAGACCCTCCAAAATTCATTCTGGAGGGTTTTAGACCCTCCAAAATTCATTCTGGAGGGTTTTAGACCCTCCAAAATTCATTCTGGAGGGTTTTAGACCCTCCAAAATTCATTCTGGAGGGTTTTAGACCCTCCCAAAATTCATTCTGGAGGGTTTTAGACCCTCCAAAATTCATTCTGGAGGGTTTTAGACCCTCCAAAATTCATTCTGGAGGGTTTTAGACCCTCCAAAATTCATTCTGGAGGGTTTTAGACCCTCCAAAATTCATTCTGGAGGGTTTTAGACCCTCCAAAAGTTCATTCTGGAGGGTTTTAGACCCTCCAAAATTCATTCTGGGAGGGTTTTAGACCCTCCAAAATTCATTCTGGAGGGTTTTAGACCCTCCAAAATTCATTCTGGAGGGTTTTAGACCCTCCAAAATTCATTCTGGAGGGTTTTAGACCCTCCAAAATTCATTCTGGAGGGTTTTAGACCCTCCAAAATTCATTCTGGAGGGTTTTAGACCCCTCCAAAATTCATTCTGGAGGGTTTTAGACCCTCCAAAATTCATTCTGGAGGGTTTTAGACCCTCCAAAATTCATTCTGGAGGGTTTTTAGACCCTCCAAAATTCATTCTGGAGGGTTTTAGACCCTCCAAAATTCATTCTGGAGGGTTTTAGACCCTCCAAAATTCATTCTGGAGGGTTTTTAGACCCTCCAAAATTCATTCTGGAGGGTTTTAGACCCTCCAAAATTCATTCTGGAGGGTTTTTAGACCCTCCCAAAATTCATTCTGGAGGGTTTTAGACCCTCCAAAATTCATTCTGGAGGGTTTTAGACCCTCCAAAATTCATTCTGGAGGGTTTTAGACCCTCCAAAAATTCATTCTGGAGGGTTTTAGGACCCTCCAAAATTCATTCTGGAGGGTTTTAGACCCTCCAAAATTCATTCTGGAGGGTTTTAGACCCTCCAAAATTCATTCTGGAGGGTTTTAGACCCTCCAAAAATTCATTCTGGAGGGTTTTAGACCCTCCAAAATTCATTCTGGAGGGTTTTAGACCCTCCAAAATTCATTCTGGAGGGTTTTAGACCCTCCAAAAATTCATTCTGGAGGGTTTTAGACCCTCCAAAATTCATTCTGGAGGGTTTTAGACCCTCCAAAATTCATTCTGGAGGGTTTTAGACCCTCCAAAATTCATTCTGGAGGGTTTAGACCCTCCAAAATTCATTCTGGAGGGTTTTAGACCCTCCAAAATTCATTCTGGAGGGTTTTTAGACCCTCCAAAATTCATTCTGGAGGGTTTTAGAGCCTCCAAATTCATTCTGAGGGTTTTAGACCCTCCAAAATTTCATTCTGGAGGGGTTTTAGACCCTCCAAAATTCATTCTGGAGGGTTTTAGACCCTCCAAAATTCATTCTGGAGGGTTTTAGACCCTCCAAAATTCATTCTGGAGGGTTTTAGACCCTCCAAAATTCATTCTGGAGGGTTTTAGACCCTCCAAAATTCATTCTGGAGGGTTTTTAGGACCCTCCAAAATTCATTCTGGAGGGTTTTAGACCCTCCAAAATTCATTCTGGAGGGTTTTAGACCCTCCAAAATTCATTCTGGAGGGTTTTAGACCCTCCAAAATTCATTCTGGAGGGTTTTAGACCCTCCAAAATTCATTCTGGAGGGTTTTAGACCCTCCAAAATTCATTCTGGAGGGTTTTAGACCCTCCAAAATTCATTCTGGAGGGTTTTAGACCCTCCAAAATTCATTCTGGAGGGTTTTAGACCCTCCAAAATTCATTCTGGAGGGTTTTAGACCCTCCAAAATTCATTCTGGAGGGTTTTAGACCCTCCAAAATTCATTCTGGAGGGTTTTAGACCCTCCAAAATTCATTCTGGAGGGTTTTAGACCCTCCAAAATTCATTCTGGAGGGTTTTAGACCCTCCAAAATTCATTCTGGAGGGTTTTAGACCCTCCAAAATTCATTCTGGAGGGTTTTAGACCCTCCAAAATTCATTCTGGAGGGTTTTAGACCCTCCAAAATTCATTCTGGAGGGTTTTAGACCCTCCAAAATTCATTCTGGAGGGTTTTAGACCCTCCAAAATTCATTCTGGAGGGTTTTAGACCCTCCAAAATTCATTCTGGAGGGTTTTAGACCCTCCAAAATTCATTCTGGAGGGTTTTAGACCCTCCAAAATTCATTCTGGAGGGTTTTAGACCCTCCAAAATTCATTCTGGAGGGTTTTAGACCCTCCAAAATTCATTCTGGAGGGTTTTAGACCCTCCAAAATTCATTCTGGAGGGTTTTAGACCCTCCAAAATTCATTCTGGAGGGTTTTAGACCCTCCAAAATTCATTCTGGAGGGTTTTAGACCCTCCAAAATTCATTCTGGAGGGTTTTAGACCCTCCAAAATTCATTCTGGAGGGTTTTAGACCCTCCAAAATTCATTCTGGAGGGTTTTAGACCCTCCAAAATTCATTCTGGAGGGTTTTAGACCCTCCAAAATTCATTCTGGAGGGTTTTAGACCCTCCAAAATTCATTCTGGAGGGTTTTAGACCCTCCAAAATTCATTCTGGAGGGTTTTAGACCCTCCAAAATTCATTCTGGAGGGTTTTAGACCCTCCAAAATTCATTCTGGAGGGTTTTAGACCCTCCAAAATTCATTCTGGAGGGTTTTAGACCCTCCAAAATTCATTCTGGAGGGTTTTAGACCCTCCAAAATTCATTCTGGAGGGTTTTAGACCCTCCAAAATTCATTCTGGAGGGTTTTAGACCCTCCAAAATTCATTCTGGAGGGTTTTAGACCCTCCAAAATTCATTCTGGAGGGTTTTAGACCCTCCAAAATTCATTCTGGAGGGTTTTAGACCCTCCAAAATTCATTCTGGAGGGTTTTAGACCCTCCAAAATTCATTCTGGAGGGTTTTAGACCCTCCAAAATTCATTCTGGAGGGTTTTAGACCCTCCAAAATTCATTCTGGAGGGTTTTAGACCCTCCAAAATTCATTCTGGAGGGTTTTAGACCCTCCAAAATTCATTCTGGAGGGTTTTAGACCCTCCAAAATTCATTCTGGAGGGTTTTAGACCCTCCAAAATTCATTCTGGAGGGTTTTAGACCCTCCAAAATTCATTCTGGAGGGTTTTAGACCCTCCAAAATTCATTCTGGAGGGTTTTAGACCCTCCAAAATTCATTCTGGAGGGTTTTAGACCCTCCAAAATTCATTCTGGAGGGTTTTAGACCCTCCAAAATTCATTCTGGAGGGTTTTAGACCCTCCAAAATTCATTCTGGAGGGTTTTAGACCCTCCAAAATTCATTCTGGAGGGTTTTAGACCCTCCAAAATTCATTCTGGAGGGTTTTAGACCCTCCAAAATTCATTCTGGAGGGTTTTAGACCCTCCAAAATTCATTCTGGAGGGTTTTAGACCCTCCAAAATTCATTCTGGAGGGTTTTGGACCCTCCAAAATTCATTCTGGAGGGGTTTAGACCCTCCAAAATTCATTCTGGAGGGTTTTAGACCCTCCAAAATTCATTCTGGAGGGTTTTAGACCCTCCAAAATTCATTCTGGAGGGTTTTAGACCCTCCAAAATTCATTCTGGAGGGTTTTAGACCCTCCAAAATTCATTCTGGAGGGTTTTAGACCCTCCAAAATTTATTCCAGAGGGTCTAAAGAGAAGAAGGAGGAAATTTGACAGGAGATTTGACACCCCTCCTGGCTGGTAGGATTTCAGGGTAAGCAAAAAAGGGATTTATGATGTGGAGGAGAATGGAAATTGCAAGCTTGGGAAGTGCTTTGCTTAATCGGTCAGCCAACATGTTGCCTGAGGGAAGGAGCTTTATTGCTAGGTATTTCTTTTCAATTCATTGGGGATGGATTTTGTCTGAATTTTGATGTGGTGGGTTTTGGAGTTGCAGCCAAATTTCTTTAGTTTGTTTTCCAGTCCCTAATTTTCAATGTAGGGCAGGATGGGTTGAATGGGTTTGGCCCACAATCCCAACACAAGATCCCTCATCCAAATTGCTTGGAGAAAGGAGTTAAAGAGCTGATTGAGTTCAGCTTTGGTGGTTGAGTGAGTGACATTCCACTGACAATAGCTGCTCCAAGAGATGGGGGAACCAATAGAAGGGTCAGGTGACCAGACTGAGAATGTCTTGTTTCCAGATCTTTGCTCCATGTAGCGTCACTGTAGCAGTGGATTCAAGTCTTGGGATTCTTTACTGCAATGACAAGACAGATTTCTTTGGTGTCCTTTAGATACTTCCAACATTGCTTGACCTCATGCCAATGATTTATTCCTGGGCGTTTGAAGAATTAGGCAAGGCTGGAAACGGCGTAACTGATATCTGGTTGGGTTAGACAGGCAATGTAGTTCATTAGGAAAACCGCAGACCTGTAGTTAATGTGAAAACAGATAAACAAAAAAAAATACGGAAAAATGGGCCCTGCACCCTTTTTGAAACTATATCAAAGGTTTTCAGGGCCCCTCTAAACGGACCTGTATGGTAGATTTGGACCCAAAAGGGTAGTTGTTAGTTACTGCAACACCCTGAGAATGTGTGATAAGGATAAACAGAGGCCTAGCTTTGTGCTAGATGGCTCACCAGTGTCACAAGGGCTGCTGACATGCAAGCAGGGCTTGGCACAGAGGGGTCTCTACCCACAGTAGGCTTGGGGGAAAGGTTACTGAAGGAGACTAACAGGAGCAGAGGAAGATTGGGTTGAATGGTGCTGAATGACACTTTCTGGGAAAGATCTCCTAGTCAGAAGTAGTAAACTGATTTCTTGGGGAAAGCACCAGGAAGAGGAAAGAGGAGGCTTATTAAATAGACAAGAGGTTGGAAATACAACAGAGGTACAAGTGATTGGGGCTCAGACTACACACATGATGTCATGGGAACAGTCTAACTAAAAGAGAGGGCTGATCAGGTATGCTACTACATAAGGTTAGGCTGCTTCTACATTGGGACAAGGTTCCAGGTATGAGCTTTCTAAGTTGGGAGAGTACAGTTGAAGGATGTACAGTGTACATGGGAGTCATGACACTATGTACTAAGTAGAGAGAGTATGTAATACAATCTGCAAGAGGATGTACATAAAGATTCCCAAAGGACAAACCACACAGAGGAGGTATGGGTTAGACAGAGAGATAGCCCAAAGAGGTATGGGTTAGACAGAGAGGTAACCCAAAGAGGTATGGGTTAGACAGAGAGGTAGAGTAGAGCCTGGGAGATTGAGTATGTGCAAGCCTATGGAGTTTATCTGTGTATAGTATGAGGTTAGAATATCTGTAGATATGTACTGCATGAAGATCCTGAGGTATATAGTTACTGGAGACATATTGATGTAAGTCTCCTGAGCCCTGAGGTTGAAGTTCCTAAGAAAGTAGATCAGGCCTGAGGCTTAGACTGAGGTTAGACTGAGTTTGGTGTCAGTATGACAACCAGGTACCAAAAACCCATAAAACACCCCCCTTGTGTCCCTGGTAACTAAAAATGTATGTAACTAAACATTACTAGGAGTGTAATTTCCAATTAAGTGACTTTTGTAAAAGTTGAAGTTGAAGGCTCCGGTCGAAAGGTTTGAAGAAATGAGGAGGAATGGGTTTGTTATTCCAAGAGGAGCAGATCTTGGGAGTCAAGGGGGCCTCCGGTTCAGTTTAGCAAAGAACAGATGAGGTTAATTCACTTGTTGTTCAGCGGACTTAAATAAGCTAAGTACAACAGAGGCTGACAAGTGGTTGAACAAGGTAACAGAAATGAATAGGAGACATTCAATATTAGGTGTAAAAGTTGAAGTTGAAGGCTCCGGTCGAAAGGTTTGAAGAGATGAGGAGGAATGGGCTTGTGACGCCAAGAGGAGCGGATCTTGGGAGTCAAGGGGGCACTCCGGTTCAGTTTAGCAAAGAACGGATGAGGTTAATTCACTTGTGGTTCAGCAGACTTAAATAAGCTAAGTACAAGGGAGGCTGACAAGTGGTTGAACAAGGTAACAGAAATGAATAGGAGACATTCAATATGAGGTCATCAGAGACCGCACAACATGGAGGAATACAGGACTGGTTGCACTCAAGATTCAGGCAACACTACTAGTAGATCAAAATTCTGACACACCCCCTTGACTGAAGCTTGAGGGAGTTAAAACACAAACAATGAGTTGAAGACTTTTTGACTCTTGAATGTCTATTAAATCCAACTTTACCACCTGGTATGAAGAAATGTTTGAACACTATAATAAAGGCATATTCCATTAGAGAGGAAGGAAATCTTGTGATTTTTGAACTACAATTGAACCTACAATAGAGCCTATGAAATCAACAAGTTACACAAAAATTCCAATCATCATTTTTGAACCCCGGACTATTCTGAGAAACAACTTGAAAATTTTGCCCACAAAGGAGCCATATAAATGAATTACCCACAAATGAGCATGATAGACAAAACTTGGAACTTGAGGTAGCGCATGACCGACTGACTTTAGATGGTAGAAATCAAACCAAGAAGCGCAGGGTCCGTAAGGATTATGGCAAAGTAGCTGAGATTAATAGACCAAGCAAGCGCGGGGTGATCCAAAGACAACAACCAAGTAGCCAAACGCGAGCAATAGCAGGTAATAATGTGGAGCGACTTCAAACAACCTTACGGCTTGAAATATTGTAGAACCGAGTGGATGGAGGCGACAGAATCAGCGTGCGCAAGGTTGTTTCTTTAGGAATTAACCAAGCAAGCACGGGGTCAACAAAGATGATCAAGCAAAGATGGTGTTGAGTGCAAGGTTGATCAAACAAGCGCAAGGTTGAATGGTTGATTTGATAGGGCAATGGACCAAGCGACTTGAGGTTGGTGATGAAGACGCGAGGTTGAAAGCTGATGATTGATTGAACAACTTGAGGCAGTTAAGGCAGCAATCCGCTTGATAGTCAATAAGAGAGTTGAGGAGACCGTGGGTAGGAGAGACCAAGAGCTGGGCAAGCATGAGGTAGTTCTTCAGGGATCAACTGACCAAACAGATGGAGAAGAGTGCGCAATCAAAAGAAGAGGTGAGTTGGAAAGATAGCAACTTGAGATGATTTAAAGACAAGGAGATGGAGCAAGGCAAGATCAGGCAACAAAAAGAAAAGACCAGGTGCAAGATTGCTACATAAAGAATTGATTGAACAACCAAGTAAATGATGGAGAGACTGCAATCAAGGACAAGGCGCGGCAAAGCAATGAACTGAGCTGGAGCAGGATTGAGCAAGGAAGTAGAACAGGCAACTGGATGAGGCACCGGAAGTAGTGAAGAAGAGTAGTCGTGCAGTCAAGACATTTTAAGGACAAGAAAAATGCAGCATTGGTCATGATGAGCTGATTGAGTAAATAGATGATTCTAGAGTGAGCCCAATGGTCAATTTGATGGAAGTAATGTCGAGAGTGCTCATGTAAAGGGGATTGAAGTGGATCAGGGGAGCACTTTGGCTTTGAACCGTGTAAAAGTTGAAGTTGAAGGCTCCGGTCAAGAGGTTTGAAGAGATGAGGAGGAATGGGCTTGTGACGCCAAGAGGAGCGGATCTTGGGAGTCAAGGGGGCACTCCGGTTCAGTTTAGCAAAGAACAGATGAGGTTAATTCACTTGTGGTTCAGCAGACTTAAATAATCTAAGTACAACAGAGGCTGACAAGTGGTTGAACAAGGTAACAGAAATGAATAGGAGACATTCAATATGAGGTCATCAGAGACCGCACAACATGGAGGACTACAGGACTGGTTGCACTCCAGATTCAGGCAACACTACTAGTAGATCAAAATTCTGACAACTTTAAACTGTAGAAATCAATTATCTCTGCACTCCCTCAAGCTAGACAAAACACAGTGTGGCTACTTCAATTTCATGATCCAACAACTGCTCTGTCATCATCATTGCTTCACACATTTTCTTCTCCTCCCCATTTTTCCTCTCCCGCTCCATCTCCTCAACCTTGAATCCTAGCCATCATTCAATCTTGACTCCTCACCATCATTCATCCTTTTTCTCTCCATTCCCGATTCTCCAAACTCTCTTATTCCACCAGCCCTTACTCCACCATCTCATTCATTGAACACCTCTCAGCTTCTTTCATCCAATCTCCTTCTTCCTTTCTTTGCTCTTTTCCTTCCCTCTACATTTGCTGTCACTTTACCAAATATCTCCTCCTCAATCTTCCAAACACCTCAACCTTTATCAATCAGTTATCTTCCTTTCTGTCTAGTTGTGAGATCTCACATTTGGGATCTCCTCAAGTTGTTCATTCTCAAATTTCATGTTTCTGACCTCTGCTCTTGCAGTCTGCTGGTCCTATTTTTGAATTGAATAAATTTCATTCTTCATGGTTAAAAGCCAAAATTCCCACCAACTCAACCAACCAGGCAACAAAACAAACACCCCAGGACCAGCAGATTCTAATTCATCTCTCCTGAAAACCTTGACAGACTCCATTCCTAACCTCACCAAAAGCAACTTCTCCCTATTGTGGTCAAAAATCCTCACGATCTTCTCCCTTAAAAATATTTCTCAATGGCTCTCATCAGCCAAGCCTGAAAAATGCCCGGTCAAAGTCAACCTGAAATAGTTGGATATATCCAGGCCCAACTGAATAACAAGACCTATGTGAATTGCGTGAAATAACACCATCTCTCCAATTGCATTGATCTATGGAACTCAATAAATGAATTCTTTGCCTCCTTCCAGACTGCTAATCTGTCAGCTTCCTGATGCCACGAAATTTGCCGTCCTTTAGCTAAAGCAAGTGATATTGGTGTTGGAATAATAAGTCCAAGAAAATTAAGGTAAAATGCTGAAATAATTGATTTAAAAGCAAGTGCAAAGTTTGGTTGGTTTTGTTGGATTAAATTTGTTTAAATATATATTTTTCAAGAGGGGCTACAGTTCATGCAAACAGGCGATCTTTATTGGATAACAACTTCTCTTCCAGGGGCTCTATTGAACCGTGTAAAGACCTTGGGACAATGAGGTCTTAAATGATTGCTCAAAAAAGACTAACTCAAGGGGATGGGTGGACTGGCTGTCTTTCAGCACTTATGCCTGGGTGCAAGGAGGAGACAACTTACTAATTTAAGTACTTACTCCAAGAAGCTTGCAGATATTCTCATTTGAAAGGGTCTCAGGACAATTATTGGGGTCATTTGCTGATATCCTTCATGGAATCAATTATGGGGCCAGAATCATTAATAATACTATCAGACTATAGCCATATATCACTTGTTTATCTTGAATAAACACTTGATCACTGATGGAAAGGGGTCTGGATTGATACTTAAAGATTACTGGGGTTTAAACAATCTAAGAGGGTTGGTTTATATACTTTTCTGGGGTAATAAGATCTTCTCAGGGCATGTAGAGAGGGTTGTGCTTGGGTGCTGAGGCTAGCAGGCTGGCCAGGGCTAGTTTGGCACGTAGTTCTAGTGCTGTCAATCTGGTATATGCCATATTTCTTTGTGAAATAATTGTCAGAAATTGTTTAGATGTTAATTTGTTATTTTAATGATTCAGACACATTTCCTTATTTTGTATCAATTTTTTTTGAATGAAATGGGTGGAGGCAGGTATTAGTAGGTTCTACGGCATCTTCTGCACATGTTGGTAATTTTCAATAATTTTTAGGTTAACTCCTTGTTGTGTTTTGTGGTTCATAAAGATTTGGAAATCTCATTTATGTGACAACCTTCATTATTGTTTCCCACAATTTATTTGCTTTATTTTTGATTTTAATCTTTTTTATTAAATACTCTTAGGTTTCAGGGATCCCTCTGTCCGGCAGTCAAGTTTTTACATATACATGATGTATGCATGCAGGTTGTAGCCTGTTCCTGCGGTACCTGGCTGTCAGGCTTAGTACAATTTTGTTGACGCGCGCAGGCTTGACAGATGCGGGCGGGAATCTGTTGCCTGCAGCCAGTCAGTCATTTTGCATGTGGGCCTTTTGAAATGCATCTACATATTGAGTTCCAGGCGTTTGTACCCTTACTGTATGAATGCTGGGCTGCGCCCGGGAATTGTGACACAACACAAATCCGCCTGTAACTCCTAAAATATACACAAAACCTCAATTCTGACTAAATTTTAGGTGTGAAACCTATACATGGCTTAATGTGTGAAATGTTAAAATGGCCAAAGGGTGCCATGGTAGTGTTGTGGTCTGTTGGTCTTTTTGTTTAATAATTATTAAAAAATGTAAGGAGTTAGAATTCAAGGGTGGGTTCAGTGATTGAACCTAATCAATTTTGGGTGGGGAATCCCTTTTTGTAATAGTATTCATGGATTTCTCACTCCTTCTAATTTTGTTATTTTATTTCTATTTTAAATCTGCTTTGACAGGTTGCTCTGTCCAAGTAGCAAGCTGACATAATTGATCTAGGGTCTTCTTCACCTTCCTCAATCTCCAATTCAACCCCAGAAACATTGAGAAATTCATCGCTGAAGCCAAATCGTGCCTGATGCAAATATCCCAAATTGGCATCAAGATGGGAGACAAAATCGTAGCCTACCTCCTTCTGTACAAGTTCCCTCCACAATTGGAACACCTGAAAACCACAATAACTCACTCTCTGGCAGAAAGAAAGATAGATAGAGACTTGGTCCTAAGACATCTCAACCAAGTGAAACAAAAAGTTGCCCTAGGATCTCAAGCCTCTGCCTTGAACATGAAACAAAATCTCATAAGATGCAAGGCAAACTGGCACAACCCACAAGCCAACCACCCCAAGGAGAAATGTTTCTGGTTATTTCCCCATCTGAGGCCCAATCCCTTGACCTACTCCGCTTCCTCCACTAAAGCCAATGCTTCCAGAACCAATACTACCACATCCGCTCATCTTGCCTTCACATTTGCCATGACCCATTCACAAAATCTTGCCCAAAATCAAACAATTCTTGACTCCAGCGCCTCTCAAAGTATGTTCAACCATCCTTGATTCTTTGAAAACCTTAGGGAAGATAATACTGTTATCCAGACCAGCAAACTTGGCTCCTCAATAGTAGCTTTGAGACAATGGAATGCAACCCTTATCACCTCCCACTCAGAACGCAACCTCAAAAATTGCCTTCTTGTTCCTGACATAGCCGTGAACCTGATTTCCTGGGTCAACTCACTCTTGGAGGCTGTTCCCTGCAACTCACAGCAGCCAATAAGTTTTTTATCACCTTCAAATCCAAGACAATCCTAGAAGTTTAAATCAATGACAATCTCATGTTCATTGAGTAATCTACTAATTCAATCAATCCTACTGCTCAATCCTTCATTTCCTTTTCCACTCTCCATAAGAGATTTGGCCACTCCCACTCTGACTCAGTAAAGCTAATTGCTAGAGAATCTCCAAAATTGAAGTGGGAAAATCTTGAATGCATCTTGTGTTGTCAAGGAAAAATCCACAAAACTCCCTTCAAAGGAACCTTTCCCAAAATGCCAAATTTGACAAAACTCACGCCAATCTTTTTGGCCCAATTTCTCCTCCGTCCAAATCAGGAAACAGATTTTTTCTGGTTCTCACCAACAACTTCTCCCCCTTCAAAACCTGCCTGACCATCAAATTCAAATCCAATTCTGCCAGCAAAATAATCAAATTCATTCAACTCAACTCCAATAAATTCAACAAAAAACTGAAAAGATTTCACTCTGATAACCGTGGAGAATTCCTCAAAAATCAACTGGCTTTTTTCTTTTCTGAAAACAGCATCCTCCACTCCACCTCTGAACCCTACACGCCTCAACATAACCCTGTTGCCAAACGCGCAAACCTTACCTTGATCAAAGCAGCAAGGACCTTGATGCTCAAAATGAAGATCCCTCCCACTGTATGGGATGAAATCATATCCAGGTGCTGTCTCATCCTAAACCTCATTCCCTCCAAACTCAACAAAACCTCTCCATTTGAACTCTGGAAATCTTTGACTCCCAAGCTGTCCGTCATCAAAATTCTCGGCTCTAAAACTATTGTGCTCAACCAACAAAAGATTCTTTCCAAGTTTGCTGAAAAGGGCTGGAGGGAATTTTGGTAGGATTTGATCTGGACTTGCCCTCTTATCAAGTCTTCTGTCCCAAAGTTGGTGACTTCATCCGCTCAAAACACGTTAAACTTTTTGAGAAAACTCCATTCTCTTCCTCCTCTCTTGATCCCTCCAACCCTCCCTTTGATCCCCTCCCTTTGATCTTCTTCTATCTCTCAAGAAAACACTCACTGACCTTCCAAATTCTTCCACCCTTACAAATCCCTCCTCCTCACACCCTCAATCTAATCAGAATCCAGAATACTCTACCTCTGACTTGCCCAAACCCATCCATGAAAACCATCCACTGTCCCCTTCATCTAACTCATCTGATCACACCTCTTTTGAATCCCACTTCAAACAGATTAGCACAAAAACTCACCAATCTGTCAGCTTGCTACTATTGCAGAGGAAGCTGCAAAAGTAACAAAAATAACATAAAAAAAATAATAATACAACTAACCTAAGAAGGAGTAGGAAAAACATGAATATTATTACAGAAATGAATTCTCCACCCAAAATTACGTAGGGTCACTCACTGACCCCACCCTTGAAATACAACTCCTTATATTTTAAATAATTAAGGAAAAAAGAACCAAAATACTACGGCTCCAGTATTGAGCTTTTTGGCCAATTAAATATTTCACACACATTTTCACGTATAGGTTTCACACCTAAAATTCAGTCAGAATTGAGGTGTTGTGTATAATTTAAGGAGTTACGGGCGGAAATGTGTTTTGTCACAATTCCGGCACGCAGCTGCGGCAGCCAAAGCACCCGCCCGCAGCTGAGATACAGCCGTGTCAACACGTCGAGGTCGTGTACCCAGCCCCGGGCCTCTGACAAGTACGCAGCCGCGGGACTATGGGCCGACAGAGTGACAGGCGGCTCAGGTACCGCATAAACAGGATACAACATACACGGGAACTTTCTACATCTGTAATAAAGGTTCCTGTGGATAGTAGACTGTCTAAAAATACATAATATTATATAAAAATACATAAATAATAATTACACGTATTTTTTATTTAATATAATGCAAAGTACCAAGAATGTCGAACATAAGAAAATGACAGCTTCAAAAAATATATTAAAATACTTTAATTTACTTTTATGAGAATTGCTATACATCAATATCTTTGTGACATACTAAGAAAGATAATGATGTAATAATATTACATGAATTGTCATGAATTACATATTTAAGTAATTATCTTAACAAATCAACTGGAACTCGAAAATAAAGAGTAAAATCAATATTATGACTTTTACTCCAGTTATATAATACATAATGAGAACTTCCCTGACATCGAAATGTCCGTAGAGATGTCTAATAATATAATTATTAGATTACTGGGAACATATACCAAGGATAATTAATTAAATAATACATAAATAGGACAGATTAGTGTTATTCACACGTCCTAATGTCCATTATAAGGTAGAAGAATTCCCATACCCTAAGGAATTAGATGCTACCCGGGCTTTAGAACCAAGAACACATGACAGGCTACCCTTGGTTACCCTGCTAGCCTTAGTGTGCGTCCCTTTGAGCACCTACAACACTCACAAGGACCATATTGGGACTCCAAAAAACTATAAATACAGAGCTCTTTTGAGGATGTTGATGGGCAGAGACCCAGTAATATTCATATCCAGACGCTGTGCCAAGGTAATCCAATACTTATAAGAGATAATTAATTGATTTATGGCAATGTCTGATCATTAATATCCGTTTTCAAACCTCTTTTTATCAAATAAAACTGCTGAACAACCTTATAACCCCAGTATACAGGTTTAACCTATCAGTACACGTCCCAAACAGATACCCAAAGGATTTAATAATATAACAGTGATTCTTATTATCCTTTCTCTGTCGTGGTAGCTTGGCTACAAGGCCCTACCACTCCATTGTGTATTTTATATACATATTATCTTTGGGTATAATAATCTTTAAACTAAAGAACCCAAAGTAACCAGGACTATGTGTTTTCATACTGAAATCCCTGAAGAGAGGTGTTAAAGATCCCCAATATAATTGTGGAACCTCTATAAATATTTAATAATCAATTTTGATTTGAAACAATAAATGATAACCAAACCATTTAATCTTGCAATAAGCTTAATCCAAGTATTCTATGGATTTTTGCTGCATTTATTAAATAATATATTTATTATTTACTCTATCACCTCGGGTAGCTAAAGGAAAGCAAGGGTCTTGGCATCCAGGAGGCTGACACAATCCATCCTCCTGCACCCTGTGAAATAGGTCCAACCTCAAAACCCCAAGTTGCTATGGCTTCCTGGCTTGCATTGTTCCTAGAAACTATCCCAAGGTCCTTAAATCCCCCAATAAACCTCACTGGAGGGACTCAATGAAAGTGGAGACCAACTAGATTGAAAGCCATGACGTATGGGAAGGCTGCAACTCTTTGCTGCTTGGCAAATCCCCTCTCTCCACCACCTGGGTGTATTGCCTCAAAGACAACCCCAGCAGAAATTGAATCATATACAAATCTTTTCTGTGCGTCCAGTGATTCAAACAGCAGGATTTTCTCAACTATGGCAAAACCTATGCGCCCACTGGCCTCATAACCACTCTCTACACTCTCCTTATTTACTCCTTCCATCACAAACTGAAGACCATTCAGATGGACATCAAATCCCCCTTCTTGCATGCTCCTCTGGAGGAAGAAACATACATCAAGCAACCCAATGGCTATGACTTCCAATTCCCATACCTCAGACTCAAGAAAGCTCTTTATGGTCTCAAACAAGCTCTCAAAAGCTGGTGCAACACTCTGAAACAATGTCTCCATTCCCAGAACTTCAAGTCATCTGTTGCTGATCCCTGCCTGTTTATCAATCATTCCAAATCTCTGTAACTTTTTGTCTACGTCAACAATCTTCTGATTTGGGGAGAATCTGATGCCTTCAGGTCCAAACTCAAGGACCAATTCAACACTCACATGAAGGGAAACTGTCCAAAATCCTTGGAAAGCACATTGTCACAAACGGTGAAAATCCTCTCCTTCACCAACCCAAACATTTGCCACTGCTCTCCAGGAGTTAGGCCTGAGCAAATCCAAACCCATCACCACTCCCAAGAATCCTAATGTGAACCTATTCCCCACCTTGGAAGAAGATCACAGAAATTTCCTGAAACTCAAAATCAACTTCCACTCAGCAAAAGGCTACTTGAACTTCATTGCCAGTCGCACCAGACCCAACTTTTCCTATGCTGTCTCCAGCCTTTCCCCCTTCAACAATTTACCTGGAATGTCCCACTTGGAGCAATTCAAGAACATTTGGAGATATTTCAACACCACCCGGGAGCTTGCTCTCCGCCTGAAATCCTCAGATTTCAAGTACGACATCAAGGGCTACAGCAACTCCGATGGCGGAGATGACCCAATCAGCAGAAACAGTCACACTGGCTTCATCATCACGCTTGATGGGTGCCCCGTTGCATGGCATAGTAAGCTGAAGTCGTCCATATCACTTTCCTCAACCAAAGGAGAGCTCAAGTTCTTGGTTCTCGCCACTCAAGAAAAAATATTGCTCCAAAATCTAATTCTCAATCTGAACCCCAACCTGAAATTGAATCACTGTGCCTACATCAATAACAAAGCCCTCAACAACCTGGTCAATCTGTACTCCCATCACAATGTGCTGAAACATGTTGACAAACATATCAAATGGGTACAAGAGAAGAAAAATGAAGGAAATCTGTTAACCACTCTAATCACATCCGGGGATAATCTTGCTGATTCACATACCAAACCAGCTATAAAACCATCCGTGAAAAATTTGACCTCCAAGCCTCTTTGATCTCACTTCTCAGCAAGCTGGTGTGTAGAAATAAATGATCTCTGCACTCCCTCCACCTAGACACAACACGGTGGGGCTACTCCAATTTGATGATCCCATAACTGCTCTGTCATCATCATTGCTTCACACATTGTCTTATCCTCCCCATTCTTCCTCTCCTGCTCCATCTCCTGACCCTTGAATCCTCACCATCATTCATCTTTTACTCCTCACCATCATTCATCCTTTTTCTCTCCATTCCCGCTTCTCCAAACTTTCTTATTCCGCCAGCCCTTACTCCACCATCTCATTCATTCAACACTTCTCAGCTTCTTTCATCCAATCTCCTTCTTCCTCTCTTTGCTCTTTTCCTTCCCTTGACCTTTACTCTCACTTTACCAAATATCTCCTCCTCAATCCACCAAACACCTCAACCTTTATCAATCAGTTATCTTCCTTTCTTTCTAGTTGTGAGATCTCACATTTGCACTCTTCTCAAGTTTTTCATTCTCAAATGTCATTTTTCTGACCCTTGCTCTTGCAGTCTGCTGGTCCTATTTTTGAATGGAATACATTCCATTCTTCATAAACCAGCCCAATATGGAAAAAAAGAGTCTCAGAGTCAAAATACTCTTGCAGAATGGGGTCCCCAGAGAATGTGTTCAAACCCCTGGATTCAGGAAGCCATCATTTATATCAAAAAAACATTAATTTAATTGTCAGCCTCCTGTATGCCAAGACCCTTGCTGTCCTTTAGCTACCAGAGGTCATAGAATAAATGAAAAATATATTATTCAATAAATTCAGCAAAAATCTGTAAAATATTTGGATAAAGCTATTGCAAGGTTTATTGGTTTGTTTTATGGTTTAATAAATTGATTATTGGATAAATTAATAGAGGGCCACAATAATATTGTGGATCTTTAACATTTCTTGACAGGGAATTCACTTTGTAAACATGTAGACCTGGTTACTTTGGAACCTTTAATTCATATTCTTGAAGGATATTTTGCCCAAAGATAGTATGTATATAAAATACACGGTGGAGTGGAAGAGCTTTGTAACCAGGCTTCCGAAACAGAAAAAGGATAAAAAACCTCACTGGTATATTATTGAATCCTTTGGGTACCTGTTTGGGACGTGCACTGCTGGGTTAAACCTGTTACTGGGTTTAAAAGGCTTTTCAGCAGTTTAAATTGATAAAAAGGGTTGGGGAAGGATATTAACCATCCGGCCATAAATCACATCCTTATCTCTTATGATTATTTGATTAAATTGGAAAGTTTTCTGGATGTAAATATAACTGTGTCTCTGGGTATCAATATCCTCAAAAGATCTCTTTATTTATAGCTCTTTGAGTCCCAATATTGTCCTTCTGATGGATACAGGGGCTCAAAGGGACGGACAATAAGGCTAGCAGGGTAACAAGTGGTAGCATGTCACATTTTCTATGTCCTATAGCATGGGTAATATTTAATTGCACAGGGTATGGGAATTATTCTACTTTTTAATTGATTTTTTGGACGTGTGAATAACACTAATCTGTCCATATTATTTATTATGAATTAATTATCCTTTTTAAATGTTCCCAGTATGCTAATAATGCTTTGAAGACACATTCCTACGGGTAATCTGATGTCAGGTGGGTTCTCATTATGTATTAACTGATTGGAGTAAAACTGTGATATTGATTTTACCCCTTATTTTTAAAATTCAGTTGATTCCCTAAAAATAATAACTTAAATATACAAGTTATGGGAATTCATGTTATATTTTTAAATCATTAGTTTCCTGAGTATGTCACGGGGATATGGATCTCTTAGAGTTCTGACAACTGTATATTAAAGTATTTTAATATATTTTTACAAAATTATTTTCGACATTTTTCGTAGTTTTGTTTATATTGATAAAAAATACATAAAAAGGTTATTTGAGTATTTTTATGGACTTTTATGGATTTTTAGACTATCTCCTATCCACAGGAAAATTTATTACATATGTAGAATGTTTGTTTGTAGGTTGTAGCATGTTTAGGTGGTACCTGAGCTTCTCAGGCCGCCTGTCACTCTGTCAGCCCATATTACCGCGGCTGCGTACTTGTCAGAGGACCAGGGCTGCGGAAACGGCTTGTCAGAATACGCTGAAAGGTGGAAGAGCTACTGCTCAGCCACGCGCGGGTGTATTGGTTGCTGCGGGTGCGTGCAGGAATTGTGACAGAACACATTTCCGTCTGTAACTCCCAAAACATACAAAACACCTCAATTCTGACTGAATTTTAGGTGTGAAACCTATACGTCACATTACACGTTCAACATTTATTTGGAAAAAAATTTCAATAGTGGTGCCGTGGTATTTTGGTCTTTCTTTCCTTAAGTATTTCAGAATATAAGGAGTTGGATTTCAAGGGAGGGGTCAGTGAGTGACCCTACCTAATTTTGCGTGGAGAATCCTTTTTTGAAATAATATTTATGGTTTTCCCACTCCTTCTTAGGTTAATTTTATTATTATTATTTTTATTTTATTTCTGTTACTTTTGCAGCTTGCTCCGGAATAGTAGCAAGCTGACAGCTACGGAAACCAATACACCCGTGCGTGCCTGAGCAGTAGCTCTTCCAGCTGTCAGCGTACTCTGAAAAGCCATGTACGCAGCCCTGGACCTCTGAAAAGTATGCAGCCATAGGACTACAAGTTTAAAAAGTGACAGGCGGCCTGAGAAACATAGGTACCACGTAAACATGCTAGAACCTACACAGGAACATTCTAAATATGAAATAAATGTTCCCATGGACAGTAGTTAGCCCAAAAAATACATAAAATTATATAAAAATACTTAAATGACCTTCATGCGTATTTTTTATTAAATATAATTCAAAGTACCAAAAATGTCGAAAAAAAGATAATGACTACTTCTAAAAATATATTCAAATACTTTAATGTAAAATTATAGGAAATTACAAAGATAAATAATTTTTTGACATACTAAAAAAACTGATGATGTAAAAATGTTACATGAATACCCATGACTTATATTTTTAAGTAATTATTTTAGTAAATCAACTTAATTTGAAAATAAGTAGTAAAATAAATATCATGAATTTACTCCAATTATTTAATACATAATGAGAACTCACCTAAAATAAGAATATCCGTACAAATGTCTATTCAAAGAATTATTAACTTACTGGGAACATTTACTAAGGATAATTAATTAGACAATGAATTAAAAGGACAGATTAGTGTTATTCACATGTCCGAACATCAATTATATAGTAGAATAATTCCCATACCCTGAGGAATTAGATGCTACTCCTGTTACAGAACCAAGAACACGTGACAGGATACCATTGGTTACCCCGCTAGTCCCTGTTTCCGTCCCTTTGAGCCCCTGTACCCCTCAGAAGGAAAATATTGGGACTCAAAAACATATAAATAAAGAGCTCTTTTGAGGATATTGATACCCAGAGACCCATTTATATTGATATCCAGACACTGTTCCAAAGTAATCAAATACTTATAAGAGATAAGAAAGTGATTTATGGCTTTAGTCTGATTAATAATATCCATCCCCAACACTTTTTATCAATCTAAACTGCTGAACAACCTTATAACCCCAGTATACATGTCACCCTCCTGGATGCCAAGACCCTTGCAATCCTTTAGCTACCAGAGGTGATAGAGAAAATAATAAATATATTATTTAATAAATGCAGCAAAAATCATTAAAATATTTGGATTAAGCTTAATGCAAGGTTAAGTGGTTTGGTTATGGTTTATTGTTTGAAATCAATATGAATAAATTGATTATTAAATATTTTATAGAGGGGCCACAATTATATTGGGGATCTTTAAAACCTCTTTTCAGGGATTTCAATATGAAAACACATAGTCCTGGTTACTTTGGGCTCTTTAGTTTAAATGATATTTTACCCAAAGATAATATGTATATAAAATACACGGTGGAGTGTCAGGGCCTTGTAGCCAAGCTTCCACAACAGAGAAAGGATAATAAATATCACTGGTATATTATGAGATTCTTTGGGTATCTTTTTTAGACGTGCACTGATGGGTTGAACCTGTATCTGGGGTTATAAGGTTGATCAGCAGTTTAAATATATAAAAAGAGTTTGAGGACGGATATTATTGATCAGACGTAGCCATAAATCACTTACCTATCTCTTATAAGTAATTAATTACCTTGGCACAGTGTCTGGATATAAATATAACTGGGTCTCTGCCCATCAATATCCTCAAAAGAGCTCTTTATTTATAGCTTTTGGAGTCCCAATATTGTCCTTCTGAGGGTTGCAGGTGCTCAAAGGGACGGATACTAAGGCTAGCAGGGTAACCAGGGGTAGCCTGTCATGTTTCCTTGGTTCTATATCACGGGTAGCATTTAATTCATCAGGGTATGGGAAGTATTCTACTTCATAATAGATATTAGGACGTGTGAATAACGATAATCAATCCCATTTATGTATCATTTAATTAATTATCCTTAGTAAATGTTCCCAGTAATTTAATAATTATATAAATAAAAATTTCTAAGGACATCCTGATGTCAGGTAAGTTCTCATTATGTATTATATATCTGGAGTAAAAGTCATGATATTGATTTTACTCCTTATTTTCGAGTTCCAGTTGATTTACTAAGATAATTAGTTAAAAATATAAGTCATGGGAATCCATGTAATATTTGTACATCATTACTTTTCTTAGTATGTCAAGAATATATTTATGCCTAGAAATTCTCATAAAAGTATATTAAAGTATCTTAATATATTTTTAGAAATTGTCATTGTCTTATTTCCAAAATTCTTGGTACTTTGAATTATATTCAATAAAAAATACGTACAAGGATTATTTAAGTATTTTTATATAATATTATGTATTTTTAGACTATCTACTATCCACGGGAACATTTATTACATATGTAGAATGTTCCCATGTGGGTTGTAGCATGTTTACGCGGTGCCTGAGCCTCTCAGGCCGCCTGTCACTCTGTCAACCCTTAGTCCCGCGGCTGCGTGCTTGTCAGAGGCCCGGGACTGCGTACACAAACTTGACAGGGTGACGTGTGTGAAATATTTAATTGACCAAAAACTCAATAGTGGAGCCGTATTATTTTGGTCTTTCTTTCCTTATTTATTTAAAAATATAAGGGGTTGGCTTTCAAGGGTGGGGTCAGTGAGTGACCCTACCTAATTTTGGGTGGAGAATACATTTCTATAATAATATTTATGGTTTTCCTACTCCTTCTTTGGTTAATTATATTATTATTGTTTTTATGTTTCTTTGTTACTTTTGTAGCTTGCTTTGCAATAGTAGCAAGCTGAAATTCCCCCACTCCAAGATATGGCCATATCTGAAAAAATTCTGGAGGATGTTGGGAGAAAATTAACTTCATGTGTATTTCAGTTCCTTTTGCTAGCCCTGTAGTTTCTAAGATGTATTGGTCCATCAGGTATGTTATTTCCTGGTAACCATTCATCTTTTTCTGCAGATTCTCATTTGTATCTCACTAATTATAGTCTAACATCTTTTCCTTGTATTCTCTCTTTCTTGTCTCTCAATATCCTGCTGATTTTCCCTTTTTCTTTCACAGGTTCAGTTTCTATTGGGATTATTTCTGGAGGAAGGTTGCTGCCTTCTCTTGGTTGAAAGTGTTTGACTAGGCTAACAGGAAATATCCTTGATGATTCTTCACTCAAGATTACTTCCCCAGCATTTTTGCCATGCATCTTCTTGATAAAAAATGGTCCAAAAAAGGCTGGTTTCAGTTTTCTGTTGCCTGCTAGATTGTTGAAATTGGTTGTACATATCAAGATCTGATCTCCTATTTTAAAGTCAGTTTCTTTATGTGATTTGTCCCATCTTTGTTTGTTGTTTCTACTGCTTCTTCTACACATTTTTGAGAATGATTATTTGCCAGATCTATCATCTTCTTAAAGTCAAGAGATGTTGGATGAATAGTGGCTAAGTTATAGTTTAAGTTATTCCTAGGAAGTTTTGGAATCCATCCTCTTTCTAGTATGTAAGGAGCTTCTTGGGTAGCAGAATGTTTACTTCTGTTATAAGCCATCTCTAGAGCTGGGAATAGGCTTACCCAATCATGGCAATAACCGTCTTAGTTTTTGTATTCTAGACCAAAGCTTCAGAACCTCCTTAAAAAATCTTCTAGGGTCTGTATCATTCTTTCAGCTAATCCGTCAGTTTGGGGATGGTATGCTGTAGAAAATGCTAGAGTGGTACCCAGTATATCATGTAGATTCCTCCAAAACTCAGAGGTGAATTTGGGGTCTCTGTCACTGATTATAATCTTGGGTATGCCCACATCAGCTATGATCCTGTTCCAAAATAGTAAAGCTACATACATAGCACTATATTCATTGTGGTTAGGTAAGAATTTTGCCTTCTTAGAATATCTGTCAACTATTACTAGGACAGAGTTATATGAATGACTACCTCCAGGGGGGAGGCCAGTGACAAAATCCATATTGATGATTTCCCATCTGGTTTTAGGTTAAGTTATTTTCTGTAAGAGTCCCTACCTTTTTCCAGAAGTTTTATTAGATTTCTGGCAGGTTTCACAGGTAGTAACATATTCAGTAGTGATTTGTTTCCAGTCTATCCACCAGGCAGTTTGTTATACTTTTTCTAAAGTTCTCTCTGTGGATAGATGCCCTGATGAACAGTTGTCATGGCATTCCTGGAGTCTATGTTTTATATGTTGTTTGTTGCTTAGTACTAATACGCTGGAATGTTGGTATCTATAGTAAAGGAGACCATCCCAAAAGGTAAACCTTCCTGCTTTATAGGGTTTAAGTAATGAAGCAGGTAGGCTTTTTATTAGAGCTGCTTCTGGGGATTCACATTCCATAATTTTAATCAGCAGCTTGATGTCAGGAGAAACGTTATCCCTTACTAGGTTGAAGGAAGCAGTATCTAATTCACATAAGTGGATCCCCATTATTGGAGCACTCAATGCAAAAAGATTGATGTTCAGGATAGGAAAAATATCTTGATCTTCAGGTTCATATTCTGGATTGTTAGAGTCATTAGGCAAAGCATTCCTACTTAGAATATCAGGATTCTGATGTTTAGCTCCAGCTTTATGCACTATAGTTATCTGTCCTCTATACTGTTGTATAGCAATTTGCCACCTGAGCATATTTCTTCTGGGAGGTTTCATATTCATAAGAGTTCTTACAGCATTACATTCCGTGATTGCTTGAAAAGTGGTGCCTTCTAAGTAATAGTTTAGCTTCTCTAAAGCCCATAATAGTTCCAAACATTCCAACTGACTGGCCCCATATCTCTTCTCTGTATCTTTGATCTGTCTAGATATGAAGAGTACTGGTTTCTCTACTGGTCCGTCTTCTTCTATCCTTTCCTGATTTAGAGCAGCTCATAGCCCTTCCATGCATGCGTCAATGTACATTTTGAAGGGCTTGGAGTAATCTGGTTGGATAAGTAGAGGAGTAGAGGTCATAGCTATTTTTAATTCCTCATTGTTTTTTTGTCTCTCATGAGTCATTTCAAATAGGGTGTTGTTGTTGCATACTTCATACAGACTTTTAGTTAGCATATAAAACTTTGGTATGTATTGTCTGTAATAACTGCAAAAACTAATGAAAGAAAGTAATTCTGTTTTGTTTTGAGGCATAGGTCTATTCATGACAGCAGCTATCTTTTTTTGATCAGCAGCTAGAGTTAGACAAGAGACTATATGTCCTAAGGCTTTCAATTCTCCAAAGCCAAAGTTGAATTTCTTCATGGACACCTTCAATTCTGCTCTGGAGATAGTCTGGAGTACCAATCTTACTTGGTTAATATGAGTATCCCAATCATCAGAGTATATGATAACATCATCTATATATACCATCATCCATCCTTGTCTAATTTAAGTACCTAGAACTGTATCCATTATTCTCTGGAAGTGTGATGGAGCATTCTTGATACCAAAGGGAATCCTGGGATATTCATATATTCCCAAATGACAGATTATTCTCAGAAACTTCCTGTTTTCAGGGCTTATTGGTATCTGGTGGTAACCTTTAAGCATATCCATAGTAGTGATGTACTTGGCCTTGGATAAGTTATGCAGAGCATGATCAATAAGGAAGTAATTAAATCAGAGGTTTTTTTGGGCTCAGAATTAGAAGCTAATTGTTTTAAACCTTTTTCCATTTTTGAGCTAGGGATATTATCTGATCCCAGTTTTTCTTTCCCTTTGGTTTGGGATGAGAAGAGGATCTCTTCTTTCCTGATCCTTTGCCTTTCAGTTGGGCTGATTAATCCCAACAATTCCACTTTTCTACCTTGGGGTCTACCTCTTTCCTTGGAATCATTTTCTGAAGAGCTATCTGGGTGGCTTTTGCCTGGGAGATTATCTTTTTCATAGACACCATGTCCTCCTTGGCTTAGGCTTCTTTGAATTCTTCCCAATATTTCACGTGCTTGTTGACTAAGTCTTTGATCCTGGCTTCCTTGGCCAGATTCTGCTGGGGTGGCTGCAGGGAATCTTTTTGTAAAGGAGGGTGGCTTGATTCTGCTACCTTCTCTGGATCTAGGTTTGGAGAGGGCAGAAGTAATTGGTGCCTCTCCTTGTCCATCAACATTTGATTCACAGGTTCTAGTCCTTTCTTGGTTGTCCTTATTGGTGGTCTCACAGTCACTGAGAGCTGTTGGAAAATGTCCATAGGGGGGAATTCTTCCTGAGGCTCTCGTGTTACATCTAATCATTTTTAGAAAAATATTTTTATAAGTATTTTACAGAAAAAATCCGTAAAAATAATTTTTATTCAAAACTTAATTAAGTTGATTTTCAAAGGTACCAAGACCTTATTGGGGTTAAATTGATCCTTAGTAGGTAATCCTATGGGGTCTTGGTGTGTTCCAATGAGGTCTTTGCCTGCCCAATCAATATTTTCAGGGCGTCCAGAGATATCTGGGATTTTCTGATCCAATAAATCAACTTGAGTGGCTTTTGTTTCTGGTACAGGAGGGTTCACTGATAAAAAAGTTTATTTTATTGCTTAATAAAATATATCAATATTATTTTTTTTAAAAAATAATATGGTAATACAAGTGGTATACTTACTTTTATATTTCAAAAAGTAATTTATACAGTATTTCTTCCAAGCTTTATGTTTCCTTAATAGAGCCTGAAAGTTGATACACCTTTCAAGATTTTCTGGTTCAAGGAGTTTATCTCAGTGTCTACTTTCAGAGGAAATATTAAGTTGCTCAGCTTGAGTTAAAGCTTTCCAACCAGTATGTTTATAATTTTTGATATATTCTTCTTTTCTTATCTTTAGAAGATTTAAATAATAGATTATTAATTCTGCCTTGGTTTTTAAATCCACTGCAAAAGAATTTAATGATAAATTCTATTTAGAAATTCAGATAAATTTATCTTTGATTTTATTGTTTTGTGAAGTGTCTGGTCCAAGGTATTAATTATAATAAAATGAAATATTTCCCAGCCCGACCCCCAATTGTCAGCCTCCAAGATTCCAAGACCCTTGCTATCATTTAGCTACCAGAGTTGATAGAGTAAATAATAAATATATTATTTAATAAATGCAGCAGAAATCCGTAAAATATTTGGATTAAGCTTAATGCAAGGTTAAGTGGTTTGGTTATGGTTTATTTTTTTAAATAAATATGAATAAATTGATTATTAAAGATTTTTATAGAGGGGCCACAATGATATTGGGGATCTTAAACACCTCTCTTCAGGGATTTCAGTATGAAAACACGTAGTCCTGGTTACTTTGGGCTCTTTATTTTAAAGTATATTATACCCAAAGAAAATATGTATATAAAATACACAGTGGAGTGTCAGGGCCTTGTAGCCAAGCTGCCACGACAGAGAAAGGATAATAAAACTCACTGGTATATTATTAAATCCTTTGGTTATCTGTTTGAGACGTGCACTGATGGGTTAAACCTGTATACTGGGGTTATAAGGTTGTTCAGCAGTTTTAACTGATAAAAAGAGGTTAAGGACGGATATTATTGATCAGACGTAGCCAGAAAATGCGTACTTATCTCTTATAAGTACTTGATTACCTTGGCATGGCGTCTGGATGTCAGCTTCCTACTATGTACAGAGCAACCTGTCAATAAAAACACAAAAAAATATAAGAATATCTAAATTATCAAAATAAGGAGTGAGAAAAATAAGGAGTGAGAAATCCATAACAGAAATAAATTCCTCACCCAAAATTAGGTAGGGTCACTCACTGACCCCACCCTTGAATTCCAAGTCCTTAAATTTTAAGAATAATTAAAAAGAAAAGTACTAAAAATTACGACACCAGTATCACACTTTTTGGCCATTCTAATATTTCATATGTGTTGTCACATATAGGGTTTACCCCTAAAAGTCACTCAGAATTGAGTTGTTGTGTATATTTTAGGAGTTACACGCCGAAATGTCTTATGTCACAATTCCGCGCGCAGCCCCGCATCATTACATATCCCTAGGTACTTGTAGTAGCAGATTCCCGCGTACTAGAGACCTGCGCGCAGCTGATTCTGCCACGCACGCAGCGGATCCTACCCCGCGCGCATTGGTACTAACTGATCCTCGCGTCTGGATCTGTTGTGACTAATCTGATAACCAGGTACCGCTCAGAAGAGCTAAAACCAAGTTAGAGTTGCCTAGTATATGTAACAAACTGACCTATGCATTACTAATGATCTAAAAAGATCAAAACTTGAATAAAATTAATGAAAATTAAGTTTAACAAAATTTTCAATAATAAATCAAAGATCAAGGATTACCACGTAAATCACTGAACCTGATCTTTGTGTTGAATTACTGTGATGAGTTTGAATGGATTAAGAATCAAGAGGGCTGAATCATAGAAAACATCAGTTAATAATAAAAACAAAGATCATAGAGAAAAATGATTAAGAGCAAGAAAGATTAAAGAAGTAAGACCAACATCAAGCAACAGTGAGGAATTAAGAACTTGGCAAGTTTTTGAGTGAATAGAGTGGAAGAAGTAAGGTTTTGGCGATGGTAAAAGACTTGGAAAGAGATTGATTTCATGAGTTAGAATATGTGAACTGAGTGGCAGGTACAATGAGTGAAGGTCTTACCAGTCAGAACTTGACAAGCTAATAGGTTTCATTTGGAGATCTGATGAGTTTTGGATAGTTTAATTTTGATTTAGAAAGAACTAAGAAAAGAAGAAAGAGAAAGGATAACAAGAAAAGAATAATGGTGGAAGAAGAAAAGAGTCAAGTTGTCGGAGTAGAATGTCACAATCAGGGAAGATGGGTTGGGAGAGTAGTTGAAGAAAATGGGGAAGAGAGCATCCGCGATCCTTCCCCCCAAGTATAGTTTTCAAGAAGAGCGTGAGAAGAAGTAGACCAAGAGACACAGATGTAAAATGTTAAAGTTGACTGGTGACAGTGGACAGAGACCCGCAGATGTGACAATTGACAAGTGACTTGTGACAGAGGTCAGATTGTGGATGGGAACAGAAAGAAATAGAAATAGAAAGAAAAAGGAAAAGGAAAAGGATGAAAAATAAATTAAAAGAAAAATATAAAGAAAGAGATAAAGAAATATAAGGAAATAAAGTTAAAGAAAGAAAACAAGAGAGAGTGATTTATAGTGATTTATCTGACAACCCCCCCGACTGGTAAGACTGATGTTGGGTTAGAAAAGGAAATATTTACAAGCTGAAGAAGAGAGGTAAGATAGCTAAGAGGAAGGGCTTTGGTAAGACCGTTGGCCTTCATGTCAGAAGCTGAGATCAGTTGGATAGATAGATTTTCGCGTTTCAGTTCCTCTTGAAGGGCTTTGGTTTTTATATCAATATGGCAGGTTTTAGAATTTCAGACAAATTTCTTGAGCTTATTGTTGAGACATTTGTTGTCTATGAAGTGTTTGCTGGGAGAGATTTTTGATTTCCACAGTTCAGCCACGAGTCCTCTCATCCAGATAGCTTCAAAAAACAAATTGACAAGAGGATTTAGTTTGGCTTCAGTTGTAGAGTGAGTGACATTTTGTTGGCAATAGCTGCTCCAGGAAATAAGCAAATCAAAGAGAAGAGAGAGGTGACCAGATTGAGATCACCTAGTCTTCAAGTTGTTTCTTGAGGTAGCGTTGCTGTAGAATTGAATTTGAAGATCGGTGTGATTGACTTGTAAAGTAAGTTTTAGATCTGTCGTGGCCTTTAGATATTTCCAACATCTCTTAACTTCTCTCCAATTTTGAATTCCGGGCTTTTTGCAGAACCGGGCAAGGCTTGAGACAGCAAAACTTAGGTTGGATCGAGTTAAACAGGCTATGTAATTAATAAGGAAGACAGCTGAACAATAATTGATATTTAATGCCTTGAACTCTTTGTGTTTTTTGTCGCTAGCAGGGGTCAGATTGATGTTCACAGTGAGAGGAATAGAGGCCGGTTTGCAGTCAAGCATATTTCACTCCTCCAGTCCGTGCTCTATGTGCTTAGGTTGAGATAGTAAAATTTTATTTCCAGTTTGTTTGTATTTCATTCCAAGGATCGTGTTTGGTTTGTGGTGATTGGAATTAGGGAATTGAGTAAGAAATTTGTCCTGGAAGTTTTCCCCAAGACCAACCAGGATGAGGTTGTCTACATGAAAGAACAGGAAAGAGTTTGAAGCTGAGTGAATGTAAAGACAGGGATTGGAGATAGATTTGTGAAATCCTTGCTCTCAAATCCACAACGTGAGAGTGAGGAACCAATTAGCAGGGGCTTGTCTTAATCCATAAAGAGATTTTCAAAGAATGAGGTATTTAGATTTTTTGTTTGAGCCTTTTGGTCTTTTGATGATTACTTTATTGGATAGCGGCACATGGAGGAAAGCGCTCTTTACATCAAATTGGTAGATAGGAAGAGAATGGTACAAACCAAACAGAAGAGCAATGCGAAGAGATGCAGCTTTTCAAGTGGGAGAGAAGGTGTCTTGAAAATTGATGCCATAGATCTGTTCAAAACCCTGAACGCAGAGTCTCCTCTTATAGACCAAGGGGTCTCCATGGCAGTTTTCCTTAAGACAATACACCCATGTAGTGTTGAGAGGATTCACTGGATCAGGACCCTTGTAATCTTCCCACACATTGAGTGCTTCAATACCGTTAAGTTCGACGTCCATGGAATTTTTCCATTTTGGGCTGTCGGAGCATGTTTTTGCTTGTTCATAAGTTCTGGGAACGTAATAGTGATGGTAGCCGTATTTTTGAGGAGGATTCAAACTGGAGAAATTTCAAAGGGAGTATCTTGGAAGAAGTTGTTGAGAAATTTCATCGGAGGAGGAGGATTCAGAGTCAGAAGATGGTTTGTTGCATGAGTCAGGAGACAAGATAGGAGATGAAATATGGTCATTGACAGGGGAAGCAGGAATAGGTGAAATCAAGGAAGATGGAATCTTTGGGATCTCAAAGAGGTCATTGTCCAATTTAACTATCAGGCAATCTTCATTGACTTTGGAGTTTGGGGAAAACTGGGAAGAATTGTCAGTTTTGAGAAATTGGACATTTTTGGAAGAAATAATAGAATTATCAGGTTTAAGAATTTGGTATGACAGGAAATTTGGGTTGTAGCCAACAAGGATACCAGGAAGCCCCTGATCCTTGAATTTCTTGCCACTCTTAATTTTGTTGTCAAGGTAAACTAACTTGGATCCTATAGGATGCAATTAATTGGTCGGAAGCAATTTTTCCGTGAAGAGAAGGTAGGGAGAAGGGGAATTAGAAGTTTTGGGAATTTGATTTAGAGAAAGACAGGCGGATTTAGCAACTTCAGCCCAGAGATTGAGAAGAAGATTTGAGCTTTGGAGAATAGCTCTCATTGATTTGGTAAGAGTTCAATAAGCTTTCTTGACTTTTTGGTTGTGTTTGTGGTGATAAGGTTCCAAGATTAAATGATGAATGGAGTTGGTGTTGAAATAATCTTTGAGTTTGAAAGAGGAAAATTCTCCACCGCCATCAGTGCAGATGGTTGCAGGAAATCAGTCTTGTTTCTGCTTTTCGTGATTTAGGATAACTTTCAGCTGCTGAAAGGCATCTGACTTATATTGGAGAGGGATAGCAGAAATATATAACAGTCATGACGTAATTCATATTGTTTCAAGATGATGGGTAGATGGGACCAATTAAGTCAATATGTATTTGTTTGAAAGGTTTTGAAGCAAGTCTTGATGTGTTTTTGAAAGAGGTTTTTGCAATTTTGGAGAAAACACAATCCTTGCACTGGAATTCAGAGAGAATTTTAGATTTTAAAGAAGGAAAAAGATTCTTAAGGCAAAGAGGACTAGCATGCCCAAAAGATTGATGCAGGGATTTGATGCAGGTGGATTAAGGAGAAACAAGTTTTCTTGAATGAATCCAGAAAAGGCTGGACTAGATACAGAATAGAGGTAAAATCAATTCTTATAAGAGGGGAGAGAGCAGTTTTTGGAGGAAATAGGTTCGCTGGGGCTGATGAAGTTTACCACGAGATCAGGGACGTTAAGGCAATTGTTGAGAGTGACAGAAGAACCTTTCCACAACAGCGGGACAACGCCTTTACCCCTTATGGGTAGTCTGGCTCCTTCTTTTCCGGTGTTGATGAAATCCTTGGAAATTTGATCATCCAATTGAGTGAAGAAGATTTTGGAGTTGAACATGTGACTAGAAGCACCAGAGTACATGATAATATGATTTGACGGATTGATTTCTTTGATCCATGTAATAATGAGAGCCAAGTAATGAGTAAATTCTTTTGATTTGGATTGAGAATTGAGCTGAGCTCTCCATTGGATTTGAGACTCTTTCCACCAATTGGGAGCTAGATTTTTGTGAAGATGCCAGAATTTGTTTTTGGGATGATCCGGGGATTGTGGATTATGATAACCCTTTCGGCATCGGAATTCTACTGGTACGGGTTTCTGGGTAGGTTTGGAAGATAGGAGCGCAGTGTTGTTGAGCTTGGGTTCCTTGTGTTTAACCTTAGTTTCATTATCTAGCTGAGTGAGATGATTGATGACAAGATCCATGGTAACAATTTTGTCCAAGTGCATTATTTGTTGGAGTAAAGAATGCAGAGAAGGTGAGAATTTAAAGACAATGAGATAGGCAAGAATGTTGTTGGGAAGATCAATACCCACGTCAACCATTTTCTTAAGAGATACTTTTTTCTTGGTGATGAAGACGTTGATAGATTTGGGTTTGAACTGTTGATAAAGGAACTCATTGAATATACGTGCTTGATTGGTGGTTTGGGAGGAAGCAAAGCGTTCTTTAATTGTTTTCCAGAGAAGTTGAGCTGAGGAAATGTTTGCCAGATTGACCATGTTGTTATGAGTTATTGAATCTATTCGGGAAAGTAATATTACTCGAGTCTCCATATTCACAGCTGAACTCAGACTTTTTGAATCATCTTCTAGAGCCTCCTTGATACCTTTGAGTTTTAGAATCATGGAAATTTTGTCCTTCCAGATTGAATAGTTTTTGTCAGAAAGGATTGGAACGGCTTCAATGGCGGCTTTGAGGATAATTTGTCAAAAGCCATTGTTGCTGGATCCCTCCATTGTTTTGGTTAGTATCGTCGGATGGACCTTTGGCTTTTAACTGTGTTGAATTACTGTGATGAGTTTGAATTGATCAAGAATGAAGAGGGCTGAATCATAGAAAACATCAATTAAAAATAAAAACAAAGATCATAAAGAAAAATGAATAAGAGCAAGAAAGATTAGAGAAGTAAAACCAACATTGAGCAACAGTGAGGAATTGAGAACTTGAAAGGTTTGTCAGTGAATAGAGTTGAAGCAGTAAGTTGTTGGCAATGGTAAAAGACTTGGAAAGAGATTGATTTCATGAGTTAGACTATGTGAACTGAGTGGCAGGCACAATGAGTGAAGGTCTTACCAGTCAGAACTTGAAAAGCTAATAGGTTTGATTTGGAGATCTGATGAGTGTTAGATAGTCGAATTTTTATTGAGAAAGAACTAAGAAAAGAATAAGGAGAAAGGATAAGAAGAAAAGAATAATGGTGGAAGAAGAAAAGAGTTAAGTTGTCAGAGTAGAATGTAACGATTGGGGAAGATGGGTTGAGAGAGTAGTTGAAGAAAATGGGGAAGAGAGCATCCGCGATCCTTCCCCCCAAGTATATTTGTTGAGAAGAGCTTGAGAAGAAGTAGACCAAAAGACACAGATATGAAATGTTAAAGATGACCGGTGACAGTGGACAGAGACCCGCAGATGTGAAAATTGATAAGTGACTTGTGACAGAGGTCAGATTGTGGACCGGGACAGAAAGAAATAGAAATAGAAAGAAAAAGGAAAAGGAAAAGGACAAGGATGAAAAAGAAATGAAAAGAAAAATATAAAGAAAGAGATAAAGAAATATAAGGAAAAAAATACAGAAGAAAATAAAGATAAAGAAAGAAAACAAGAGAAAGTTATTTATAGTGATTTATTTGACACTTTGTAGAACACAAAAGACTACAAGCAGTGTTCATAAAAATTTTAAAAACTATATACATGATCAGCAGATGGTGATATATCAGTTAACATCCACATATCCCTACTTGAAAGCAATATCAATAGTACAAACAAAGGATAAGTAAAAGATGATCAAATTTAAGCCATAACCAATTAACAGATCCTGTGGCTAAGATAGTACAGAAATCCAGCAGATATAAGGACAGCTGATTGACAGCACCAAGTGCACGTTCCAATCCTTCCCTGAATGGCTTGCCAGCCTCAGCCCACGAGCAGAACCGTCCCTACGTTCCCTGAGAAGATCAAAATCACCTCAAAAAGTTATTTATACAGACCTCTTTGGATCCAATCAGATAATCAGTTTACCAGGAATTATTATTATCAATCAGACACCGTGTCATTGTTGATCAAGTGCTTATATGAAGATAAGCAAGTGATTTACGTCTTAGTCTGTAGTAGTATTATTCATTCTTATTAACCAATCAACCCTTGAAGTTTAGTCAAGCAATCCACCCCATCTGCTCTGAAACCCTTCCAATTATTCCAGGATTCTTGTGTTAAAGTTCTCAGAGTGAGTTTTACCCTTCCTGTCTAGGCCATTTGTGCTGTTACGCCTGGCCATTAGTGGAATAGGTCCTTTCTAAGGCACACATCTTCATTCCAAGGTTCTTAAACTGCCAAAGGAGGCCCCTTGAAGGGAGGTTGCTAGTCTGTAAAGATCACCAGTAGTATAATACTGTGGCCCCTCTTTTATATTATATTGCAAAACGTTTATTACCAAACCAATTAAACCTTGCAACTGCTCTTATTATATCATTTATTTGAGCTTATAATTGTTTATTATTGGAATAATAATAATAATTATTTTTCCAGAATTTTGAACACTCTCTGTAGCTAAAGGACTGCAAGGTTCCTGGTATCAGAGAGCTGAAAACTGGGGTTCTGGCTGGGAAATATTGTAAAATAATTAATTCCTTTATTATTTATTCCTTGGACCAGTCTATTTATTTTTTGAAAAAAAATAATTTAACATACTTATAACATATATTTTTGATGATTTGTTTCTCTAGTGGATCTTAAGACCAACAGAAAATTGATCAATTATTATTTGAACCTTCTTGAAAAGAAAATAGAACCAAAACTCCGTAACTTTGTCCCTGTTATTATAACTCCTGAGAAAAAACAGGAGAAATTGCTTTATTATAAACAGCAGGTTAAAAAGGACAAAGAACTTGAGCTTGAATGAATTATCAATTTTAATTGTTTATGAAGGCAACATAAAGAGTGGAAGATCAATCAAAGGAAGCTTTATATTCATAAAATAGATAATCCTGAAGATAAAGAAAAATCCAACATTAACAAAAGTGATGATTCTTTTCTAAAAATATCACCTCATCATGTAAAAATACAAAAATATTAAACATATATTTTTTGTCATTATCAATCTCAGTGCATTCTGTTTTTGGTGATCTCATTGACCAGGAACTCCTAGAGGATGTCCCAAACAGTGTACCCTTGAACTTCCCCTTGGATTTATCCCAGGATCTGATTGGAACTCACTCAGACCCCATTGGAATAACCCCAAAGGACAGTTGTGATCCCAACCAAGTGTTGGTACCCCTGAATTTAACTTAAGTGAGTTGAAATAAATATATAAAGATTATTAAAAATATAAAACACACAAAAAATATTATTTTTATATTTTTAAAATCTTTTTTCAAAAGTTTTGACAAAAGACTTACTCATTTTTTTTGGTGCTATGTACCAAAGTTGGTGCAACACCCGCGCAACAGGTAGAGCCCTGTCTTATGGATCTCTGCCCAGAGGAACCCGTGCGCACAAGGACTCCAGTCCCAAGGGCAATGAGGGGACTCAAACCCGTGACCATAGCATCACGCGGGACAACAACGGCAACGACTGCGGCCACTAACTCAACCAACAGACTGTTGGAGAACCACCCGTTGCCCAACACCTTATCCCAGGAGGCTACAGGTCCTCCTACGCCACCCCAGCTGAACTCAACCAAGGAGGAAAGAGTCAAGGTATGAGTGAAAGAACACGTGAGCTATTGGGAACAATTCAAATTGGCTGAGACCCCGTAGGATCAACCAGGTATGAGAAAAGCTATTTCTCTGGCAAATAAATCTCAGATTTCTCTGCAAAGGTTGATACCAAAGAAAGAAGTAGAAGGCTACGTGCAGAACTGGAATCCTTGGGATTAGTTAGCTTCCTTAAAGGGAAAGGATCCCAAAAAGAAGAGTTCCTCAGCCCATCAGAAGTTAAGGAACCCAAAGGATTGGGACAGTATAAGATCCCTAGCACAGAAGTGGAAAAAGGTGTACCACAATTAGACGTAGAAGCTCTTAATAGCTTTTCTGTAAATGTGTCTCACAATTTTACTATTATTAGCTAATGCTTTGACAAAGTTTATCAACAATTGGACAAATTGATTTCAAGTATTTTCAGGGTGATTGATACCCAGTCTCAGATGATGAGAATTTATGAGTTGGAAATACAAAAAATCAAGGATAGTATAAAAGCTAATAATTTGGACCTGATAAAACATATTGATGATAACCAACAAATTCTTCAGGAAGATATTCTTGCAACCATAGACCAGCTTAAGGAAGAAGTTAAGAAAACTAGTCCTACGCCTTCAGCTCATCTGATTAAAAAAATTTACTTATTAAGCAATAAACTTGATTTGGAGTTAGGTATGATTAAGAATGATCTCAGAGATCTTAAGGTAAATTTTAATAACTCTCCAGTCATTGACCTAGAAGAAACTAGACCTTCCAGGTTCACCAGTACTCCTAGTGTTCCTCCCAGAACCAGGATAACTAGGAATGAGTCTTTTAGATCCAAGCCTACTCCTGAAATGGAGCAGGCTTTGAAGTTACTTCCTCCCATTACTGAATGGCCTAAATTCTCTGGAGAAGGACAATAAAACCATGTCAGTTTCATTAAATTTATTGACTATAATCTTTCTTCTTATGAGCTCCCTGATGCAATAGTTGTGGTAAGATTTCCCAGAATATTAAAGGAGTAGCTCTTGATTGGTTTATCAATAAAAGAGAAGAAGTTGAATCTTTACCCTGGAGTTCTTGGAAAGGATTGATCAAAGTACAATTTGGTACTATGATTTGTAAAAGAAAGATGAAGAAAACTTTTGAAACCTCCAAGTTTGATCCATCCAAGGAAAAACCTCATAAGTGGTGCTTAGACCAGAAAAAGAGGTTAGACTGTTTCTACCTGAATGCTAATAAAGAAGAATTGAATGAAAGACTCCTCAAATTATGTCCCGGAAAAATCAACCACAGTGTAAGGTGCAGGATGCCTATGGATTCATATCTTTCTACCTTAATAGGTGTATTGGAAGAGACTATTGATATGAATGGTCTTGATAAAAGAGTCAATAGACTCCCCATGGAACAAAATACTAGGAACAGGGAAGAATATACTGCCACTGGAATGCTCAAACTTCTGATTCAACTTATGAAAAACACTTATGATAAAATGTCTCCCTTTTTATTGTAGAGATTATTGAATTAAAACCAGGAAACCAAGCTGATGGAAAAATGAGAAGATTCAATGGCACTTTAGATAGAAAGGATTTAGGAGGCAACCACTATACAAGCTAAGAGAGATAATGAAACTGAATAAATATGAACACATCAGGAAACTTCTAAGTGAAAGAGATTGCAGCGTCATCGCACCAAATTAACCAAAGTTGTCTGCTATGGCCACAGCCTTCTGATTGAACTTGTTCTCGTTGCAAATACTGAATCTTGAGGAAGGTTCAAAGAAATAAGAAAGAAGGTCCGGCGGCCAGAAGATCCTTCACCGCGTGATTGCTGAGAGTTGTATAAGACTTGGAGAACTGCATGCCAGTAATGAATATGCATACAAGCTTCAGTGCCGCGCACTCTGGAAGATGTGTAGTGACGCGCACTCTGATCTAATAAAATAGAAATAAATAGAAAAAGGAAAATAGAAAGAAAGAAATAAATAGATAAAAGAAAAGGAAGAAATAGATTGAGTATAAAATATTCCAACATATTCCAACACCCCCCCATAATTCGGTGCGAAGTACGTCTAGAAGCATCTGGAGGTTAATAGATGTAGAGCCTGTTTATTCGCCGCCTTAGTAAGAGAATTGGCGATCATTTTGTTGGTGACTATGAGCTCCACATGAATGTTTTTAGAACAGGACTGTTCCCTGAGCCATTTCATTTTCATGTCTATATATTTAGTCTTCGAGTTGGACTCAAAGTGCTCGATCTTATCAACTAATCCTTTATTGTCTACATAGAAGGTTGAGGGTTGAATCTGAGGGTCTTTCCAGAGGTCGTTCACGATGGATTGAGTCCACAACAATTCTTGTGCTCCATTGGTCAAAGCATTCAGCTCGGCTTCCGTAGAAGAGAGTGTAATGTTGGATTGTTTGCGGCTTTTCCAAGCAATGGGCAACAATTTCCAGAATATAATGAAACCAGTTTGTGATTTCCGACTGCTAGGATCATCTGCCCATGTTGAGTCGGTGAAGACCTGTAGTGAATTCGGCGCATCTGTATTGGATTTCAAAATGAGAGAGAAGGCAGAGGTTCCCGCGAGATATTTCCAAACATGAAGGACCTCCTTCCAATGCAATATGCCCGGATTTTGATTGAACTGAGACAGAATCAAGGACGCCGCAGCAATATCCGGCCTAGTAAGACACGCCAGATAATTTAGCAACCCTGTATACTTTCTGTAGTTTATCCCAAGTTTATTGAATTCCGAGATTTCTTCTTGAGAAGCCAGAATCAAACATATTCCAGGAGTAAGGGGTGTGATGACTGGTTTGACCAATGATAGTTCCAGTTCCTCCAAGGTCTTGTGAATTAACTTGGACTGATTCAGCCTGATCCCATCCTTTGATTTGGAAAATTCCATGCCAAGAATGGTGTCAGGATTGTGAGAGGAGGACCGTGGAAATTTGTTCAAAAAATTTTCTTCAAACCACTCGACTTTGCCGCTTACAATCAGGTCATCTACATGAAAGAAAATAGATGAGTGCCAATCCTTGTGGGTGTAGAGACAGGGGTCCGCATTTGATTGCACGTAACCAATGTCCACCAGCCATCCAGTGAGCGTTCTATACCAGTTTGAAGGAGCTTGTCAAAGACCGTAGAGAGATTTCCTTAGTTTTAAAAATTTGGACGCCCTCCTACTTTCCTTGGGTTTAAGAATGTAAATATCTTCATCTAATGGCGCAAAGAGAAAGGCCGCCTTTATTTCAAACCGCCTAATTTCGAGATTAAGGTCTAATCCACTCAAGAGAAGAAGAAGGAGGGTGGTAAACTTTCCAGTGGGTGCGTAAGTATCACCGAAATCTACCCCAGGAGTTTGCAAATTACCCATAATGCACAGTCGCGACTTTCGTCTTTCAGGAGAAAGACTGGTAGCTGGCTTGATTTTGTAGACCCACATTGTTCTGAGATAGTGATCCGGTTCAATGTCTACATCCTCCCAAACATTTTGATTCTCGATTTCGTTGATTTCAATCTCCCGTTGTAAGACTCCAAACGGTGCTAAGCCGTGGCAGTTCTGTGGAGGGGAAAGGTGCTGTTTAGGCTGCCCTCCTAGGAGTTACAATAATATTTTAATGTAACCGGAATCAAGGTCCAGAACCTTATGGATGAGAAATCAAACTAAGAGAAGAGGATAAGAGTTGTCGGTAGCAATGGAAACAACACTATCTGAGACAAGATGATGCAGGGAAAGACTTGGACAAATAAGTCAAGGTTTGTTCCGAGTTCAATAGAACAAGGCAGTTGTAAGTAACAACGCCCACAAGCTAATAACTCTGGTCGTCAGCAGCTGATTAGGAAAGATCAACTCAATCCCAACCAACCTCCAGGTTCTCAATGAACCTGCCCAACTCTCCGCAATCAAGCGCTTGAAGGGTACCAGATAACTGTGGGAGGCTGAACAAAACAAAAGCAATTTGTTTATGAAGCTCTAGAAGCAAATCAATAACGAATTTGAGCAAGAATATCCCAACACTTCTCAAGGAACTCAAGAATAGTGCGGCGAGATTCAACTTCAAAGAAGAAGGGAGGTATAACACTCCAGGTTTTAAGCTTAATAAAACCTCTTCAATCAAACGTGATTGGCTCCAGAAGGATGATCAAGGAGAGATCAGGACCAGTATGGTCGGAAAAAGGGATCAGAGTGGTATAACACACTCAAGAATTCAGGCAGACAGGAATTCTTCTTCAACCAGCAAGGCTATTGGTTGGTGATAAGGATCAAGGTCACAAAGGACTAAGTTTGAGTATGGAGGCTCAAAGGATCAAGGGGCAATCATAGATATACCCGGATAATTTGCTCAGATAAGTGGGGAAGGATGCCCACGGATAAATTGCTTATGATGATGAGATGCTGAGGCAATGATGATGCGATGCTCTCAGGAACTAGGATGATGGAATATCGTCGAAAAAGCAGGGGAGAGCCCCTCCTTATATGGGCAGGAGGCCCTGTTAGACTATATACAACAGATTCTACAAATAGAGCGGAAATGGGAAGGCAACCATGTGGTCACTCGCGTTGGTCAAGGATCTGCCAAATGCTTGCGGAGCGGTCGGGATGGATTCAGTAGATCATGGATGAGCGTCGCGCGACGGTAGCAAAGAGGAGAAGGGAGGCGCAACGACGAAGATGAAGACACGCAACCAACAAAGATGAGGACGTTCTATAACAACGGCGGAGATGAGAAGCAACACGGATAAAGGTTGCGCGACGCGCGACGCGCGCGGATGGAAGGAGCGCGGCGCGGCGCGGCGCGGCGCGGAGCGGAGCGCGAAGCGGAGCGCGAAGCGGAGCGCGACGCGGAAAATGGAAGCGCAGCGCGACGCGGCGCGGCGCGCGCGCGCGGGGTAAACAATAGTTGGATGAGCCTGAGGATAAGTTGTCCAGCCGGGCGGTACGTTTTGCAACAGATTATGAATTGAGGTCTTAAGGCGGTCCGGGTGTCCAGGATGGGGCACCACATCTCTCCCCAACTTACAGACTGTCCCTAGTCTGCTCCCGAGTTTGATGCCATAGGAAGAAAGAAAGGAAAGACAGATGATTGAAACCAAAGAATGGCCATTTTGATCTTGAGAGTGGTTGAAGAGTTGAGGAAAATATCTTGATTCTTCCAAATGAACCCTAGAAGCGGCAGGAATAGAACAAGGAGGGCGTCCCAGGTGCTCACATATGTGGCATACAGTAGAGTTTTACAACAAAAACGCAGCAAATGACCCTGGTGGTGCACAATTGGGAGGACTTACTTCTGAGATAAGCTGCCCCCACGACAATGGAACTTCTTGACTTGATCAGCAGAGAACCTTCTGGCCAACCGGGTACCATCCAGCTCTTCCAAAACATAAGATCCACCTCTAACTTGATGAACCACTCGATAAGGGCCATTCCAACGATTAGAGAAAAGCTTGCCCCACTGGGTTTCCAAAGATCGATTATAAGCTAAAACTAGGTCACCAGGGTTCAAGGGCTCCCTGATTCGATTAGAGTGCTTGTCCTCCCAATACTGGACGGATTTTGCTCTGGCCTCCATCATTGTTTGATAAGCTTCATCACGGACGTCTTCACTTCGCTCCAATTGCTTGGATCTAGCAACTAACAGATCAGTGGTTGAGGACACCTCTTCCCAAGAGATACCCAAGAAAGATTCCATTTCAAGATCCAAAGGAAGGACTGCTCTTTGACCAAAGATGATTTCGTAAGGTGAGTAGCCAGTAGTCCTTTTGGTTGAGATTCGATCAGAAAAGAGAACAAGAGGAAGGAATTTGCGACAATTCTTGCCACTTTCACCAGCCAGTTTAACAAGTGCAGCCTTCAAAGGGGCATGGCCTCGTTCCACCATGCCTTGGCCTTCAGGATAATAAGGAGTAGTAACTCTATGTTGTCCAGGAAGGGATCGGATCATTTCAGCAAGCTTGCCCCCAAATTCAGAGCCACCATCAGTAGAGTAAGATCGAGCCAGGCCATAACGCATTGTCCAGGTCTCGTAGAGGAAAGCTGCCACTGATTCAGAGCTAAGGTTCTTAAGAAATTTCGCTTCAACCCATCCGGAAAAATCATCCCTAGCCACAATGAGGTACTTAGCACCACCTGCCTTAATATGAACCACATCCATAGCAATCCTTCCAAAGACAGTGGACTCCCCAGTAGGATAACGAATTTCGGCTGGACGCCTAAGATCACGTTTTTGGCAAACTTCACAACTCTTGCACCATTGGGAGACGGATTTCTTCAAAGATGGCCACCAGAATCGTTCGGATAATCGTCGATAAGTTTCAGTTTCCCCACAATGACCAAGGCCTTCATGGAGACTTTCAAGGATGGAATCTTGTTTAGAGGGAATAGTAACGACAATAAGAGCACAAGGATTGCCCCTCTTCATAAGTCTAGAGCCTTGAACAAAAAAATTAGAAGACTTTCGTTTGAGAGATCGAAATTCCTTAGAAGAGAGATCAGGAGGTTTTTGAAGAGTTGAAAGGTACTGCTCTAATTTAAACCAGAAGCCTTGTTGAAAGCCAGAATAATTTTGTGAAGAAAAAGAGAAAATAGGTCGAATTAAAGGTTCCTCTTCATTGAAATTGGTTCCAACATCAGATTCGTTGTCCCCAAGAGGTCGTCGAGATAAACCGTCAGGCATGGTGAAAGATTTTCCAGGCCTGTGAACAATATCAAAAGAGAAAAGCTGGATAAAGGCCACCCAACGAGTCATAGGAGCATTGGGAAGACTGGGAGCGTTGATCATTTCAATGATGGATCGGGCATCAACTTGCAATTCGAAATGTTGGCCCCAGAGAACGGTTTGAAGTTTCTTCATCATTCGAGCCACACCACAGAGTTCCAGTTTGGGCTGGGAGTATCTGGATTCTACATCTGAAAACAACAACGATTCATAAAGAACAGGACGGTCCCAACCATTTTCATCTTCCTGAGTAAGGACGGCCCCAACAGATTGATAACTAGAATCGACAGCCAGCTTGATCTTGCCAGCTCCAGGTCCGTAAGAGATCTTTTTCAAAACTATGTCTTCACCAACTATCCTTTTGAGTAGCTGGAAAGCACATTCACAATCTTGGGTCCAAATCCATTCAGCATCTTTTCTGGTTAGACGACGCAAGGGTGCACAGATTTTGGATAAAGATGGGATAAAGATTCTAACATAAGTGACAACACCTAGAAAGCCCCTAACTTCAGTTGGATTGATTGGGGTAGGCCAAGAGATGATTTTGTTGACTTTGGCTGGTGCCATCCTTCTTCCTTCCTTGCAGACCACATGACCAACAATTTCAAGAGCAGGGACACAAGCCGCCAGTTTGGATCCAGAGACAGTAAGGCCAGATTCCTCGATTTGAAACAGAATCCTCTCCAAGGTAGTAGCATATTCCCAGATAAAACGACGAATTCCTGAATGCCAAGGTAAGAGCTCATTATCATAGTCAGATACTGGACCTTTAATTCCGCCATCGTCAATAAAGATACCAGCATGATCAGGGATTTCATCCTGGAGGATCCACATCATCTGAGCCTGATAGACTGCGACCGAGTTGGTGGCTCCTTGAGGCAATCGAGTAAGTTGAAATCGACCAAGAGGAGTGTCGAAAGTAGTGAGAGGACGAGAAATAGGATGTAAGGATCGTTCGTCATAGCCACCCATAATATCCCCTAGACCATAGCAAGCTCTTCCCGCAAAGGATTCAACAAATTCTTCAGTAGCAGGAGGGATACCAGAGTCTTTAATAGTAACTTTATTAAGAGGTTGAAGATCATGAACTATTCTAAGTTTACCATTACTCTTGAGGACACAGAAGACGGGGCTGGAGTAACTAGAAGTTGACTGTTCATACAGGCCAGTTCGAACTCGTTCCCGGACCAACTTGATGAATTCGTCAACTTTAGCAGCAGGGATAGGGATCTTTTTCTTTTGCCAAGGATCATGTTCAACTACAGGGATGATATAAGGGAGGCCATAGGATTCCCGCAAGAGACCTCTCTCTTCTTCACAGAAAGCAATAGATTTTTCTCTTAGAGATAAGACATTTTTGATTAAATTTAACTCATCAGGAAGAAGCCATCCATCTGGACCAAAGTTGACCACCTTCAGACGTTCTTCAGTGACCCGTCCATTAGGCACAAAGGGACCAGTAAGAGATTGAGGAAGACCACAGTAAGGATCGCGAGATAGAGGAGGACGCATAAGGGGGGGATTGAGGTTGAGAGGCATAGGCTGGTTGACTGGTTGGACCTTCTTAGCAACTGGTTTATACTTAGTGGCAAAAGAGAGAAGTTCTTGTTTCCTCCAAGAGTTGACCAGAGAGACTTGATTAGGAAAGCTGAGTCCAAGTTCCAACATCTTCCAAGTCCGATGTTCTGCAATATCCTTGAAGGGTGCCTTTTCCATAAAAGGAGAACCAGGAGATAATACGTTGCTCACATGTGTGGCACAAGGTAGAGTTTCGAAAATGATGGTAGAAGATTGCCCTGGCAGTGCACAATTGGGAGGACTTACTTGTACCCCGAATTGCCTCCACTGCAGGCCATATTCCTTCATACCAAAATCACCAAAAACGGAATTGCAATTAGGATCTAGTTTAGACTCATTGCGGAGATTCGAACCGGAACTGAGAGAAGATTGATCAGACTTAAAAGTGGAAGGAAAAGAAGACACAACAGATCCAGAGAGAGAAGGAGATGGAGGAGAAATATTTTTGGATTTTTCTATTTTGATATGTTTTTGTTTTTTAATATTCTTGAGCTCGGAAGAGGATGATGAAAGGAAGGAAAAATGAGCCTGAGGGAGGTGAGTTGACCCTTGAGTTGCAGTCCGAGGCTGAAAAGAACTACAATCATTAGTAGGATCAACTATTCCCCTAAAAAATGAGAGGAACTAGAGTTATCCTTCTGCTTCCCCTTAAAAGATGATTTGGGAGAATAACCAGGAAAATCTCTTTCCCAGCGACCAGAATCCAAAGAGCAAAGAGGGACTTCAATTTTCCTGCCATCAGCATCAGGGAGAAGAATTCTCTCCCCAACTTGATCAGAAAACATCAGGGTTGCACCAAAGTCCATTAAGAAGGGTCGTCCCAAGATCATAGGACTGTCCAAACAAGTAATCCAAAAATGGCAGGTTCCAATGATATTTCG
Organism: Puccinia polysora; assembly: GCA_025617555.3. Lineage (NCBI taxonomy): Eukaryota > Fungi > Basidiomycota > Pucciniomycetes > Pucciniales > Pucciniaceae > Puccinia > Puccinia polysora. The sequence goes on from CM062618.1 coordinate 39,868,850, forward strand.
ACCAATCCTGACTGGTACATCTTCAGCAATACCAACCAGTTCACAAGCTTGATTTCCTATCCCATACACTGCAGAGTTGAAGCTGACCCTAGGACTAAGTTTGAGCTTGCAGGCCATAACATCCGAGATTAAGTTAAGCTGAGATCCAGAATCCACAAGAGGAGAAACAGTTTTAGCTGAGTCACCAAGATAACAAGGAAGAAAGCCAAGGGGACAGGAATAAAGATTGGATTCTATAGAAGGACTGGTTCCACCAGAGTCCTCCATTAAAGTGCCAGAGGAGACTTTGAGTTCTTCAGGGCCAATTTCCACACGTCGACGAGAGACCCATTTCTTCATTCCTTCAGCAACAGATGGAGAGATCGATAGAAGTTCAGCCACAGATAGATCAGGAATTTTGAGATCAGAAATTTTCTTTAATACTCCCTCCACAGCATTAGGGTGATCCTTGGAGATGCCTCTTTCAAATCAAACTTTTGGCTGGGTGGGGGGAGGAAGTTCAGGTGACGCAGAATCTAAGATTGGATTAGAAGGTTGAGGTGAGGGAGAAGGATCAGGGTGATCTGGGAACCTTTCCATGAGTGGTTCCTTTTCCACCTCCATGTCTTCTACATCAGAGGAAGGAGGCTCAAGTGTTGATCGACGTTTAACGGGTTTTCGAAGGATTGAAGTTGGCAAGGAAGGAGCCTTATGAGGTTTAGGTTCCTCATGTTGTTTCCTGGCTGGATCGGATTGATAAGTAGTCCCAGCAAGACTAGAGGAAGAAATGGCTGGAGGATACCAAGGTTGGAGGGTACCACAGGATGATCGAAATTCAAAGGAAGCAAGAGATGCTTTCACAGGAGGTGATGGCTGGAAAGAGGCCACCACATGTCGGATAGGACGAGACGAGTCAAAAGGGATTAGGGCACCATTAGGGAGGAAGTAATTGTTTCCCCTCTGCTCTACCAACTTTTCCTTTAAGTCCTTCTGAAGTTCTTGACATCGTCCGGTTCCATGGCCTTCCCTATGACAGTAGTAACAGACCAGAGTTGATTTGGGGACAGAAGAAGGAGTTTTAGGAGTAGCTAGCGAAGAAATCTTTTGATCTATTTTGTTCTCAAAGGCTCTAAGTAACTTGGTGATTTCATCGATAGTAGTAGGTTCTCGATTGGAATTAGGATCTGCTTTAGGCCTACGATCTGCCTCCATTTTAATCATAATATCGTTTGACTCTTTAAAAGAAGGAGCATGGACTGGTTCAGTAGTTCTAGGCTTTTCAAAGGTAAGAGCAGTTTGACCTTTCATGACTTTATCCACAGTACTCCTAAGGGTAAGAAAAACAGGGAGCTTGAATCGATTATCCCTGGTAGTAATCATGGATCCAGATTTGACCAGTTCGTCTTTAATCCTTTCCTGCACAGCCGACGAAAAAGATTGGAAGAACTTTGCTCGAATTTCGTCCACTGTGTCAATGTGATCGTTTCGGATAAGATAGTTTTGAATGGGGTCCCAAGACTTCCTAAAGATCTGATAGTCAGAGGCTGAAGAAATACCACCATTTGAGATCCACTGAGAAACCAGAGCATCCAAATCCTGCAGAGTAAACCTAGCCACATCTATTTTACCCCAGTATGCCAAAATAGCCTCCCTGAGAAGCGTCCAGTTGTGGGATTCGAATCCCTCGAAAGACTCAATTACCTCCATAACTTCATCTGAGGAGATAAAGAATCGCAACTGATAAGCCATATCGAATTCACTAGCTCCATCTACTTCAGCAGCCATTTCTTAGGAGTCCAAGAATCGCTCGACATTTGTACCGTTGAAGCCTAAGTTCTTGTTCTGGGGTTTAATCTTTACCATCTTAGGTCGAACAGAGGTGGTTGGAGTAGCGGGAGATGCCATATCGAATAACAGAGTTCCTAGGGGATCCAAAGAGCAGATTTCCAAAGTGGCTCACGAGTGTGGCAAGAGTAGGGTTTCGCCAAAAAACGACAAGTATCTTGCCCAAGCGGTGCACAAATTGGGAGGACTTACTTCTAGACCAAGCTGCCTCCACGGATCGGAAAAAAGAACAAACAGAAAAAAAAAAGAAAGAAATTGGATAGGATTTCGGAGTTGATTCTTCAAGTTGGGACTGTAAATCCCAAGGTTGCTGGTTCGATCCCGGCCCGGGGGACCAAATGTAAGACTCCAAACGGTGCTAAGCCGTGGCAGTTCTGTGGAGGGGAAAGGTGCTGTTTAGGCTGCCCTCCTAGGAGTTACAATAATATTTTAATGTAACCGGAATCAAGGTCCAGAACCTTATGGATGAGAAATCAAACTAAGAGAAGAGGATAAGAGTTGTCGGTAGCAATGGAAACAACACTATCTGAGACAAGATGATGCAGGGAAAGACTTGGACAAATAAGTCAAGGTTTGTTCCGAGTTCAATAGAACAAGGCAGTTGTAAGTAACAACGCCCACAAGCTAATAACTCTGGTCGTCAGCAGCTGATTAGGAAAGATCAACTCAATCCCAACCAACCTCCAGGTTCTCAATGAACCTGCCCAACTCTCCGCAATCAAGCGCTTGAAGGGTACCAGATAACTGTGGGAGGCTGAAAAAAACAAAAGCAATTTGTTTATGAAGCTCTAGAAGCAAATCAATAACGAATTTGAGCAAGAATATCCCAACACTTCTCAAGGAACTCAAGAATAGTGCGGCGAGATTCAACTTCAAAGAAGAAGGGAGGTATAACACTCCAGGTTTTAAGCTTAATAAAACCTCTTCAATCAAACGTGATTGGCTCCAGAAGGATGATCAAGGAGAGATCAGGACCAGTATGGTCGGAAAAAGGGATCAGAGTGGTATAACACACTCAAGAATTCAGGCAGACAGGAATTCTTCTTCAACCAGCAAGGCTATTGGTTGGTGATAAGGATCAAGGTCACAAAGGACTAAGTTTGAGTATGGAGGCTCAAAGGATCAAGGGGCAATCATAGATATACCCGGATAATTTGCTCAGATAAGTGGGGAAGGATGCCCACGGATAAATTGCTTATGATGATGAGATGCTGAGGCAATGATGATGCGATGCTCTCAGGAACTAGGATGATGGAATATCGTCGAAAAAGCAGGGGAGAGCCCCTCCTTATATGGGCAGGAGGCCCTGTTAGACTATATACAACAGATTCTACAAATAGAGCGGAAACGGGAAGGCAACCATGTGGTCACTCGCGTTGGTCAAGGATCTGCCAAATGCTTGCGGAGCGGTCGGGATGGATTCAGTAGATCATGGATGAGCGTCGCGCGACGGTAGCAAAGAGGAGAAGGGAGGCGCAACGACGAAGATGAAGACACACAACCAACAAAGATGAGGACGTTCTATAACAACGGCGGAGATGAGAAGCAACACGGATAAAGGTTGCGCGACGCGCGACGCGCGCGGATGGAAGGAGCGCGGCGCGGCGCGGCGCGGCGCGGAGCGGAGCGCGAAGCGGAGCGCGACGCGGAGCGCGACGCGGAGCGCGACGCGGAAAATGGAAGCGCAGCGCGACGCGGCGCGGCGCGCGCGCGCGGGTAAACAATAGTTGGATGAGCCTGAGGATAAGTTGTCCAGCCGGGCGGTACGTTTTGCAACAGATTATGAATTGAGGTCTTAAGGCGGTCCGGGTGTCCATGATGGGGCACCACACCGTTCGTTAGAGAAATCTGAATTTTCTATCTTGGTAAAGGTACCGTAGGAGTATTTCTGCGGCTTGATTGATGAAACTCTTTCACGTAAGTCGTAACTCCGGGGAGGAGGTTGAACCTGAACGTCTTCAGCGAGTTCAACGGTCTCCACGGGGGGTGACGATTCTTGTACATTGTTGATGGTTGAAGCTTTGCCAGAGGGTATGGGATCCGGATTCAAATTGATATTCTCATTGATAAAAGAATCTTCTCCGATTGAATCCAGACACCAGTCTCCAACGTCCACATCATTGATGGTTTTAGTCTTGAAAACCAAGTCAAATTCGAGCAGGGTTATGTGTTTCGTATTGATTACTTTATCGTCGGCTGTTAATATTTTGTAGGACAAGAGTTTGTTGTTGTACCCCACCAACCTACCAACCCGTCCACGCGGTTCCAGTTTAGAGAATGACGGTCAATCTTTGAGGATATAACTCACGGGATTTCCTATAGGATGGAAATAATCTATATTTAACTTCTTTCCTTTAAATAATTCTTAAGGTGGTTTCTTTGACTTGTGAGCGGGAATCTGATTGAGAACTAATGCGCAGGATTTGACAATTACATTCCACAATTGTTTGTTTAGCTGAGAGTCGAAAAGCACCGTCCTAAGAGATTCCAGAACAAGACGATTGAATCGCTCTGCTAGGCCGTTCTGTTGTGGTGTATACGCATCAGAAAAGGTCTGTCTTATCTTGTTTTCTTTGCAATAGTTCAATAGGTTGTGATTCCAGAATTCCGCTCCCCGGTCCAAATGAATAATCATGGGCTTATAGTTGAAGCGTTTGGATTTGACTTCAATTAAGAATTCCAGTGTGCTTGCGGCGTTGCCTTTGTTCTTGATAGGAATAGCTGTGAAATAACGCGTGCAACTGTCAACAACGGTTAGAAAATAGGAGTCTCCGTTGATGCTCAAGGGGTGGATGGGTCCAACTAAATCACAATGAAGTTCCATAAATGGCCTCTTGGCTCGACCGTGTTTCTTATTGAAGGAATTTCGACTGATTTTGGCAATAGCACACGCTTCACAAATTGAAGGTTTCTTAATAGCAATACCGAGCTTCTGACAAATTCTGCCGTAGCTTGCATGTCCTAGGGACTTATGAAGGATCTTGTCACTCATAAGAAGGGCAATTTGAGACTTTTCGCGGTATGGGAAATGAATGATAGGTATATTGCAGTCATAGATTCCACAGATTTTCCATTTTTCTTTCTGTAATACAAAGTCATTTTTCCTGAAATCAATGGAAAATCCATCTAGGACAAGACATTGCATTGATAGAAAATTGACAGTGGAGTTAGGAGAGAAAAGCACATTGGAAAGTGTAACCTCTTGATTCAAATCATCCGTAACAGTCATTGTACCAATTCCTTCATACTTGAGAGAGTTCCTTCCAGAAGTAGTTGAGATCCATCCGGTCATTGATTGGTCTAAGTGAGAGAACAGTTGAGAATCAGACACTATATGCCTTGATGAACCCAAATCAATCACAAAGTGGTCAATCAAGAATATTGGGCTCGTAAGAAAGGAGCTAACAGATGTCCCCTCCGACGTGGATTTCAAACCATTCTTCTTCTTTCTAGGAAAGGACGGCTTGAGATGTGGGTATAATTTCCAACATCTACCTTCAGGGTGAGCAGCCTTTGGGTTGTGCCATTTGTCGTTGCATGGCTTGATGCTGGTAGTGAGAAACAAGACGGAATTTGAATTTTCTTCGGATTTGTCTGTTGGCACATCCCTATTCAAGAATCTATTATTATTAAACATTCGTAGATGATCTAATACTTGATCCGGCAAGACCTTTTTATCCGAGTGGGTGATTTGTTGAATCACCGTATCCATACTTGGTGGAAGCTTTTCCAAAATTAGATACGCAATAATGTCGCTTGGAAGATTGATACCGACCTCGTGAAGCCTAGACAGAGCAGTTTTGGTGTCCGTGATGAAACCGGGAATGTTTGCAAAGGTGAAAGGAGTGCGTAGGAATTCTTTAAAAACCCTAGCTCGATTAGACGCGTGATTTGAAGCAAAATATTTGTTGATGTCCGCCCAGATCTGATGGGCATCCTTCTCGTTCTTGGGAGTGATTATGTTGGCTTGAACGGTGGAATCTAGCTTCGAGGTTAGGATAGTTCGAATTCTTAAATTTTTGCTACTGCTGAGACCTATTGGATTACCGTTGGTATCTCGTTTTTACTTTGTGAGCTTGGAGTAAAGATCTTCCTGTAGATCCATCATGTTCACAACCCGATTTTGCCAAATGGAGAAATTATCTGAAGTGAGTAGTGGTATAGCCTCTATCGCCGTTTTGAGAATAGTCGCCGTGAGTGAATCCGTCATTGTTGAGTTTCCTGGTTGATTCCAATTTCGATTTCGACTGTTAATCGTGATAAAATGTCCCCCTTTTATTGTAGAGATTATTGAATTAAAACCAGGAAACCAAGCTGATGGAAAAATGAGAAGATTCAATGGCACTTGAGATAGAAAGGATTTAGGAGGCAACCACTATACAAGCTAAGAGAGATAATGAAACTGAATAAATATGAACACATCAGGAAAATTCTAAGTGAAAGAGATTGCAGCGTCATCGCACCAAATTAACCAAAGTCGTCCACTATGGCCACAGCCTTCTGATTGAACTTGTTCTCGTCGCAAATACTGAATCTTGAGGAAGGTTCAAAGAAATAAGAAAGAAGGTCCGGCGGCCAGAAGATCCTTCACCGCGTGATTGCTGAGAGTTGTATAAGACTTGGAGAACCGCATGCCAGTAATGAATATGCATACGAGCTACAGTGCTGCGCACTCTGGAAGATGTGTAGTGACGCGCACTCTGATCTAATAAAATAGAAATAAATAGAAAAAGGAAAATAGAAAGAAAGAAATAAATAGATAAAAGAAAAGGAAGAAATAGATTGAGTATAAAATATTCCAACATATTCCAACAACTTATGGCTTTCAATCAGGAATACTTCTCTCAAGCTGCTTTGAATTCCCTGCTCAATTAAGAACAAAAATGGGATATCCTACAAGTATGCTTTGAAAATTAGAATGCTTTCTGTACCAAGGATCACCCCATTGGTAACATCAAAGGACATGATATGATCCTAACTCTGACCATTAAGCCTCCTTACGCACCTAACCTCACAAGACCTGCTTACCCTTCTATTCCAAAATCTAAAGCTGCTCTGGAAACCCATATTCAAGAGCTTGTTGAATTACAAGTCTTAAGGAAAGTAGGACACAATGAACAAGTGGATACCACTACCCCAGTAATTATAGCTTATCAAAATGAGAATTCAAGAATTGTTGGAGATTTCAGGATGCTTAACAAATACACCCAAGCTGATTATTTTCCAATTCCAAGGATTGACCATGCTCTGAAGAACCTGTCCAAAGCTAAGTACATCACTACCATGGACATGCTGAAAGGTTTTCACCAAATACCTATGAGCCCTGATAGCTGGAAATTCATGACAATTATCGTTCATTGGGGAATTTATGAGTATCTTAGGATGCCTTTTGGTATAAATAATGATCCTTCCCATTTTCATAGGATTATGGATATTGTCCTAGGATTATTCATCAGACAGGGATGGATGATGGTATACATTGATGATTTTATCATTTACTCTGACCATTGGGATACTCACATGGAGAAATTAAGGCTAGTCCTCAAAACCATCTCTGCAGTGGGATTTAAAGTATCAATGAAAAAGTGTGACTTTGACTATGGGGAACTCAAGGCCTTAGGACACATTGTCTCTGGACTAACCTTAGCTGCTGACCAAAACAAGATAGCAGCAGTAATGAATAGGCCTATTCCTCAGAATAAATCTGAACTCCTATCCTGTATCAGATTCTGAAGCTACTATAGAAAGTACTTACAAAAGTTTTCTCTTCTAACCAAATGCCTGTACAAGATCTGCAACAACACCACCGTGTTTGAAATGACTCATAACAGCGTCAAGAACTATGAGGAACTCAAGATGGAAATAACCTCAGCTCCAGTACTGATTCAGCCAGATCATTCTAAACCTTTCAAACTCTACATAGATGGCAGCATGGAAGGTCTAGGAGCTGCTTTACACCAAGAAGTCATAGAGGATGAAAACCAGTGGAAAAACCTATACTCTTCATATCCAGAAAAATTAAAGACACTGAGATAAGGTACGGTGCAAGTCAAATGGAATGTCTTTCCATGGTAAGGGCTCTAGAGAAACTCCATTATTACCTGGAAGGCACCAATTTCAATTTGATTAATTACTGAAATGCTTTCAGGACAATGATGAACATGAAGAACCCTAGTAGGCACATGTTAAGATTTCAGATAGCCATACAACAGTACAGAGGTCAGATGACCATAGTTCACCAAGCTGGGACTAAAAACCAGAATGCTGATATTTTGAGCAGGAATGCTTTACCCAATGAACCAAGTAACCCTGCTTATGATCCAGAGGATAATTATATTTTCCCTAACCTTAACATTAACAGGTTGAACATTGAAGCTCCTATAATGGGGATTTACATTTGTGAACTGAATGAATCATTGTTCAACTCAATAAAAGAATCTTACAGTTCTGGCATGAAAACTCTGATCACCATTATGGAAATTACTTCTCCACCATCTGAATTGATCAATAGCCTACCTGAACCTCTTTTGAAACCATACAAAGCTGGAAGTTTCACCAAATGGGATGGTTTAGTATACTATAGGCATCAACATTCAAGTGTTATAGGCTTAACTAAGGATGACCATATCAAACATGTCTTAGCTGAGTGCCATGATAACTTCTCATCTGGTCATTTATCTGCCAATAGAACCTTGGATAAGGTTAAACAAACTGCTTGGTGGATTAATTGAAGAAACTCCACTACACAGTATGTTACCAGTTGTGAAACTTGTCAGAAGTCCAACAGGACCACTGGGAAACGGTTTGGTCTACTGCAAAGGATTGCTGAACCCAAGAAAAGATGGGAGATCATCAACATGGACTTTGTAACTGGACTTCCACCAGGAGGAGCCTCTTCCTACAACTCGGTCTTAGTCATCATGGATAGGTTCTCCAAGAAAGCAAAGTTTCTACCTAATCACGAGGAAGACACTGCTATTGAAGTTGCCCTATCATTATGGAACAGACTCATTGCTGATTTTGGAGTTCCCAAAATTATAATCAGGTACAGAGATCCTAAATTCACCTCTGAGTTCTGAAGAAAACTTCATGACATGCTTTGAACCAACTTAGACGGATGGCTTAGCTGAAAGATGATTCAGACCCTGGAAGACATGCTCAGGAGATTCTGTGGCTTTGGACTAGAATACAAGAATTCTGACGGTTATTGCCACCATTGGGTTAGCCTTTTACCTGCACTGGAGATGGCCTACAACAGTAGCAAGCACTCTACTACTAAAGAAACACCCTAGATACTGGAAAGAGGATGGATTCCTAGATTACCCAAGGATAACCTTATCCATAAGCTAACAAATATTCACCCTACATCACTAGATTTCAAAAACATGATGGATGTAGCTAAAAAACATGCTGTTAAGTGTGTCCAGGATGCTGTGGAGTATAACCAGCAAGGATGGGATAAAACCCATAAGGAACCTGATTTCAAGATTGGTGATCAATTCTTGATCTCTACCACCAACTTTACCAACTTAGCTGGAAATAGAAAGCTTAGATCAGCTTTTGTTGGACCTTTCACCATTAATAAACTTCCTGGTAAAAATTCTGTGGAAGTAATCCTCAGTGATGAGCTTTTAAGAAAAAACATCCAGTCTTCCCAGTAATTCTCATCAAACACTACCACCCAAGGAATGGAGAAAATACTCCTTCACTTGCAATACCTGTCACAGAAGAACCTGAAAAAGACAAAGGAAAAATTAGCAAGATCCTTAAAGATAAAAAAGATAGGATCAATGGAAAAGACGTCAGACTTTACCTAGTTAGATACAAGGGAGAGTCAGCTGATAAAGATGAATGGTTGCCTGAACATAATATCCCTGATGGACCAATACACCTAAGGAACTACAGAGCCAGAAGGAGGCATTAAACCAATTTTTTTTTTCAGATATAGACATATCTTTGAGTGGGGGAATGTCAGCTTGCTACTATGTACAGAGCAACCTGTCAATAGCAACACAAAAAAAATAAGAATATCTCAATTAACAAAATAATGAGTGAGAAATTGAGAAATATTATTCTAATAATGGATTCCTCACCCAAAATTAGGTAGGTTCACTCACTGACCCCACCGTTGAAGTCCAAGTCCTTACATTTTTAAAATAATTAAAAAGAAAAGTACTAAAAATCACGACACCAGTATGGCACTTTTTGGCCATTCTAATATTTCACATGTGTTTTAACGTATAGGGTTTACAACTAAAATACACTCAGAATTGAGGTGTTGTGTATATTTTAGGAGTTACACACGGAAATGTGTTATGTCATGATTCCCACGCGCAGCCCCGCATGATTACATATCCCTACATACTTGTAGTAGCAGATTCCCACCTACTAGAGACCCACAGGAAGCTGATTCTGCCACGCACGCAGCGGATCCTACCCCGCACCCATCTGTACTAACTCATCCCTGTGTCTGGATCCGTTGTTACTAATCTGACAACCAGGTACCACTGAGAAGAGCTAAAACCTAGCTAGAGTTGCCTAGTATATGTAACAAACTGACATATGCATTACTAATGATCTCAAAAAATTAAAACTTAAATAAAATTAATGAAAATTAAGTTTAAAAAAATTTTGAATAATAAATTAAAGATCAAGTATTACCACGTAAATCACTGACCCTGATCTTTGAAGACCACGAAACACTACAAGGAGTGTTCATAAAAATTATTGGAAATTATCAACATGATCAGCGGATGATGGACAATCAGTAAACATTCACATCTCCCTGCTTTAAATTATTATCAATAGTAAAAAAAAAGGATAAGTACAGAATTATCAAATTTAAGCCATAACCAATTAACAGATACTGTGGCTAACATAGTACAGAAATCCAGCAGATATAAGGACAGCTGATTGACATCACAAAGTGGGCGCGCCAATATTGCCCTGACTGGCTTGCCAGCCTCAGCCCACGAGCAGAACCCTCTCTACGTGCCCTGAGAAGATCAAAATCACCCCAAAAAGGTCTTTATACAGACCTCTTTGGATCCAATTGGATAATCAGTTTACCAGGAATTATTATTATCAATCTAACACAGTGTCATTGTTGATCAAGTGCTTATATGAAGATAAGCAAGTTATTTATGACTTAGTCTGTATTAGTATTATTTATTCTTATTAACCAATCAACCCTCAAAGTTTAGTCAAGCAATCCACCCCATCTGCTCTGAAACCCTGCCAATTAATCCAGGATCCCTGTGGTAAAGTGCTCAGAGTGAGTGTTACCCTTCCTGTCTTGGCCATTTGTGCTGTTACGCCCAGCCATTAGTGGAATAAGTCCTTTCTAAGGCACCCATCTTCATTCCAAGGTTCTTAAACTGCCTAAGGAGGCCCCTTGAAGAGAGTTTGCTAGTCTGTAAAGATCCCCAGTAGTATAATACTGTGGCCCTCCTTTTATATTATATTGAAAACCATTAATTACCAAACCAATTAAACCTTGCAACTGCTCTTATTATATAATTTATTTGAGCTTGTATTATTGGAATAATAATAATAATTATTATTCCAGCATTTTTATTACTCTCTGTAGCTAAAGGACTGCAAGGTTCCTGGTATCAGAGAGCTGACACTGGATATAAATATAACTGGGTCTCTGCCCATCAATATCCCCAAAAGAGCTCTTTATTTATAGCTTTTGGAGTCCCAATATTGTCCTTCTGAGGGTTTCAGGTGCTCAAAGGGACGGATAATAAGGCTATCAGGGTGACCAGGGGTAGCCTGTCATGTGTCCTTGATGCTATAGCACTGGTAGCATTTAATTCTTCAGGGTATGGGAATTATTCTACTTCTTAGTAGATATTAGGACGTGTGAATAACACTAATCAATCCCATTTATGTATTATTTAATTAATTATCCTTGGTAAATGTTCAAAGTAATTTAATAATTATATTAATAGACATTTCTAAGGACATCTTGATGTCAGGTAAGTTCTCATTATGTATTATATATCTGGAGTAAAAGTCATGATATTGATTTTACTCCTTATTTTCGAGTTCCAGTTGATTTACTAAGATAATTACTTAAAAAAATAAGTCATGGGAATGCATATAATATTTTTACATCATTAGTTTTATTAGTCTGTCAGAAAGATATTGATGCCTAGAAATTCTCATCAAAGTATATTGAAGTATTTTAATATATTTTTAGAATTTGTCATTGTCTTATTTTCGACATTCTTGGTACTTTGAATTATATTAAATAAAAAATACGCATAAGGATTATTTAAGTATTTATATATAATATTATGTATTTTTAGACTATCTACTATCCACAGGAACATTTATTACATATTTAGAATGTTCCCGTGTGGTTTGTAGCATGTTTATGCAGTACCTGAGCCTCTCAGGCCGCCTGTCACTCTTTCAACCTGTAGTCCCGCGGCTGCATGCTTGTCAGAGGCCTGGGGCTGTGTACACAACCTTGACAGGGTGACAGGGCTGTATCTCAGCCTCTTGCGGGTTCATTGGCTGCCATGGCTGAATCCAGGAATTGTGACAAAACACATTTCCTCCCGTAACTCCTAAAATATACACAACACCTCAATTCTGAATGAATTTTAGGTGTGAAACCTAAACGTGACAATGTGTATGAAATGTTCAATTGACCAAAAACTCAATAGTGGAGCCGTAGTATTTTGGTCTTTCTTTCCTTAATTATTCAAAAATATAAGGGGTTGGATTTCAAGGGTGGGTTCAGTGAGTGACCCTACCTAATTTTGGGTGGAGAATTCATTTCTTTAAACCTACTTGTTCTTAGGTTAATTATATTATTATTATTTTTATGTTTTTTTTGTTACTTTTGCAGCTTTCTTGGGAATAGTAGCAAGCTGAAAATACAGGTTTAACCCATTAGTGCACGTCTCAAACAGGTACCCAAAGGATTGAATAATATAACAGTGAGTCATATTATCCTTTCTCTGTTGTTGCAGCTTGGTTACAAAGCCCTGCAACTTCACTGTGTATTTTATATACATATTGTCTTTGGGTAAAATATCCTTTAAGCTAAAGGGCCCCAAGTAACCAGGCCTACATGTTTTCATACTGAATTCCCTGAAGAGAGGTGTTTAAGATCCCCAATATAATTGTGGCCCCGCTATAAAAATATTAAATAAGCAATTTACCTATATTGCTTTATAACAATAAACCATATCCAAACCAATTAAACTTGCAATAAATTTGTCCAAATATTTTAAGGAATTTTGCTGCATGTATTGAATAATATATTTATTATTTATTCTATCACCTCTTGTACCTAAAGGATAGCAAGGGTCTTGGCATCCAGGAGGCTTACAGTTGCTTCATGCGGGAATTGTGACAGAACACATTTCTGTATGTAACTCCTAAAATATACCCAACAACTCAATCCTGACTGAATTTTGGGTTTGAAACCTATACCTGAAAACACATGTGAAATATTAAATTTGCCAAAAAGTCCTATAGTGGTGTTGTTGTATTCTTGTCTTTCCTTTCTTTAATTATCAAAATTATAAGGAGTTGGACTTCAAGGGTGGGTTCAGTGAGTGACCCTACATAATTTTGGGCGGAGGATCCATTTCAACAATAATACTCAAGGATTTTCTACTCCTTCTTAAGTTAATTTTGATATTCTTATTTTAATGTTATTTTTTTTAATTTTGCAACTTGCTCTGCAATAGTAGCACACTGACTTTCCTCACTCCAAGATATGGCCATATCTAGAAAAAAATCAGGAGTGTTTTTGAAAAAAAATTCATTCCATATGTTTTTTAGTTCCTCTTACTGGCTCTTTAGTTTATAAGATGTATTGGTCCATCAGGTATATTATTCTCTGGTAACCTTTCATCTTTGTCTGCAGATTCTCCTTTGTATCTCACTAAATATAGTCTAACATCTTTCCCTTTCACTCTCTCTTTCTTGTCTCTCGATATCATGCTGACTTTCCAATTTTTCTTTCCCAGGGTCAGGTTCTATTGGGATCCTTTCTGGAGGGATTTTGATACCTTCTCTTTGCTGAAAGTGTTTCACTAGGCTAACAGAGAATACTGGGTGATTTCTTGATAATTCTTCACTCAAGATTACTTCTACAGAATTTTGCCATTCATCTTCTCAATAAAAAATGGCCCTAAAAAAGCTGGTTTGAGCGTTGTGGTCCCTGCTAAATTGTTGAATTTGGCAGTAGATATCAAGATCTGATCTCCTATTTTAAAGTCAGGTTCTCTATTTGATTTGTCCCATCTCTGTTTGTTATATTATACTGCTTGATCTACACATTTCTGGGTATGATAATTTTCCAGGCCTATCATTTTCTTGAAGTCAAGAGATTTTGGATGAATGGTGGCTAAGTTATAGTTCAAGGTATCCCCAGGGAGTTTTAGAATCCATCCCCTTTCTAGTATGTAAGGGGCCTCTTTGGTAGTAGAGTGTTTACTGCTATAATAATCCATCTTCAGGGCTGGGAGTAGGCTTACCCAATCATGGCAATGACCATCTGAGTTTTTGTATTCTGAACCAAAGCTGAAGAAGCTTCTTAACATACCTCCTAGGGTCTGTATCATTTGTTCAGCTAATCCATCACTCTGGGGATGGTATGCTGTAGAAAATGCTAAAGTAGTACCAAGTATATCATGTAGATTCCTCCATAATTCAGAGGTGAATTTGGGGTCTTTGTCACTGTTTATAATCTTAAATATACCAACATCAGCTATAATCCTGTTCCAAAATTGTAAAGCTACATCCATAGCATGGTATTCTTTGTGGTTAGGTAACAATTTTGCCTTCTTAGAGTATCTGTAAACTATGACCAGGACAGAGTTATATCAATGTTTTCCTCAAGGGGGGAGGCCGGTGACAAAATCCATGTGAATGATTTTCCACCTTGTTTTGGGTTCAGAGATCTTTTGTGAGAGTTTAAACCAGTTTCAAGTAGTTTAATTAGATTTTCGGCAAGTTTCACAGATAGTAACATACTTAATAGTTATTTCTTTCCAGTCTATTCACCAAGCAGTCTGTCTCACTTTCTCCAAGGTCCTTTCAGTGGATAGATGCCCTGATGAACAGTTGTCATGGCATTCCTGGAGTATGTGTTGTATATGTTCTTTGTTAAGTATTACCAATACACTGTAATGTTGGTGTCTGTAGTAAAGGAGACCATCCCAAAAATTAAACCTTCCTGCTTTATAGGGTTTGAGTACTGAGGCAGGTAAACTATTTATCAGGCCTGCTTCTGGGGATTCACATTCAATAATGGTAATCAGCAGCTTGATATCAGAGGATTATTTCTCTCTTACTAGATTGAAGAAAGAAGTATCTAATTCACATAAGTGTGTCCCCATGATTGGAGCATCTAATGCAAAAAGATTGATATTTAAGATAGGAGAGTTATCCTGATCCTCAGGGTCATATTCTGGATTGCTAGAGTCATTAGGCAAAGCATTCCTACTTAGACTATCATCATTCTGGTGTTTAGCTCCAGCTTTATGCACTATAGTCATCTGGCCTCTATGCTGTTGTATAGCAATTTGCCACCTGAGCATATGTCTGCTGGGAGTCTTCATGATCATGAGAGTTCCTTCAGCATTACAGTCTGTAATTACTTGGAAAGTGGTGCCTTCTAAGTAATCGTGTAGCTTCTATAGAGCCCATACTAGATCCAAGCATTCCATCTGGCTGGCTCCAGATCTTTTCTCAGTGTCTTTGATTTATCTAGATATGACAATTACTGGTTTTGCCACTGGTTTGTGTTTTCATATTCTTTCTTGGTGCAAAGCCGCTCCTAACCCTCTCATAAAAGCATCAATGTACGATTTAAATGGTTTAGAGTAGTCTGTTTGAATGAGTAGAGGAGTGGAGGTCATAGCTATTTTCAATTCCTCATAGTTTTTGGATTCCTCATGTGTCATTTTGAAGAGAGTATTATTGTTGCATATTTCATACAGAATTTTATTTAGCATAGCAAAATTTGTGATTTACTCTCTGTATTAACTGAAAAAAATAATAAATGACAGCAACTCTGTTTTATTCTGAGGCATGGGTCTGTTCATGACATCAGCTATCTTATTCTGGTCAGCAGCTAGAGTTAGACCAGAGACTATATGTCCTAGAGCTTTCAGTTATCCATACCCAAAGTTACATTTCTTCATGGAGAATTTCAATCCTCCTTAGGAGATGGTTTGGAGAAATAATCTTAATTGATTTATATGAGTCTCCAAATCATCAGAAAATATGATAATATCATCTGTTTAATGGTTGTATTTTTGCCTACTGCTAGTTTTGCCTGAATCTTGAGTGCAACCTGTCTTGTAGTCCCTCACCTTGTGCGGTCTCTGATGGCCCAGTACTGAATATTTCTTATTCATTTCTAGTTCTTTGTTCAACCACTTTTCAGCCTCTTTTTTACTTAGTCTACTTAAGCCAGCTGAACCTCAAGTGAATGAACATCATATGTTCTTCCCTAAACTGAACCTGAGTGCCTCCTTGACTCCCATGATCCGCTCCTCTTGGTGTCACAAGATCTTTCCTCACCTTCTCTTAGGTGTTTCAACCGGAGCTTTGAACTCAAACCTCAACAGGGTTAAAAGCCAAAATTCTCCCCTGATCTACTTCAGTCCATTTATTCCCTTCCTTCTAATCATGCGAAAATACTGGTGCTCTCAATATCATCATCTTATAATTGCTTCTGCGCAAACCATCATGAAAAAATCATTTTTATCTCACACTGGCTCTTGATCACCTTTGCATGAGCGCTATCACCATTAAATTGACCGTTGCGCCCATTTGCTCTATATCGCCCAGCAATTCTTGACCTTATCATAATTGTGGTCACTTGCTTGGTTGATCAACTCAGCTTGGTCACTGCCTTTAAAAGTTGTCCTTCATGCTTTGGTCGCTCCATCAATTCATCTGCTAGCAACTTGGCACTTGTTTGATTGGTCAAGTGCTCTCAGCAAAATCTTATTTCAGATTTTTCAATCATCTTTATCGTCCTTGCGCCATCCCAATCGACCAATCAATCTATTCAAAGTCATCTGCTTGGTCCTTTGCTTGTTGCGATCTCGCGTTCGCCTGCTCAATCAGCCTCATTCAGTGGTCTCTGCCGGTCTTCAATTCAAACCTTCTCCGCAATCAAAGTTCCTTGGCCCCTTGCTTCTCAAGTTGTTGTTCCAATTGCGATTAACTTAAATAAACTTGCCTAGCCGTCCTTAAAACATCTACCAAGCCTTTTTTTTGTTATCCACTGTTACTTGAGCTGCCACTACTACGCCGACTTAGCTCTCATCCTCCAAACAATAGGTCAATCATCAAATTCAACCCCAGGCTTTCTTGGTTAATTCCTAAATAAACAACCTTGCGCACGCTGATTCTGTCGCCTCCATCCACTTGGTTCTTCAATATTTCAAGCCGTAAGGTCGCTTGAAGTCGCTCCACACTATTACCTGCTATCGCTTGCGTTTGGCTACTCGGTTGTTGTCTTTGGATCACCCCGCGCTTGCTTGGTCTATTACTCTAAGCAACTTTGCTGTCATCCTTATGGACCTTGCGCTTGTTGGTTTGATTGCTACCATCTAAAGTCGGTCGGTCATGCGCTACCTCAAGTTGCAAGTTTTGTCTGTTAGCCAACTAACGTCCTCTACCGTTACTGCTTCATTGTGAGAAAAATCTTTTAATTAGTTGTTTTTCAGTGTGAACCGGGGTTCAAAAATTACAATAGGAATTATTGTGTTTCTTGTGGGTGTAATATGCTCTATGGTAGGTTCAATAGTAGTTCAAAAATCATAAGATTTCCTTCCTCTCTAATAGAATAGGCCTTTAATGCAGCGTTAAAAAATCTCTTCATTCTAAGTAGCAATTTTGGATGTCATAGGCGTGCATGTGTTCACAAGTCTTCAACTCATTATTTTGTTCTAACTCCCTCAAGCTTCAGTCAAGGGGGTGTGTTGGTATTTTTGCCTACTGCTAGTGTTGCCTGAATCTTGAGTGCAACCTGTCTTGTAGTCCCTCACCTTGTGTGGTCTCTGATGGCCCAGTACTGAATATTTCTTATTCATTTCTAGTTCTTTGTTCAACCACTTGTCAGCCTCTTTTGTACTTAGTCTACTTAAGCCAGCTGAACCTCAAGTGAATGAACATCATCTTTTTTTCCCTAAACTGAACCGGAGTGCCCCCTTGACTCCCAAGATCCGCTCCTCTTGGTGTCACAAGATCTTTCCTCACCTTCTCTTAAGTGTTTCAACCAGAGCTTTGAACTCAAACCTCAACATTTAAAGCATCATCAATCCTTGTCTGATGTATGTGCCTAGAACTGTATCCATTGTTCTCTGGAAGTGTGATGGAGCATTCTTTATACCAAAGGGCATCCTGAGGTATTCATATATTCTTAAGTGAGAAATTTTTCTCATAAATTTTCTACTTTCAGGGCCTATAGGTATTTGGTGGAACCCTTTAAGCATATCCATAGTGGTTATGTATTTAGCTTTGGATAGGTTATGCAGAGCATGATCAATCCGGGTTATAGGGTAATAATCTGCTAGAGTATATTTATTCAGCATTCTGAAGTCTCCTACCATTCTTGACTTTTCATAATGCCAGGCTATGATTACAGGAGTAGTCACATCTAATTGTTCATTGTGCCCTAATTTCCTCAATACTTGTAGGTCTATGAGCTCTTGGATATGTTCCTGAAGAGCTATCCTAGATTTAGGACTAGAGGGATAAGCTGGTCTTCTAAGGTTAGGGGGATAAGGAGGCTAAATAGTCAATGTTAATACCATTTCATGTCCTTTGATAACACCAATGGGTTCATCTCTAGTACAAAAATCATTTTTATTCTAGAATTATACTGTCAATATATATTTCTTCTGTTATTCAGAAAGTTTCTCATTTAGAGCTTCTTGAGAGAAGTATTATTGATCAAATTCTTCCAAGTGCTTTTGATAATTAGAAGAGGGGAAGTTAGTTTGGCTAGTGCATATCTTAAATTTCTTTTCCAAGTCACTGCCCACAGTGAAGTATATTCCTTTAATCTGGAAAAAATCTATGCAATATAGACATAAAGCATCATTTCCTATTATCAATTAATCACATAATCCATTGAGCAATGATACAAATTCCAATGGTACTATCAAAGATCCTTTAGTATGGGGCAATATTATGGGAGCATTCCATACTACAATAGTATTCATGGTAGAGTTTCAAGAGCTAAACTTGGCTTTTGGGATGGGCAAAAAGTGGTCTTTTTCCAATTGGGATCCCATTTGTTTAAGAATTCAGCGCAGAAACATGAGCAAAAGGCCCCACTATCAATTAATAGCCTTATAGGCCTATCTTTATACAAACCTGTTTAATAACAAGTCTGACCAGTAGTGTAACTCTTACCACTCATGGGCTTAACAGTTAATGGTTTAACATCAGTGATAGGTCTAGGAGTTAAGGTGGGATTCCATTGTTGGGGCAAACAAGAGTCACCCTGGATGTTATTGATTTCTATAGAACTACCTATATCTCCTTCTATTACATTGACAGGGTTGGTCAGGATCAATTCAAATTCAGAAAGAGAGCCTTAAGTATCAGCAGTATCTTCATAGTTCCAATTCCCTTCAATCTCATGCTCTCCTTCCATGAATTCTATATTTCTTTTTGGAAATGGTCAGTCTTGTCTCATATGCCCTGTCTTGTTACAGTTCCAAAAAGTTCCAGGCATTCTCTCTTTTTCTGTGTTCTCATTAGGTTTCTTATTGTCAGGGATATTCATCAGAGGGGGTTGTTCTCTGGTTTTGTTTATATTGAAGTTCTCTTTGGGTCTGGAAGGAACCTTCTTGTCTAACCCATTCATGTCTATTACTTCCTCTAACACATTGATTAGATTCGGTAAGTCAGCATCCATACTCATTCTGCATCTTACACTATGGTTATGATTTCCAGGACACAGGTTGAGGAGTCTTTCAATGAATTCCTCTTTATCAGCATCTGGATAGAAGAAGTCTAGTCTTCTCTTCTTTTCTAAGCACAATTTGTGAGGCTTATCCCTGGAGGGGTCAAATGTGGAATTTTTGAAATTGTCCATCATTTTTCTTTTCCACATTCTAGAATCAAATTGTTCTTTAATTAGAAGTTTCCAAGAATTCAATGGTAAGGATCCCACTTCTTCTCCTTCACCAATAAAGCAGTCTAGATCTACTCCTTTAAATAGTCTTGGAAGGCAAACTACAGCTATAGCTTCTGGTAGGTCCTAAGAGTTTATGGTGTAGTTGATACATTTAATGAAATTTCTATGATTATATTCTCCTTCAATGGAGAACTGAGGCTTTTCAGAAATTGGGGGTAAAAGTTTGAGGGCTTGTTCCTGTCAGCTTGCTACTATGAACAGGGCAACCTGTCAATAGCAACACAAAACTATGAAAAATAAAAATATCTCAATTAAAAAAAAGGTGAGAAATCCATAAATGTTAATAAAGAAATGGATTCCTCACCCAAAATTAGGTAGGGTCACTCACTGACCCCACCCTTGAATTCCAAGTCCTTACATTTTTAAAATAGTTAAAAAGAAAAGTACTAAAAATCACAACACCAGTATGGCACTTTTTGGCCATTCTAATATTTCCCACGTGTTGTAAAGTATAGGTTTTACACCTAAAATTTACTCAGAATTGAGGTGTTGTGTATATTTTAGGAGTTACACGGGGAAATGTGTTATGTCACAATTCCCCCGCGCAGCCCCGCATCATTACATATCCCTACATAGTTGTAGTAGCAGATTCCTGCGTACTAGAGACCCGCGCGCAGCTAACTCTGACACGCATGCAGCGGATCTTGCCCCACGCGCATCTGTACTAACTGATCCCCGCGTCTGGATCAGTTGTGACTAATCTGAAAACCAGGTACCGCTCAGAAGAGCTACAACCTATTTAGAGTTGCCTAGTATATGTAACAAACTGACATATGCATTACTAATGATCTAAAAAGATTAAAACCTAAATAAAATTAATGAAAATTAAGTTTAAAACATTTTTTGATAATAAATCAAAGATCAAGGATTACCACTGAAATCACTGACCCTGATCTTTGAAGACCACAAAACACTACAAGGAGTGTCATTAAAATTATTAAAAATTATCTACGTGATCAACAGACAATTCAAATTCAGTAAACATCCAAATCTCTCCGCTTAAAAGCAATACCAATAGTACAAATAAAGGATGAGTACAGAATGATCAAATTTACGCCATAACAGATTAACGGATCCTGTGGCTAAAATAGTACAGAAATCCAGAAGATCTAAGGTCAGCTGATTAACAGAAACAAGTGGACATGCCAATCTTTCCCTGAATGTCTTGCCAGCCTCAACCCACAAACAGAACCCTCTCTACATGCCCTGAGAAGCTCAAAAATCACCCCAAGAAGTTATTTATACAGACCTCTTTGGATCCATTATTCCAGATCAGTTAATCAAGTTTACCAGGAATTATTATTATAAATCAGAAAACGTTTCATTTTTAATCAAGTTCTTACATGAAGATAAACAAGTGATTTATGACTTAGTCTGTAGTAGTATTATTTATTCTTATTAACCAATCAACCCTTGAAGTATAGTCAAGCAATCCACCCCATCTGCTCTGAAACCCTTCCAATTATTTCAGGATTCTGGTGGTAAAGTGCTCAGAGTGAGTGTTAACCTTCATTTATTGGCCATTGGTGCTGTTACCCCCGGCCATTAGTGGAATACATCCTTTCTAAGGCACCCATATTAATTCCATGGTTTTTAAAATGCCTAAGGAGGCCCCTTGAAGAGAGGTTGCTAGTCTGTAAAGATCCCCAGTAGTATAATACAGTGGCCCCTCTTTTATATTATATTGAAAACCATTTATTACCAAACCAATTAAACCTTGCAACTGCTCTTATTATATCATTTATTTGAGCTTCTAAGCGTTTATTTTTGGAATAATTATTAATTAATATTCCAGTATTTTTATTACTCTCCATAGCTAAAGGACTGCATGGTTCCTGGTATCAGAGAGCTGAAATTTTGATTTCAGGAGTAGGACTAGGCCTGAAAGTGTCACTCCTATGCATTCCTAGTAAGGAAGGTGCATAAGGAGTATTTATTTGTCTGGGAGGTTTTGGTTCCTCTGTGGTACTCCCCAAGGGGTTGGCCAGACAAACTTGTGAGTCTCTGAAATCATTTTTGATCAGATTAAGTTGCAGGTCCACTTTATTATTGAGAAGATCTAATTTCTCACTAAGGGGCAGAATGGAGTTGTTAGTACTATTTACCAATTCTTCTTTCAAAGGCTGAAAGGACATAATAAAATCTTCTTGGATAACTGATAACATATTCTCAATTGTTTGAGTCTGTCTAATTTTACCTTGGTTTATTGTCTCCAATAATTACTCTGAATGTTCCTCAATATCTTCTATCCCTACAGCTTTTGATTGATTATTAATTAATTTGGCTATTACTGAAGTCAACTTATTCATTTTGGTGTAAACAACCTCCAAAATTTCCACAAACAAATATTGAAATTATGGCGCATATCATTAGAAACAGAAGTAATTACATCAGAGGTTTCTTTAGACAAGATAATGGATTCAGAATTAGAGGCGAATTGTTGTACACCTTTTCCACTTTTGAGCTAGGGATATTATCTGATCCCAATCCTTCTTTCCGTTTGGCTTTGGATGGGAAGAAGATCTCTTCTTTCCTGATCCTCTGCCTTTAAGTTGGGCTAATCGATCCCAAGGATTCCACTTTTCTACCTAGGATTCTACCTCATTCCTTGGAATCATTTTCTGAAGGGATATCTGGGTAGCCTTTGCCTGGGAAATTATCTTTTTATTAAATAACATGTCCTCCTTGGGTTGGGCTTCTTTGAATTCTTCCCAATATTTCACATGCTCTCTGACTAAGTCTCTGATCCTGGCTTCCTTGGCCAGATTCTGCTAAGGTGGTGGCATGGAACCTTCTTGTGATGGAGGCGGGCTTGACTCTACTACCTTCTCCGGCTCTAGGTTGGGGAAGGGCAAAAGTACTTGGGGATGTTTCCTGTCCACCAAAATTTGGTTCATGGGTTACAGCCCCCTCATGATTGTCATTATTGATGGTCTCACGGTTAATGGGGGCTCCTGGCAAAGATCCATAGAAGGGAATTCTCCCTGAGGCTCTTGTTTTATGTCCTTTCATGTTGAATAAAATATTAATGATTATTTTTCTATAGAAAAATTGGTGATAATAAGATTTATTTAAACTTACTTAAGTTGATGTTTAAAGTTACTAAGACTACATTGTATTTAAGTTGGTCCTTAATAGGTAATCCTACGGGGTATTGGTGTGTTCCAATGAGGTCTTCTCGATTCCAATCAATGTTTTCAGGGCGTCCAGGGATATCTGGGAATTCTTGATGCAATAAATCAACTTCAGTGACCGTGTTTTCTGGAATAGGAGGTTTCACTGATGGTAAAAAGGTATTTTATGGCTGAATAAAATATATTAATATTATTTTCATAAAAATAATATGTTAATACAAGTTTTATACTTACTTTAATATTTGAAAAACTAATTTATACAGTCTTTCTCCCAAGCTTTATGTTTCCCCAATAGGGCTTGAAAATTGATAAGCCTCTCAAGATCTTCTTGTTCAACAAGTTTATCTAAGTGTTTACGTGCAGAAGAAATATTAAGTTGCTCAGTTTGAGTTAAAGCTCCCCAAGCAGTTTGTTTATAATTTTTAATGAATTCTTCTTTTCTTATCTTTAAAAGATTAAAATAATATATTATTAATTCTGAATTGGTTTTTCAATCCACTGGAAAAGAAATTAATGATAAATTACGGTTAAAAATTTGAACAAATTATCCTTGATTTAATTTTTACATGAAATGTATGGTTGATGGTATTAAATATTATAAAATGGAATATTTCCTGGCCAGAACCACAGGTGTCAGCCTCCTGGATGCGAAGATCCTTTCTTTCCTTTAGTTACCAGTGGTGATAGAATAAATAATAAATATATTATTCAATAAATGCTGCAAAAATCCATGGAATATTTGGATAAAGCTATTGCAAGGTTAATGGGTTTTGTCTATGGTTGAATAAATTGATTAATAATAAATTTATAGAGGGGCCACAATGATATTGGGGATCCTTAACACCTCTCTTCAGGGAATTCACTTTGAAAACACGTAGACCTGTTTCCTTTGGAACCTTCAATTTATATTCTTAAAGGATATATTGCCCAAAGATGATATGTATATAAAATACACGGTGGAGTGGCAGGGCTTTGTAACCAAGCTGCCAAACAGAGAAAGGATAATAGGACTCACTGGTATATTATTTAATCCTTTGGGTACCTGTTTGGGACGTGCACTGGTGGGTTAAACCTCTTTACTCAGGTTAAAAGTTTGTTCAGCAGTTCAAATTGATAAAAAGGGTTGGGGACGGATATTATTAATCAGACTAAAGCCATAAATAACTTACTTATCTCTTATAAGTATTTGATTAACTTGGAATGGTTTCCGGATTTAAATATAACTGGGTCTCTGGGTATCAATATCCCCAAAAGAGCTCTTTATTTATAGCTCTTTGAGTCCCAATATTGTCCTTCTGAGGGATACAGGGGCTCAAAGGGACGGAAAATAAGGCTAGAAAGGTAACCAGTGGTAGCATGTCACATTTTCCATGTGCTATATCACGGGTAATATCTAATTCCACGGGGTATGGGAATCATTCTGCTTTTCAATTGGTTTTTTGGACGTGTGAATAACACTCATCTGTCCACATTATTTTTTATTAATTAATTATGCTTATTAAATATTTCAAATAAATCCCTCTTTTGCGCTCCTCTGCTGTGAAACTCCTCATCCCTCCGCAACTCCTCATCCTTCTGCTCTCACTACCACCTTTCACGAATCCCCGCGCGCATCCTTGGGGATCTCGCATCACTTCTAAATTCCACCACATACAACTATGAGGACTCACGGGAATCTTCACCAATACTCTCAAGATCATCACCTCAAATCATCAACTCTACTCCCAAGATCAACACTCAACATTTATCAAACCTTGATTTTCCTTCTCTTCTTCTTTTTATCTTTCTTTGCTTCTTCTTTTCTTTTCTTTATCCTTTCTGTTACTTTCATTGTGCTTGTTATCATCTCAATTCCGACGTCATGCGACACTCTCTTCAATCCTGGACTGAATGGTAAGATCTTTGTCCGTCGCCGGCTTTTCTATTTTTGTAAACATGACCTTCAGCCTCTTTTTCCTTATCAAAGTTACTCCAATCGCGCCGCTCCTCTTTCCCATCGTGACTCTTTCAATAAACTCAACTATCACTCGTCACAGCTGTCTCGTGCTGGTTATTGGTTATCTTCTTTCTTTCTTTCTCTCTCCTCTTTCTTACTTTCTTTTCAGTTGTTTCTTAACTGATTACTCTTCCGGCGCAGCCCTCTTAAATCAATAGTAACCAAGATTTCTTTCAACAACTTAACACGGTTAAAAGCCAAAATCAATCCGACTAATCTAACCAATCCAATGGAGGGATCTAGCAACAACGGCTTTCGCCAAATCATCCTCAAGGCTGCACTGGAGGCCGTACCAATGCTGACCGACAAAAACTACTCTATTTGGAAGGACAAGATGACCATGCTGCTTGAGCTCAAGGGAATCAAAGAGGCACTCAAAGACCATTCAAAAGTTCTGAATGCTGTCGACGATATGGAAATTTGAGTGATTCTGCTCTCTCGAATAGACTCCTTGAAGCACAACAACGTTGTCAATCCCACAAACATCTCCGCCCGGCTTCTTTGGCAGACAGTCAAAGAACAATTCGCCTCATCCCAAACAACTAATTGAGCGCGTGTCTTCAACAAGTTCCTTTATCATCAATTCAATCCCAATGCGAGTAATCACTTCATCACAGAAACTAAAATCTCGTTGAAGAAAATGATCGACGTTGGAATCAAACTTCCCAACAATATCCTGTCTTATCTTATCCTCTTCAAATTTCCTCCTCAACTCCACTCTCTTCGTCAACAAATAATGCACTTGGACAAAACAGTCACAATGGATCTCGTCCTGAACCATCTTATCCAACTTGATAACAAAACAAGAGTCAAATCCAAGGATACCAAAATCAGCAACACCGCACTTGTATTGTCTTGAATTCCCAAGAAACCCGTACCTGCTGAGGAAAGGTGCAAGAAAGGATTTCACAATCCTTTGTCGCCAGATCACCCTGCTGATAAGTGCTGGCATCTTCACAAACACTTAGCTCCCGAATGGTGGAAGGAATTTCAGGCTTGGTGGAGAGCTTCTCTCAACTCTAATTCAAAAACCAAGGAGGTAGCCCACTACGTGTCTCTTCTTACTACTTGGATCAAGGAGATAAATCCTCCAAATCAAATCATTCTTGAAGCCAGTGCATCCTGTCACATGTTCAACTCACCCAACTTCTTTTGTCAGCTTGAGGAACTTCCTGGTGAAGACTTCATCAACACTGGAAAGGAAGGTGCAAAGCTTCAGATCAAAGGAAAGGGTACTGTCAGACTTTCTTGGAAAAATTTGGTAATATCACTCTTGAATTGCTTCTATGTTCCCGATCTTGTTGTAAATCTCATCATTCCCGGGGAATTAATCTCAAAGAAAAACTGTCAACTCACTTCTTCCTCAAATTAATTGTCTCTCTTTGCGAATTCTCAACTGGCCTTTTCAGGCTTCATTCAACAAAATCTGTTCATCCTCAATCCTCCCTCTTGAGTCGGCAACAACCAAAAATTCTGCCACATCACACTCAAAAATGTGGATTCCAGCAATATTGCTCGCCTTCATCAATCCTTTGAACACGCGAGTCCATATCGTCTTAAAAATCTTTTTCCTTCACTCTTGTCCAAGGCCATCTCTGACTTTCAGTGTGAAGACTGGGTTTTCTCTAAGATCTGCAAAACTCCCTTCAAAAACACCTCCACTTCTTCTTCAAAGCCCTTCGAACAGCTTCATATCAACCTGATCGGTCCAATCACCCCCTCATCTTGGAATAACATGAACTACATTATGTCTATCGTGGACAATTTCTCCGGATACATCTTGGCAATACCTCTTCAACATAAGTAGGACGCTTGCCAGCAGCTCAAAATTTAGGACGCTTGCCAGCAGATCTTAAACCACAAAAAGCTAAAGCAAAACTGTTATCCTGCCACTATTTGCACTGATGGAGACGGGGAGTTTTCTTCATCCAAACTTAAGGAATTCTTTGTAACTAACTCTATCCAGCATTTGATTTCAGAACCCTACCACCACAAACACAACGGTAAGGTTGAAAGAGCTAATCGCACGCTCACAGAATCCATCAGAGCCATTCTTCAAGGCTCTAAACTTCCGCTCAACCTATGGGCTGAAATAGCCAAGTCTGCCTGCCTTGCCCTCAATCACATTCCGAAAAACCCCAACGCTTCCTCCCCTTATGAGGCCTTTATCGGCAAAACTCTCCCTACCAGTTACTTTCATCCCATCGGATTGAAGGTAGTCTACTTGGACAATCAAATCAATTGTGGGGCAAAGTGCAAGGACCGAGGACTTCCAGGTACCCTTGTGGGTTATAACCCCAGCTTTCTGTCCTATCGCATTATGAAACCTGACAACTCCATTGTTTGCTCTAAGCATGTCAAGATACTGAAGACTGACTCCTTGACTAAGGACAATCCAAATCCTCTTCCCATGGAAAATTCCCTTTGGATCCAATTCAATGATGATTTGCCGCTGACTTTCTCAAATGCCCCCACCACGGCTGACGTTACAAACAATTCTGTCGAATCATCTGAAAACTCCACCCCTCTTGTTTCTCCTTCTACTCTTACTATCAACAATAATGATGGGCAACAAATGGACTCTGACTCGGACATCTCTGAAGATTTAACCAATCAACTCATCCCCAACTACTCCCTCCGAGATCACTCAACTCTGAATCCACCTCAACAATACGGGTACCATCACTACTACGTACCCAAGACCTTTGAACAAGCTAAAAAGTGCGCAGAATCTGTCAACTGGGAAGCCTCCATGGACAAGGAACTCAACGGGATCGAAGATCTCAGAGTGTGGGATGATTATGACGGCCCTGAGCCCGAGAATCCTCTAAACACTACATGGGTCTATTGAATCAAAGATAATTGTCACGGCGACCCTCTCATCTATAAGAGTCGCCTTTGCGTTCAAGGTTTTGACCAGATTTACGGACTGGACTGCCAAGACACCTTTTTGCCAACTGGTAAAGCCGCGTCCCTGCGAATTGCTCTTCTATTTGGTCTTTTTCATTCTCATCCCATCACTCAATTCAATGTAAAAAGTGCGTTTCTCCACGCACCGCTAACTAACAAGGTTATCATCAGAAAACCTAAAGCATCAAAAAGGCAATCGAAATTCCTCATTTTGAGAAAATCCCTTTATGGTTTAAAACAAGCTCCGGTCAACTGGTTTCACACTCTCACCTCATGGATTCAAGAACAAGGGTTTCACGAGTCAATATCCAATCCTTTCTTATATATTCACCACGATTCTAACTCCGTTCTGTTCTTTCATGTCGACGATCTCATACTTGTCGGCACTGGAAACAATTTTCAAAACAAATTTCTTAAAAGATTTCCCAACTCCAGTCACCACAATCCGAATACCATCTTGGGGATGAAATATGAACGAGTTGGGGACAAGATACTTCTTTCACAGCCCAAGCATATAGAACATGGATTGGAAGAATTGAAAATGTCCGACTGCAAACCAACTTCAATCCCTCTCACTACCAATCTCAACCTCACACCTGCCTCAGATGAGGAACATGAAGAATTTGAATTTCTTCATATAAACTATTGATCCGCCGTCTTCCTCATCAACTACATTGCTTGTCTTACTCGTCCGGATCTCAGCCTCGCAGTTTCTAGTCTTGCTCTATTCTGCGAAAAACTAGGCATCAGTCACTGGAGGGAAGTCAAGAGATGCTGGAAATATCTAAATGCCACGAAAAATTTGAAGCTCACCCTCCAAATAAACAACTCAAACACTCAAATTGAATTCTACAGCGACGCTACCTGGAGAAATGATTTAGAAACAAGACGCTCCCAATCCGGGCATCTTTCACTCCTCTTCGACTCTCTTATTTCTTGGAGCAGTTATTGACAACGCAATTTAACTCACTCGACGACTGAAGCCAAATTGAATCCTCTAGCCGACTCCTTCTTGGAGGCCATCTGGATGCAACACCTGGTGGCAGAGCTCTGGAAGCAAAATGTTTCTCCCAGTTTTCATTTTATAGATAACAAAGGCCTAGACGATAAACTTAAGAAGTTTGGGTGCAATTCAAAAACTCGCCATATTGACATCAAGACCAAGGCCCTGCGCGAAGAACTTAATCTTGGAAACTTAACCATTAAACTGATTCCAGCTTCCGACATGAAAGCCGATGGGCTCACAAAAGCTCTTCCCCTCTCCTCTCTTTCCTCTCTCCTTCAACTTATAGACCCTACCTTTAAGGCTCCGACTACAGTCTTACAAGTCACGGGGGGTGTCAAATAAATCCCTCTTTCGCGCTCCTCTGCTGTGACACTCCTCATCCCTCCGTGACTCCTCATCCTTCTGCGCTCACTACCACCTTTCACGAATCCCCGCGCGCATCCTTGGGGATCCAGCATCACTTCTAAATTCCACCACATACAACTATGAGGACTCACGGGAATCTTCACCAAGACTCTCAAGATCATCACCTTGAATCATCAACTCTACTCCCAAGATCAACACTCGACATCTATTGAACCTCGATTTTCCTTCTCTTCTTCTTTTTATCTTTCTTTTCTTCTTATTTTCTTTTCTTTATCCTTTCTGTTACTTTCATCGTGCTTGTTATCATCTCAATTCCAACGTCTTGCAACACTCTCTTCAATCCTGAACTGACTGGTAAGATCTTTGTCCGTCGCCGGCTTTTCTATTTTTGTAAACCTGACCTTCAGCCTCTTTTTCCTTATCAAAGTTACTCCAATCGCGCCGCTCCTCTTTCCCATCGTGACTCTTTCAATAAACTCAACTATCACTCGTCACAGCTGTCTCGTGCTAGTTTTTGGTTATCTTCTTTCTTTCTTTCTCTCTCCTCTTTCTTACTTTCTTTTCAGTTGTTTCTTAACTGATTACTCTTCCGGCGCAGCCCTCTTAAATCAATAGTAATCAAGATTTCTTTCAACAACTTAACAAAATATTCCCAGTATGCTTAAAGTTATTTTAATCATCATTCCTACGGGTAATTGGATTTCAGGTGGGTTCTAATTATGTATTAACTGATTTGAGTAAAATTTTGATATTGATTTTACTCTATTTCTCAAAATTCAGTTGATTTACTAAAAATAATTACTTAAAAATACAAGTTATGAGTATCTAGGGAATATTTTTACATCATTAGTTTCCTTATTATGTCAAAAGAATATTTATTTCTTAAAGTTGTCACAACTGTATATTAAATTATTTTAATATATTTTTCCAAATAGTAGTTATCTTATTATTGAAATTTTTGGTATTTTTAATTATATTAATAAAAAAATATGTATCAAGTCTATTTGGGTATTTTTATATACTTTTATCTATTTTTAGACTATCTAATATCAACAGGAAAATTTATCACATATGTAGAATATTCCAGTGTAGGTTGTAGCATGTTAACATGGTACCTGAGCTTCTCAGGCCACCTGTCACTCTGTCAGCCCATAGTCCCCCAGCTGCATACTTGTCAGAGGCCTGGGGCTTTTTACACGGCTTGTCAGAGTACGCTGAAAGGGTTGCAGAGCTACTGCTCAGCCATGCGCAAGTGTATCGGTTTCCGTGGCTGCATGCGGGAATTGGGACAGAAAACATTTCTGTATGTAACTTGTAAATTATACAAAAAACCTCAATTCTGACTGAATTTTGGGTGTGAAAACTATACCTGACAATACATGTGAAATATCTAATTTTCCAAAAAGTCCTATAGTGGTGTTGTGGTATTAGGGTCTTTCCTTTCTTTAATTATGAAAATTATAAGGGGTTGGATTTCAAGGGTGGGGTCAGTGAGTGACCCTACCTAATTTTGGGTGGAGGATCCATTTCTACAATAATATTCAATAGTCATTATCTCTTCAGATATTTTCTTCCTAAAGCCATAAAACCCTTATTAGAAATAAGTGTTTGATCCTGGACCACTTTCTTATAAAAGTATAGACAAAACTCTTGAATCCTTACCTTTTGGCCAAAATCAATATCCAACCATTCAGCCTGCCTCAGAACTAGCTTCCAGCACCCTGAATCCCTGCATATTGGTCCATCCATCAAGCATAAGTCCTTATCTTGACCTAGTAAGTGATCCTGCTGACTTTTACTCTTTTTTGTAGGTCCTGCATAACTCAAATCCCAAGGAAATTTCACACACCCTCCTTGAAAGGAGTCCTTTTAAAGACCACAGGAACCAGAATTGCACCTATATTGTCCTTAAAAGACATATAACTGGGTTCCGGAGTTCTCAACAACCCCATTAAGGTCTTGGCCCCTCCTTTTGAATTTCTTTCTATAAATATAAAAATAAATTTAACCCTTTAAGACAAAATATATCTCTGGCATTTTTTTCACATTTTTACTCTAAATTTTTCATCAAATCTAGCAGCTAGAAGGAGGTAGGTCCTTGGAATCTAGTAGGCTGAAAGTATCTACTTGTGGCTTTTTATCAGATAATTTTTAATCCATGTTTACCCTATTCTTTAAACCCCCTCCACACAATTTACAAATTGGGTCCCCTGCACCTTTAAGTTTTCCAGGTCAGGAGTCATCTTGTTTGGGCCTATGAGTTTTTTGAGTATGTTTGCCTTCTGTTTGTGAGTTCTGGTGCAGCTCAACGGGGCCTTCTGTTGGCTTAAAAAGTTTTTAACAAAAAAGAATGCACAAGAAAAGTACTTGTGCACTTCTTGGAGGAGTTGTCTCCAGCTATGAGAATTGTCAATTAATTTTTGCAGAAGAGAGATATCAGTGGTCTCAAGTCATGTTCTACCAGGATATTCAGGAGGTCATTCAGTTTCTGCATTCCTTCTGAGAGTGCAAGAGATTTGGCTGCACATGTAGATAGAGGCACAACCTTCTGCCTAGTCAAGCCTAATGCCACTGGGTTGCCAAAATATTTGATGAGGTGGCCTGAGGTAGATTGTTCATGCTCACCACCCCAGTTGGCGTTGCTCCATACCTCCAGGCCTGGCCAATGCTTGTCAAAGAAAAGTTGCTTGTCCATTGTCAATATCCAATAGCAAATCAACCAGTCCAGGACATTGCAATGTTCTTGTGATGGAAAATTAGCAAACCTCAAGAGAAATTTTATCGGTTAAGAGAGATCAGGCCTGGTACCCTCAGCCAGGCAAATCAGGGAACCAATATAATGCTTGAAGTTGTCTGGTTCGATGGCATTAGAGCAGTTGATTGACAGAGCTAACTCAGGCAGATTGCTTCTCTTGGGGTGTGGAGTTCTTGGGTATTTGTTGAAGATCTCGTTGTTAAGGGTCTGCTGACTGAGTTAAAGAGACTGGTTGCTGCATCAGAGGACTATCCCAAAACTTTTTTTTGGACTGTCTTTCCACTTAATCTTTATCTTGTGCTCCATTAAGCTGAAAAGGGAAGCAAGGAGGGCAAAAAATGATGAAACAACAAAGGCTTTGTGTAAATGCATCCAAACTATCATAAATTCTGCTTTTCTCTGCAAGAAATAGAGGGAAGTTTTGATTTCTTGACTTTAAAAGCCAAGCCGTGACATGATTCCCTTAAAAATCTTCCACCAGCACCTGGGAGCTTTCTTGGCAATGTATACAGCCTTTTTTAACCTCATGACAAGGACTTTCCCCTTGGGCCAAACAGAAACGGGAGGTTGCACTTATAGTTCCTTGTCAATTGGGATATACAAGTACACAGAGCTGACATCAAAAGAAGCCATAGGCAGGTCCATGTTGAGGCCAATCAAGATAAGGACACAGAGGATGTTCAGGCTTGCCAATGGGGTGTATGTCTGGTTTCATTCCTCACCCATTTTCTGGTTGAAGCCCTTCACAACCAGTCTTGAGCGCCTTTCTATAAGGTTTCCATTCCATTATCATCCAGCTTGTGGGCTGGAACCCACCCCATCCCCAGAACCCTCACTCCTGTGTGTTCTGAAAGGCTCCCACACGTCAAGTTCATCAAACTTTTGAACTTGATATGTTGCCAATGCCAACCATTCCTTGCCGAAAAAACCTTTTAATCCCTCAGGAAGAGACCACAGTAAGTGGTGGTTGGTCTTGACGGGAATCAATGCAATAATGCCTTCTTCAGCTTGTGCAATTTCATCTGTGAATTTTTCACCAAGCCATAGTGAGATTTGATTGAAAATGAAATCAATCCCCCCTTTATTTACCTCAGGTTTGACTTTGGCCAGCTGGAAGTCTGGGAATATAGCAGATGTAGGGGGAATGGCAAATTGTTTGGTTGGGAATCAAAAAAGCCATCCAGCCCCCCCGCTGGGTATGAAAGAAAACAACAAAACTGACCCTATTGGCCAAATTGATGTTTGTTGCTCCCTAGGGATGTGAACTATAGCCTTATTGCCAAAGGTGTAGATACTGTTAGGGTCAAATTTCATGCTGAACAGTGAGGTGAGTGGGAAGGAAGAGCTAGTCCTCAAGTTTTGTATACGGTTATGGAGGTATGTGGCTGTCAAATACACATAGCTCCAATGCTTGTTGGCCATCTGGCTTCTTTTTTGAATTGTTTGCACGGCTTTGCCAGTGGCCCTGTTGACTCATTTTGCTCTGGCATTTTTCTGAGGGTGGAAAGGTGCAACTGGGGCAAGACAAATACCAAGTTCCTACAGCTTTCTTCATAAGGTCCCAATGTATTTGTCCGCATTATCCAACCTGACATAGGACAGCACCCTTCCCACAGTGTTTCAAAGTTTCAGCTTGCTAATATTGCAGAGCAAGCTGCAAAAACTAACAATTATAACTCAAAAATAAGAATATCTAATTAAATTAAGAAAGAGTAAGAAATCCTTGGAAATTATTTCAGAAATAAATTCTCCACCCAAAATCAGGTAGGGTAACTCACTGACCCCACCCTTGAAATCCAACTCCTTATAATTTTCATAATTAAAAAAAGGAAAGACAAAAATACCACAACACCACTATGGGACTTTTTGGCCAACTAGAAATTTCACGTGCATTGTCACATATAGGTTTCACACCTAAAATTTGGTCAGAATTGAGGTGTTGTGTATATTTTAGGAGTTACACACAGAAATGTGTTCTGTCACAATTCCCGCATGCAGCCTTGGCTACCAATACACTTGCCCGCGGCTGAGCTGCAGCACTGCCACCCTTTCAACATACCCTGAAAATACGTGTACGCAGCCCTGGGCCTCTGAAAAGTATGCAGCCGCGGGGCTACAAGTCGACAAAGTGAAAGGCTGCCTGAGAAACCTAGGTACCCTGTAAAAATGCTACAACCTACACAGGAACATTCTAAATATGTAAGAAATGATTCCATGGCTAGTGAATAGTCTAAAAATACATAAAAGTATATAAAAATACCTAAAAAAACTTTATATGTATTTTTTTATTAATATAATTAAACATACCAAAAAGTTTGAATATAACATAACTACTATTTGTAAAAATATATTAAAATACTTTAATATGAAATTATGAAAAATTTAAGGCAAAAATATTTTTGTGGAATACTAAGGGAACTCATTATGGCAGAATATTACATGAATTCTCATAACCTTTCTTTTTAAGTAATTATTTTTAGTAAATCAACTGAATTTCAAAAGTAAGGAGTAAAATCAATATCACAATTTTACTCCAAACGGTTGATAAATAATGAGAACCCACCTGACATCAGATTACCTGTAGGAGTTTCTATTGAAAGAATTATTAACATACTGGGAAAATGTACTAAGGATAATTAATTAATAATAGATAATATGGACAGATTAGTGTTATTCACACCTCCAAAAGATCAACTAAAAGGCAAAATAATTCCCATACCCTGTTGAATTAGATACTAACAGTGATATAGCACATGAAAAATGTGACAGGCTACCACTGGTTTCCCTTCTAGCGTTAGTGCCCGTCCTTTTGAGCCCCTGCATCCCTCAGAAGGACAATATTGGGACTCAAAGAGCTATAAATAAGGAGTTCTTTTGAGGATATTGATACCCAGTGTAAGCTATCTGATACCAGGAATCTTGCAGTCCTTTAGCTACAGAGAGTGATGAAAATACTGAGATAATAGTAATAATAATTATTCCAAAAATAAACACTTATAGTCTCAAATAAATAATAAAATAAGAGCAGTTGCAAGGTTTAATTGGTTTGGTAATAAAAGTTTTTCAATTTATATATAAAAGAGGGGCCACAGTATTATACTACTGGTAATCTTTACAGACAAAAAACCTCTCTTCAAGGGGCCTCCTTAGGCAGTTTAAGAACCTTGGAAAGAAGATGGGTGCCTTAGAAAGGGCTTGTTCCACTAATGGCCGGGCATAACAGCAAAATGGCCAAGACAGGAAGGGAAAAACTCACTCTTAGAACTTTACCACAAAAATCCTGCAATAATAGAAAGGGTTTCAGAGAAGATGGGTGGATTGCTTGACTAAACTTCAGGGGTTGATTGGTTAATAAGAATGAATGATGATACTGACTAAGTCATAACTCCATTCCTTATCTTACTATCAGCACTTCATCAAAAATGACACGGTTTCTGATTGATACTAATAATTCCTGGTAAACTGATAATCATGGGGAATAATGGATCCAAAGAGGTCTGTATAAATAACGTTTTGGGGTGATTTTGAGCTTCTCAGGGCATGTAGAGAGGGTTGTTCTCATCTTCTTAGGCTGAACAGCCAGTCAGGGTACGATTAGAAAGTTCACTTGGTGCTGTCAATCAGCTGACCTTAGATCTTCTTGATTCCTGTTCTATTTTAGCCACAGGAGCTCTTAATCTGTCATGGCATAAATTTGATCATTCTGTACTCATCCTTCATTTGTACTATTAGTATTGCTTTGAAGCCAACAGATGTGAATGTTTACTGATTTTCAATCATCTGTTGATCACGTAGATAATTTTCAATAATTTTTATGAACAGTTCTTGTAGTGTTTTGTGGTCTTCAAAGATCAGAGTCAATTATTTACGTGGTAATCCTTGATGTTTCATTTGTTATTCAAAAATGTTTTAAACTTAATTTTTATTAATTTTATTTAGGTTTTGATCTTTTGAGACTATTAATAATGCATATGTAAACTTTTTACATATGCCATGCAAACCTAACTAGGTTGTAGCTCTTCTGAGCGGTACCTGGTTTTCAGATTAGTCACGACGGATCCAGATGCGGGAATCAGTCAGTACAGATGCGCGCGGGGTAGGATCCGCTGCGTGCATGGAAGAATTAACTGCGCGCAGGTCTCTAGTATGCGGGAATTAGCTACTATGAGTACGTAGGGATATGTAATGATGGGGGGCTGCGCGCAGGAATTGTGACATAACACATTTCCGTGTGTAACTCCTAAAAAATACAAAACACCTCAATTTTGAGTGAATTTTATGTGTGAACCCTATACGTGAAAAAACGTGTTAAATTTTGGAATGGCCAAAAGGTGCCATACTGGTGTTGTAATTTTTAGTACTTTTCTTTCCAGTTATTTTGAAAATATAAGGACTTGGATTTCAAGGGATGTGTCAGTGAGTGACCCTAACTAATTTTTGGTGGGGAATCCATTTCTTTGGTAATATTTACCTATTTCTTACTTCTTCTTTTGTTAATTTAGATATTTTTGTTTGATTTGTTTTTTATTGTTTTGTGTTGCTATGACAGGTTGCTCTGTACATAGTAGCAAGCTGACAGTTGGGGACTTTAGAATGTTGAACAACCATACCCAAGATGATTAGTACCCTATTCCACGGATTGACCATGCTCAACATAACCTCTCTAAGGCTAAGTTCATCACTACTATGGATATGCTGAAAGTTTTTCACCAGATGGCTATCAGTCCTGATAGCCAGAAATTTATGAGAATTATATGTCATTTGGGCATTTATGAATACCTTAGGATGCTTTTTGGTATCAAAAATGCTCCTTATCACTTCCAAAGGATGATGGATACAGTTTTAGGATCATTCATCAGGCAAGGATGGATGATGGTATACATTGAAGCTGTTATCATTTATTCTGATGATTGGAATGCCCACATGGACAAAGTAAGGCTAGTCCTTAAAACCATCTCTGCTGTGGGATTTCAAGTATGAATGAAGAAATGTAACTTTGGTTATGGAGAACTGAAAGCCTTAGGACACATTGTTTTCTGGACTAACCTTAAATGCTGACCAGAGCAAAATAGCAGCTGTGATGAATAGGCCAATGCCTCAGAACAAAACTGGACTCCTATCCTTTATCAGCTTTTGAAGCTACTACAGGAAGTATCTACCTAAGTTTACCCTCCTAACCAAATTTTTGTATTAAATCTGCAACAACAACACCATGCTTGAAATGAATCATGAAAGGGTCAAGAACTATGAAGAACTCAAGCTGGCTATGACCTCAGCTCCAGTAATGATTCAACCTGACTATTCTAAACCTTTCAAACTCTATAAAGATGCTAGCATGGAAGGGCTAGGAGCTGCTTTACACCAAGAAGTTATAGAAAATGATAAACCAGTGGAGAAGCCCATACTCTTCTTATCCAGACAAGTGAGGGACACTGAGAAAAGGTATGGTTCAAGCCAGATGGAATTCATTGCCTTAGTTTGGGCTCTGAAAAAACTCCATTACTACTTAGAAGGTACCAAGTTCACAGTAATTACTGATTGCAATGCTGTCAGTACTTTAATGAACATGAAAAAACCTAGTAGGCATATGTTAATGGCAGATAGCCATTCAACAGTACAGAGGTAAAATGACCATAGTCAATCAAGCTGGTGCTAAACACCAGAATGCAGAAAGTTTGAGTGGGAATGCTCTACCCAATGATCCAAGTATCCCTGCTTATGTTCCAGAAGATAATGATAAATTTCCTATAATTAACATTAACATGATGAATATTGAGGCAAAAATTCTAGGAATCCACATCTGTGAACTGGATGAATCCCTTTTCAACTCCATCAAGGAAGCTTACAGCCCTAGTATGAAGACCCTAATCACCATTATGGAAAGTACCTCTCCACCATCAGAAATGGTTAACAGTCTACCTGAAACTCTCCTGAAACCTTAGAAAGCATGAACGTTCACTCTATGGGATGGTCTAGTATACTATTGACACCAACATTCCAGTTTTATAGTCTTAACCAAAGAAGACCATATCAAACATATCCTAGCTGAGTGCCACAATAACTGTTCAGCTGGTCAACTATCCACGGATAGAACCCTAGACAAAGTCAAACAAACTGCTTGGTGGATTAATTGGAGAGATTCCAAAGTCCAGTATGAGATTAATGAACCTAAGAAAAAGATGGGAAATCATCAACATAGACTTTGTAACTGGATTACCCCCAGGAGGTGCCTATTCCTACAACTCAGTCCTAGTTATAGTTGACAGGTTTTCCAAGAAAGCAAATTTCCTACCCAATCATAAGGAGGATACTGCAATGAAGTAGAATTACTGTTTTGTAATAGAATCATTGCTGATGTGGGAGTCCCTAAGACCATCATCAGTGATAGGGATCCCAATTTCACTTCTGAATTTTGGAGGAATCTCCACAACATTTTAGGCACTACTTTAGCCTTCCCTACAGCCTATCACCCCCAGACAGATGGATTAGCTGAAAGAGTGATTTAGACGCTAGAAGACATGCTCAGAAAGTTCTTTTGTTTTGGTCTAGAATACAAGAATACTGATGGGTATTGTGATGATTGGGTTAGCCTTTTACCTTCTCTTGAAATGGCCTAAAACAGCAGCAAGCATTCTACCACTAAAGAAGCACCCTGTGTACTAGAAGCAGGATGGATTCCTAAACTAACCAAGGATAACCTGAACCAGAAGGTAACCAATATTAACCCCACATCGCTTGAATTTAAGAACATGTTAGATATAGCCAACAAACACACTGCTAAATATTTTCAAGAAGCTGTTGAATATAACCATCAAAGGTGGGATAAAAGCCACAAAGAACCTGATTTCAGGATTGGTGACCAAGTTTTAATCTCTACTACCAGCTTTACCAAACTAGCAGGGAACAGGAAACTCAGACCTGCATTTGTTGGACCTTTTACTATCAAGAAACCTCAAGGGAAGAAAGCAGTAGAAGTAATTCTTAGTGATGAACTTTCCAGAAAGAACCAAGTGTTTCCAGTAAGTCTTATCAAACACTACCATCCCAGGGAAGGAGAAAAAACTCTGGCACCAAAAATACCTGTTGCAGAAGAAAATGAGAAAGACAAAGGAGAAATAGGCAAAATCCTTGAAGACAAGAAGGAAAGGATAAATGGCAAAGATTTCAGACTCTACCTGATCAGATACAAAGGATAATCTGCTGACAAAGACAAATGGTCACCTTAAAACAACATCCCTGATTGACCTATCAAATTGAGGAATTACAGGGATAACAAAAGACACTGAACGCAAAATAGTTTTTTCAGATAAAGACATATCTTGGACTGGGGGAATGTCAGCTTGCTAGTTGACAAGAGCAACCTTTCAGAGAATATAAAAAACAGAAAAAAAATAAATAGAAATAGAAGGTGTAGGAAATACATATTTTTCATTAGAGAAATGGATTTCCCACACAAAAATAGGTAGGGTCACTCGCTGACCCCACCCTTGAATTCCAACCCCTTATATTTTGAAATAATTTCAGAAGAAAAAGGCCAATAAACCACAACACCACTATGGCACCTTTTTGCCATTCTAATATGTCACCCATAATGCCATGTATAGGTTCCACACCTAAAATTCAGTCAGGATTGAGGTGTTATGTATATTTTAGGAGTTACAGGTGGATTTGTGTTATGTCACAATTCCCGCGCGCAGCCCCGCATTGATATAGCAAGTTTAAAAACGCCTGAAACTCAGTATGTAGGGGCATGTCAAGAAATCAGCATGAAATATGACTGATGATGGATTCCTGCACACAGCTTTCAAGCCAGCACGCGTCAAAATCAGTCGTGCTAAATCCAACGGGCAGGTACCGCAGGAACGTGCTACAACCTGCATGCATAAATCATGCAAATGTAACAAGTTGACTGACAGATAGGAAGATGTTTGAAACCTAAGAAAATTGAAAAAAATATGAAAGTCAACACAATAAAGCAAATAAATTGTGAGAAACAATGAGAAAGGTTGTCACGTAAAGAAGATTTCCAAATATTTATGAACAACAAGACACACCTAGAAGTCTACCAAAAAATTATTAAAAATTACCAACATGTGTAGAAGATGGCGAAACATATACAAATACCCACTTCTACCCATGCCACTCAAAAGAAAGTAATACAAAATAAGGAAATGTTTCTGAACCATAAAAATAGCAAATTAATATTTAAATACCTTCTGACAAATTATTTCACATAGAAATATGACACATGCAAGGCTAGCCAGTTCAAAGCACCAAGCCTTTGTGCCAAAATAGCCCTGGTTAGCCTGCCAGCCTCAGCACACAAGCACAACCCTCTCTAGGTGCCCTGAGAAGATCTTATTACCCCAGAAGAATATATAAACCAACCCTTTTAGATGGTTTAAACCCCACTAATTTTTAAGTAATCCGTCCAGACCCCTTGCCATCCGTGGTCAAGTGTTTATTCAAACACAAGTGATTTATTTCCTCAGTCTGATAGTATAATTATTAATTCTAACCCACTGTTAATTCCATTGGAGACAATCAGCAATAATCCCCAAGAATTGTCCTGAGACCCTTTCAATAGTAAATTTCTACGAGTTTCTTGGAGTGTCTGCTTAAATTAGTAAGTTATCTACTCCTTGCCTCCAGGCATAAGTGCTTTGAGTCAGCCAGCCCACCCAATCTCCTTGAGTAAGCCCCTTTTGAGTGATCACTTAGGACCTCATTTTACCAAGGTTCTTAAACAGTCCAAAAGAGCCCCTTGAAGATATTTTGTTATCCAATAAAGATTCCCTGTTTGCATAAGCTGTGGCCCCTCTTGAAAAATATATTTAAATCAATTTAATCCAAACCAAACCACTCAAACTTTGCAATTGCTTCTAAATCAATCATTTGAGCATTTCATGTAATTTTCTTGGAATTATTATTCCTACACAAATATCACTTT
This sequence comes from Puccinia polysora, assembly GCA_025617555.3. Taxonomy (NCBI): domain Eukaryota; kingdom Fungi; phylum Basidiomycota; class Pucciniomycetes; order Pucciniales; family Pucciniaceae; genus Puccinia; species Puccinia polysora. Next base: position 39,909,990 of record CM062618.1, read on the forward strand.
CTGTAGCTAAAGGATGGCAAAGTTAGTGGTATCAGTAAGCTTACAGTCTGGGATTGACTAGCAAAATTCTGAATATGCTGTTGGCCAATCTTTGAAAGATTCCACCACTCCCCCAAGCTTTGCAGACTTATCAACAAAAATTCAATCTTGTTCAAATAAGTTGAAATCTAGTGTAATGAATCCTTTTGGAACTATTCCCTCAGATTTTGAGATGAATAATCAGGAAATTACCAATTGACCAGCTTGCAAATCCATCCTTCCAGCAAAGATACTTGGGCAGCAGGATTTTGTTACCCCCTCTTCTGGCACACCAAGCTTGTTCATAAACAAGGCAACTCAGTTTAACGGGAGGGAGCGCAACAAATCTTTGTTGAGAAATTTTGGCTACACCTGCCACTATTTTAAAAAGAACAGGAATTGGTATGCTTATTGCAACAAAATCTGGGAGCCTGTCCATTTGGGTGTCATTCCACCACCACCCAATAATCATGCGGACCAGACCTCACAATATGTTATGTCATGAGTAACAATCCCTACAGGTAGTTAACTTATGGTTCCTGCGGGCAGACAATCCAACCACAACGCATACCAGAACGGGGATCACTCCAACCACGTCTTCTACTTGAGTGGGGGACATTCAGTTTAGGATTGGATTGGATTTTCATTTTCAATTTCTTCCTTCATGTTTTTGTGATTTCTTTTCTTTATAGTTCTCATTTCTCATTTTTGTCTTATCACTTTACTCAAATACGTGTCTATCAATTGTGACCAATTCAATCAAGTAAGAAGCCCGGATCAATGTCAAAAAACTCAGTCAACGTTGAACAACAGGTTCTCATCTATTCAATAGATCCATTCCTAACTGGTGAGATCAATGTGCACTGAAACTCTTCTGAATACAACTCAACAGGATCATTTCATTGTGTAGTGCTGCCCAGTTCCTTCTTTGCCTACTCTCACAGTTGTAGTCATTACTGGTAATAGTTTCACTGTGTTGGTGGTCATATTCCCTTTCCTTTTTGATTTATTTTTCCTAGTCATCTCCTTCTTTCTGCTTCTTATTGAGTTGTTTCTGTCTTAGCCTGTTGGCCAAAAATTCACAAAATCAATCAAAGCTATACAATTTCTGCCACCTTGGAAACCCAACTTTACCACATGTGCAATTACACAGATCTGTCAGTTCAATCTTGAGGCAATCAATGAGGGAGAAATCCTGCTTTACTCAGCAGCAACAGCCCATGTGAGTGGAAAATCAAAATTTTTCACTACAATAGGGACCCTGAAGGTACCAATTGCCTTAACAATGGCTGTGCCATCTAACTTGGCAATGGTATATTCTGTTGGAAGCCTCAGGATCCCAAAAAGGATGGGAACCTGATGATTGATGATGTTTACTTCTGCAAGGGCATTAACCGCACCATTCTATTTACAAGGATAATGGTTAGTGATGGGTGAAGGCTGAATCATGGTGGAGTTGAGTTGTCTTTGTTTGATCCATCTAATAAACTATGTTTAGAAACTTCTTCTGGGTAATACAACCACTAGAAAATCTATCATGGCAATCAATTACTCAGAAACCAATGTTGGATGCCTATGATTGGAACTTGCGACTTAGTCATTCTTCAGAGGCCATATTCAAGAATTTCCTCCAGCTCTACTTTCCCACACAGCCCCATGGGACATGGCCAACTTATTTCTGAAAGCAATGTGTTCTATCCAAATCATTTGATAAACCATCCTTGGGCGTAGCTTCAAATATTCTTTTGGAGGAGCCCCTGAAGCTGTGTTTCACCAATGTCATTGGCCCATTTTACAAAGATGTTAAAGGTGCCCAATTTTGGCTGACCTTCTGGGATCATGCCAAAGCATATGCTTTTGGAGCTGCTCTTCAATCTTGGAGTGAGGTTCCCCAGAAAATCATTGGTTGGATAGAACATCTTTGGAAAAATGTGGGAAGGGTGCCTTCTTATGTCAGGTTGGATAATGCGTCCAAATACATTGGGCCCTTACGTACAAAGCTGGAGGGACTTAATATTTTTCTTGCCCCAGTTGCACCTTTCCACCCTCAGCAAAATGCCAAAACCAAAAGAGTCAACAGGGCCATTTGTGACATCATGAGGAAAATTCTCAATAGAAGCCCAATGGAAAACCAGTATTGGATCTATGCGTATTTGATGGCTACATACGTCCACAACTGTATACCAAACTTGAGGACTGGCTCATCCTTCCCACTCACCTCAATTTTTGGCATGAAATTTGACCCTAATAGTCTCTATAACTTTGGAACTAAGGCTATAGTTCACATCCCTAGGGAGCAAAAAAAAATTCAAAGTTGGCCAATAGGGGTCAGTCTTGTTGTTTTCATTCTTACCTGGCAGTGGGGGCTGAATGGCTTTTTTGGTCGCTGGTGTAGAGAATTCCTGGGTTATTATATTAATAAAGTGGCAGATAGCTTGCTGGCAGTCCTTGAAGGAGAATTTAGTAAAAATTCTACTCCTTTATAGTATTGGTAAAAATAGAGTGGTTTTGAATTGCCTGCCCTTCCATTACTATAGCAAGTCTGCAAAATAATTTATTTAAATTAATGGATGGTTTCTTTGAGACTTAAAGTAGGTCTCAGACCAGACCTAGATTGATTATTAAATGTTATTGCTGGGTTTTGATGTAGAAAAGACCAGATGTATTGGATTGTTGGTCAGTTAATGATCAGATATTTTTGATATTACCAATATCCCAAATATTAAAGGGTTCAATGTTTTATAAAAATGGTGGTTCAGGAGAGGACCCAGAGATAGGTTTACCCACAGGGGGCTGGGTAGAGGGAAGGTTGGTAGTTTCTTTTTTTTGTGCTTTTTTTCTGTATAAGGGTTATTTATTTATTAATGAGTGTTGTTACTGAATATTAAGGTCACAGCATAACCCTTATTCAAGCACCTGCTGGATGGTTCTGATTTGTTAAAGGTGTTTTATAACTTGGTTTCTGATTTCTTGTTTCCTCATAATTGGTTCACTAATAATATTTTCTGGTTAGGTACCACAGATGGATGGGTTGATAGGCCAGAGGGCCTGGTATGTGTGGAGGGGTGGGTGATAGGCCAGATGGCCAGAGATGGGTGATGATGATACAACTTAGATAGGGCAGAGAGGCCCTCCTTAAATAGAAAATTCCTGCCACCAGGGGTGCTCATAGCTGCGGCTGAGGGTTATCCCTGTCCTGGTGAGGAACAGTGAGATACAAATACATTAGGCATTTCTGCTGGTTGGAAAAAGCTTGGACAGTTACATGAGACATTTCTACTGGTTGGAAAAGGTTTTTACAGGGGTTTCATGCATGCACAGCCTTGCATAAATTTCTGTGTATTGCTGATAAGATGTATTGCTGTGCTTTACTGGTAGTTTATTCAGTGCTACTTGATTCTACCTACATGTATTGCTGTGAAATAATGTTGGTTTGTTTGGTTCTGGTTAAGACTGCTCTCCTTTCCTCATGCATATATTTCCCCTGTATACTTCTACACAGCCTCCTGTATGTTTATTTTCATGTTTGATTGGTTCTTCTTGAGTCTGGTTTGTTTTCCTCCTGCATATATTACTCCTGCATACTTCTGAACAACCTCTTGTTTGTATATTGTTCCTCTATTCTGGGTGAGTAATTGGGTCTGACTGCTTGCACTGCCTCCTGTACCTGTATCTTTTTATAGGACTGGATCTGGACTGGTTTCACTGCCTCCTGAATCTGTATTTCTGTATGCTGATGAGGTGACTGGATCTGATTTCACTGCCTCCTTGTTCTGTATTGCTGTATTCTGGCCAAGGTGACAGGGTACTCTGACAGATTGCACTGCCTCCTGTACCTGTATCTTTGTATGCTGATGACGTGACTGGATCTGGACTGGTTGCACTGCCTCCTGGATCTGAATTGCTGTATTGTGGCTGAGGTGAAAGGGTCTGACAGATTGCACTGCCTCCTGTACCTGTATCTTTGTATGCTGATGAGGTGACTGGATTGTTGAATGGTCCTTTTGTTGAGGTTCAGCTTCCACTGGTATGTACTTGAGGTTTAATTAGGTATCCCTTATGTCTTCCACAGAGCTTTGACCCCTGGTTGGGTATGGGTTTTGCCACATTTGCGGGTTTCTTGGGCTGTATCTTCTAATCCATGAGATTTAGAGGGGTACATTGGCTGACTGACTATGGGCTTTTTGTGATTTAGAATCCATTTCTGAGCTTAATTTGAGGGTTTGACCTGTTGTTACACTAGAAAAGTGTTTCTTATGGCTATAGGACAGGTTTGGACTACCATACCGGCCCAATGACTTTTGATTCACTCCAAATCTTCTATATTTCCAGAATTCCAAGTGGCCAAAGTGAAACCTGAGGTCAATAAAGGGGTGATTGATTTCATTGTCAATCAACTCTCACTATGGCTTGGTGAAGAATGCAAACATGAAATTTCACAAGCTGAGTAAGGTATTATCCAATTGATGCCTGTCAAGCCCCATCACCACTTACTGTGGTCTCTTCCTCAGGCATTAAAAGGGGAGTTTGGCATTGGCATCGTACCAAGTTGAAAATTTTGATGAAATTTACATTTGGGAGCATGTCAAACTACATCTGTCAGCTTGATACTGTTGCAGGGCAAGTTACAAAAAGTAACAAAATAACATTAATAAATAAAAATCTTATTAAAGGAGAAAAAACATTTAAAATATATTTTCATATTTTGATTTTATATAAAAATTAAGATAGGTTACTGACTGACAACTATCTCAAATTCCTACTGCTTATATTTTTAATTAATTTAAGAAAATTTGGAAAGAGGCGTGTCCTTGGGGTTTTGGCCATGTTATTATTTCATATGAAACCCAACATAGTTTTCACAGTGAATTTTGTGTCAGAATCCAAGAATTCTGTGATTAGCAGGATTTAAGGGAAGAAAGCTGATTTTTCACAATTCCTGCATGCAGCCGCAGGAACCAACATATCTGTGGGCAGCTGAGCAGTAGCACTGCCAACCTGAAAAGCCTTATACGCAGCCCCAGGAATCTGACAGGTATGGAGCCACGGGACTACGGACTCACAGAGTGACAGGCGGCTTGAAAAGCCTGGGTACCACTTAAAGGTTGTCAGCTCTCTGATAACAGCAACCTTGCAGTCCTTTACCTACAGAGAGTGATAAAAATAATGGAATATTAATAATACTAATTATTCCAAAAATAAACCCTTAGAAGCTCAAATAAATTATATAATAAGAGCATTTGCAAGGTTTAATTTGTTTGGTTATAAAAGGTTTTTAAATATAATATAAAAGAGGGGCCACAGTATTATAATACTGGGGATCTTTACAGACTAGCAACCTCTCTTCAAGGGGCCTCCTTAGGCAGTTTAAGAACCTTGGAATGAAGATGGGTTCCTTAGAAAGGACTTATTCCACTAATGGCTGGGCGTAACAGCACAAATGGCCAAGACAGGAAGGGTAACACTCACTCTGAGAACTTTACCACGGGAATCCTGGCATCAATTGGAAGGGTTTCAGAGCAGATGGGGTGGATTGCTGGACTAAACTTCAAGGGTTGATTGGTTAATAAGAATAAATAATACTAATACAGAATAAGTCATAAATAACTTGCTTATATTCTTCATAAGCACTTTACTAACAATGACACGGTGTCTGATTGATAATAATAATTCCTGGTAAACTGATAATGGGAAATAATGGATCCAAAGAGGTCTGGTGTAAATACCTTTTTGGGGTGATTTTGAGCTTCTCAGGGGAAGTAGAGAGGGTTCTGCTCATGGGCCAAGGCTTGAAAGCCAGTAAGGGCAAGATTAGCTTGTCCACTTTGTGCTTTCAATCAGCTGACCTTAGATCTGCTGGATTTATGTACTATTTTAGCCACAGGATCTGTTAATCTTGTATGGCATAAATTTGATCATTCTGCACTCATCATTTATTTGTCCTATTAGTATTGATTTAAAGTGGACAGATGTGGATGTTTACTGATTTTCAATCATGTTTTGATCACGTAGATAGTTTTTAATAATTTTTATGAACACTAGTTCTAGTGTTTCTTGGTCTTCAAAGATCAGAGTCAATGATTTATGTGGTAATTCTTGATCTTTGATTTATTATTAAAATAATGTTTTAAGCTTTAATTTTCATTAATTTTTTTTAGTTTTTGATCCTTTTAGAATATTAATAATGCATATTTCAACTTTTTACATATTCCAGGCAACCCTAACCAGGTTGTAGCTCTTCTGAGAGGTACCTGGTTGTCAGATTAGTCACCATGGATCCAGGCGCAGGGATCAGTCTGTACAGATGCGCGCGGGGTAGGATTCGCTGCGTGAGTGACAAATTAGCTGCGCGCGGGTCTCTATTACACGGGAATTTGCTACTATGAGTACATAGGGATATGTAATGATGCAGGGCTGCGCGCAGGAACTGTGACATAACACATTTCCGCATGTAACTCCTAAAATATACACAACACCTCAATTCTGAGTGAATTGTGGGTGTAAACCCTATACGTGACAACACATGTGAAATGTTAGAATGGCCAAAAGGTGCCATACTTGTGTCATAATGTTTATTACTTTTCTTTTATATTATTTTAAAAATATAAGGACTTGGACTTCAAGGGTGGGGTCAGTGAGGGACCCTGCCCAATTTTTGGTGAGGAATCCATTTCTTCCATAATAATTATGGATTTCTAACTCCTTCTTTTGTTCATTTAGATATTCTTGTTTGATTTGTTTTTTATAGTTTTGTGTTGCTATGACAGGTTGCTCTGTACATAGTAGCAAGCTGACTAAGGTGCTATGACCAAGACAGGGACATACTATATATTTAATAAATGTCCCTGTGGATATTAGATAGTCTAAAAATACATAAAAGTATTAAAAAAATAATTAAATGAACTTTCTACCTATTTTTTACAAAATATAATAAAAGATACCATATATGTCAAAAATAAGATAACTACAGTTTGTAAATTACCTTAAAATGATTGGAATAGACAATTATGAGAACTTTCAGACATCAGTATGTTCTTTACATACTAGGAAAACTGCTCATGTAAAAAAATTACATTTATTCCCATACCCTATATTTTTAATTAATTATTTCAAGTAAATCAACAGTATTTCAAAAATCAGGAGCAAAATCAATATTATGATTTTACTCCCATCAGATAATACATAATGAGAATCCATCTGACATCAGATTACCCGTAGAAATTTTTAATAAGAAAACTTATTAACATCCTGAGAATATTTACTAAGGATAATTAATAAAATGATGATCATGTGGATAGATTACTGTTATTCACATGTCAAAACATCAATAAAAAGGTAGAATAATTCCCATACCCCAAGGAATTACATTTTACCCATCCTACAGAACCAAGAACACATGAACGGCTACCACTGGCTACCCTGATAGCCTGAGCGCCCGTCCCTTTGAGCCCCTGTATCCCTCAGAAGGATAGAATTGGAACTCAAAAAGCTATGAAATGGAGCTCTTTTTGAGGATATTGATAACCAGAGACCCAGTTCTAGTTGCATCAAGACACTGTTCCAAGTTAATCAAATACTTATAAGAGTCAAGTGAGTGATTTATAGATTTATTTTGATTAATAATATCCATCCCAAAACCCTTTTTATCAATTTAAACTGCCGAACAACATTTTAATCCCCAGTAATAGCTTTAACCCATCAGTGCATGTCCCAAACATGTACCTAAAGTATCCAATAATATGCCAGTTTTTTTATTCTTCTTCTGTTGAAAAAGCTTGGTTACAAGGCCCTGCCACTCCATCATATATTTTATATATATATTATCTTGGGGCAATATCTCCTTTGAGAATATAAATTAAAGGTTCCATAGTCAAAGTAACCAGGACTATGCATTTTCAAATTTAATTCCCTGAAGAGAGGTGTTAAAGATCCCCAATATCATTTTGGCCCTTCTGTTAATTTATTCAATAATCAATTTATAAATATTGATTTATAATATTGACAATAACCAAACCAATCAATGTTGCAATAGCTTTATCCAGATATTTTATGGATTTTTTGCTGAATTTATTGAATAATATATTAATTATTTATTCCATCACCTCTGGTATCTAAATGATAGAAAGGGTCTTGGCATCCAGGAGGCTGACAACATCCACCATGAGGGTTCTGGCCCACAAGCTGGATGAGAATGGAAACCTTATAGAAAGGCACTCAATACTGGTTGTGAAGGGCTTCAAACAGAAATTGGGTGAGGATGGCAACAAGACATACGCCCCAAGGCAAGCCTAAACATCCTCCTTGTTTTTATCTCACTTAACCCAAAATGGACCTGCCATGGGCTCTTTTGATGTCATGTCTGTGTACTTTTATAGCCAAATTGACAAGGAGCTCTACGCCCAACTGTCTGTTGCTGTTTGGCCCGAGTGCAAAATCCTTTTCATGAGGTTAAGAAAGGCTGTATAAGGCGCCAAGAAAGCTTCTAGGTGCTGGGAAATTTGTTTCAGGGAATCATGGAACGGCTTGGCTTTGAAACTCAGGAAATTGAAAATTCCCTCTATTCCTTGAGTAGCAAAGGAGGATTTATGATAGTTTGGATGCATGTAGACAATGGCTTTGTTTTTGCCTCATGGCCTGCCCTCCTTGCTTACCTTTTCAGCGTAATGGAGCAAAAGATCAAGTTGAATTGTAAAGACAGCCCAACAAAAATGTGGGGATAGTCCTCCAATGCAGAAACCCAACATCAAGCATTATATTGGCACCCTGGTGTACCTGCCTGCGGGGACATCCCTGATCTCTCTTACCCAGTCAACCTGATTTTGAGGTTTCCAATTGCCCATCACAAGAAAATTGGTATGCCCTGGACTGGTTGATTGGCTATCTGAGATTGAAATGGACAAGCAACTTGTCTTTTAAAAGCATTAGCCGGGCCTGGAGCTATGGAGCAACACCAACTGGGGTGGTGAGCATGAACAATCTACCCCAGGCCACCTCATCAAATATTTTGGCAACCGAGTGGCATTGGGATTGACTATTCAGAAGGTTGTATCTCTATCTACATGTGCCGCCAAACATGTGGTGCTCTTGGAAGGAACACAGAAACTGTCTTAACTCCTGAACATCCTTGTAGAATTTGACTTGAGACCACCAATATCTCTCTTCTGAAACAATCAATTGGCAATTCTCATAGCTGGAGAAAAATCCTCCAAGAAGCGCACCAAGTACTTTTCTTGCGCCTTCTTTATTGTTAATCACTTTGAAAGCCAACAGAAGGCTGCGTTGAGCTTGAACAGCACTCATGACCAGCAGGAAAAAATACTCACCAAAATCATATTCCCAAACAAGATGACTCCTTCCCTGGAAAACTTAAAGGTGCAGCGGGCCAAATTTTCAAATTGTGTGGAGGGGGTGTAAAGAATAGGGTAGAAACAGATCAAAAATTATCCAATAAACAAGCAAAAGTAGGTAATGTTTGACCTAAGGTCCCATAGCCTACTCAGCTGCCTTACCTTCACCCACAGGTTGACACGTACCTGGAGCAGGGTACTTATACCTACTCTATATCCCATAGTATTCTAACCTTATCAATGTTTCATACAAAGTCCCAACAGGTTATGAGCCTTGGTTACCAGCTTTGCTGAAGATGTCCTCTTTTCAACGTAAAATTCACAATTCCAAAAAGTTCCTTATCTTCTTCCTGAATTGCTTCAAGCTACTTTCACTCATTTATTAATTCCTTCATTTGATTGGAGCTTAAGCTCTTTTCACTTTTACAACAACAGTTGCCTGGAACGGTTGTTGGGCTTCAAGAGGGAAATTTTGCAGTGGTAGAAAGAGAAGCTGGAGCGCTGGAAGTGAGTCAAGGAGCACATTGGGGAGAGTCTGGAGGGTATAAAGGAGACACATCAACGGAGTGGCAATGATTGGCACCTAGAAATTTTGCCCAGATTTGATCAAAGTAAAGACATTCCCTGGCCTAAAATAGAAGTTAGGGAGATGTCTGGGTGCGGACAGCCTGAAACTGCAGGATTCTAGAGAGGAGAGGAATAGCTCAGCCTTGGGTTCCTTTTTTCTGCGACCTGTTGGGTTCCAATGGGGATGTTTAAGGTTAGAGTTGAGGCAGATCAGTGTAGGGGAAGAGAGATCATTGTAGGAGGAAAGCCAATCTGTTAAGCGCGGTATGGAGGAGAAAGAGGGGGTGTGATTATAGACTTTACTCAAAAGGAGGCCCTGGGCAGGTTAAACCCAATGGCCACTAAGCATCGGGACCCACCCGGGAGGAGAAAAACACTAGTGGTAGCAATTGTCTTCTTGACAAAGATTGCAGCTTTATTTCTGTTGTGGGAGAATGTTTGAAGGCCTTGAAAGCCCGCCAAGCGGGGTGAGAAGGGGGGAAGAAATCAAATGGGTTTACCCATGGCTCCTGAAGAATTAAGACATCAGCAAAAAGTCCTTCATTAACCACGCTCACAGCCTTGGAGACGTTGAAGTTCAGTTTCAAAATATAGAAGAGGGAGCGAGGAGAATTGGTGGACCATTCTGGGCGTGTCCTGCTATGAGATTAAGTGGGGAGGGGAGGGGAAAAGTGAGAAAGGAGAGGGTCCTGAATGGGGGTTTCCTTGGGCGTATGTTGTAACATGGGAAAGGTAAGGGCTTCCGGTCAAACCAGCCCTTCTTAAAAGGGCAAGCAAGACTAAAAGGGGTGTTTTGGGTTTTGGATAAGCCAGGCTTTTTGGCCTTGAGGCGTTCTATGCAGAGGATGAAGGACTGGATTCCAAAGGTTTCATTGGGGCATTTGAAAGTAAGATGCTGTTCTCCACATTTTGCCCACTTAGGGGTGTCTCTACACCACTTCCCATAGTGGCCCATTGTCAGCTTCCTGGATTCCAAGACCCTTTCTATCATTTAGCTACCAGAGGTGATAGATTAGATAATAAATATACTATTTAATAATTTCAGCAAAAAATCCGTAAAATATTTGCATAAAGCTATTGCAAGGTTGATTGGTTTGCTTATGTTTTAATATTATAAATCAATATTAATAAATTGATTCTTAAAAAAATTAATAGAGGGGCCACAATAATATTGGGGATTTTTAACACCTCTCTTCAGGGGATTCACCTTGAAAACATGTTTGCCTTGTCAGTTTGGAACCGTTAATTTATATTCTTAGAGGGTATATTACCCAAAGATAATATATATATTAAATATATGATGGTGTGAAAGGGCCTTTTAGCCAAGCTTCCAAAACACAAAAAGGATAATAAGACTCACTGGTATATTATTAAATCCTTTAATTACCTTTTTGGGACATGCACTGGTGGGTTAAACCTGTTTACTGGGGTTAAAAGTTTATTCAGCAGTTTAAATTGATATAAATGGTTGGGAATGGATATGATTAATCATACTAAAGCCATAAATCACTCAATTATCTCTTATTATTATTTGATTACCTTGGCACGGTGTCTGGATATAAATATAACTGGGTCTCTGGGTATCAATATCCTCAAAAGAGCTCTACATTTATAGCTTTTTGCGTCCCATTTCTGTCCTTATGAGGGATACAGGGGCTCAAAGGGCCAGGTGCTAAGGCTAGAAGGGTAACCAATGGTATCCTGTGACTTTTTTTGGTGCTTTTTCAGGGGTAACATCTAATTCCACAGGTTATGGGAATTATTCCACTTTTTGATTGATGTTTAGACGTGTGAGTAACAGTAATCTTTCCACATGATTATTTTTTAATTAATTATCCTTAGTAAATATTCCCAGGATGTTGATAGTTTTTTTAGTAGAAATTCCTATGGGTAATCTGATGTCAGGTGGATTTTTGTTTTGTTTTTGCTGATGGGAGTAAAATCATGATATCTATTTTACTCTTTATTTTCAAAATTCTGTTGATTTACTCAAAAGAATCCATTAAAAATATGATTTATGTGAACTCATGAAATGTTTTGAAATAATCAGTTTCCTTAGTATGTCATGGAAATATTTTTGTCTTAAATTTCTCACAATTGTATATTCAAAGTATTTTAAGATATTTTACAAATATTATTTTTGACATATTTTGTTTTTTCATTATATTATATAAACAATACGTAGAGAGTTTTTTTAAGTATTTTTATATAATTTTTTTTTATTTTTAGATTATCTATTATCCACAGGGACATTTATCACATGTGTAGTATGTCCCTGTCTAGTTTTTAGCACCTTTACGTGGTACCTGGGCTTCTTGAGCTGTCGTCACTCTGTCAGCAAGTATTTGCGCGGCTGCGTACTTGTCAGATTCCTGGGGCTGCATACATGGCTTTTCAGGATACGCTGACAGGGTGGCAGTGCTGCTGCTTAGCTGCGCGCGGATGTGCTGGTTGCCTTGGCTGTGTGCATGAATTGTGACAACTTAGATTTTGACCAGTAACTCCTCCAAATCACAGAATTCTCGGAATTTGTCAAAAAATTCACTGTGAAACCTATACATGGGGTTTCATGTGAAATATTAAAATGGCCAAAATCCAAATGCTGTGTCTCTTTCCAAAATTTCATAATTTTTTTAAAACTATAAGCAGTAGGGATTTGATGTAGGTGTCAGTGAGTGACCCTACCTTAATTTTTATGTAGATTCAGAATTTGAAACAATATTTGTAATCTTATTTCTCCTTTGATAAGATTTTTATTTATTTTTTTCATTTATTTTATTTTGTTACTTTTGCAGCTTGCTCTGCAATGGTAGCAAGCTGACACCCATATGCAAGCATCAATAGCATTGAGGGGGGCGGGGCTTCAACTTATTGGTGAAATGGTATTCATTGTTGTTAAAAATGTCTGACCGTTCAATCTTGAGAGCAAGGTCCTTGCTGAAGAAAGAAATGAAACTGTATCCTGCCTGCTTTTTTTATGGCAAGTTTGTGCCTATCCAATGGATGAAAGCAAAATTGGAGATTTGAAAGTGGTTTTCCAACGCCAGTTGGAACAAGAGAATATTCGTGGTAGCATTGAAGTTATTTGGGACTCTGTGGGAAATGAAAAACCATTTTCTGGGTGTGGCTTCAAGATCTGGGTGGACCTCCTTTGAGAAGATGTGTTTCTTCTCCATCAGCCACTTCTGGTTAGCGCGTTTTTGAGCAAAAAAAGAAAAATTTCCTGTCGGCAGGTACTTAACTCTACTGATTGCTATCAGTTCACCATCTACTTTTGATTCCATTGCAGCTAGAGACTTGTTTGACTTCTGAACTAGGGCAGGGGGGGAATATCCTTCAGGGTGGTTTTGAGTGGATTGGAGTGGATGGTTACCTGTTTTGGGCCTAGTCCATTCAGGAACAATCAAGGGGGGGGAGGGACTTGGGAATGAGGGGGGGAGAGCAATGGTCCTGGAGCCAGTGGCTGCAGCATAGGAAGCCTTGTCTGGGCGGGGAACATGAGAGTGGTGCATGGAGGTGAGTTGGGCAATTTGATTGGCCATAGTCTCTAACTTAGAATGATTGCTTCCATCATATTGCACATCAGTTTGGACAACCGCTCAGCCCCAGAAAAGAGGCTAAGGATTATTTTAACAAACTTTGAATCTAGGGATACAGTTCCATTGACATCTGTATTTTCCTGGTCTTGTAGCAGTTTGTTTAGCAGGGAATGCAGGCCTGATGATGGAGGAATGCGGTTGGGAGGGTCAGGGAGAGGCCAACTTCTACCACCTGGGCCACACATATCCACCTCCATAGCAGAGGCAGGTACGGGGTGAGAGAGGCCAAAAGAAGACAGAGGGGGGAAAACAAGAGCTTCACTAGTGAGGGAGGGGGGGGATTCTCCAGATATTGGGAAATAATGAGGGTACACTGTGATGGTACGGAGCATGAAGCTTGACAGACCTTTTTCTCATCAGAGTTGAAGGTCAAGTTTTTAAAGCGGGTTGAGCTGATACCGTGGCATGGGGTGTTTGTGCAGGTTAGTAATGCATCATCAGAGTTGAAGGTCAAGATTTGACAGTGGGTTGAGCTGATACCTTGGCGTTGGGTGTTTGCGCAGATCTCATCCTAAATTAAACACAACACTGATAATTTGTTGTTTGGCAAATGTGCAACATCTGTTGTCCGGCATTTGTTCTGCTAATTGCCCACAGGACCAAAAGTCAAAAGATGACAGGGTTTGAAAGTTGCCCAAATCTTACACAAAATTGGTATATGGAAGGTAAGGATTGTTGGGACATGGTATGGGACATTGGTAAGGTTGTATTAGTATTGGACACCAAGCAGGTATAAGTAACTTGCTCCGGTTCAGTGTCAAACTGTGGGTGAAAGGGTTGTAGCCAAGTATCATGGGACCACCAGTTTCCAAAACCCACTCCCTTTGGTAGACACTGGCACTCTGTAAAGAACAAGAAGAACAAACGCGCCCTGTCAGTCATATATTGGTAATGGGAGAAGCAATTGAAAAGAACCCACCCCATTGGTCTATACAGTAGCAATTGGTGAGATGATTGAGAAACAAGAGAATGAAAAGAAGAGAAGACATAAAAGAACTAATGGTAGTTGTATTCTAAGTTTCCAAAGTTATCACTATAGTCATATCCACCTCCTCCTTCATCATACCCACCCCCACCATCATAATTGTAGCCTCCACCACTGTAACCTCCATATCCTCCAGAATTGTTGTAAATCCAATTTGGTCCACAATGGGAGACTGTGTTGGTCATGTAGTGGGCTCAGGTATCGGAACTAGGACCTGAGAGGTGGAGATGGCAGTGGTAGATCAAAGTGTGGCAATGCGAACCAAAGATCAGGCAGTGATGCTGATGGGCTGATGGAGTAGGGAGCCAAGCACTGGTCTTGATGTTGCAGAGGTGGTGATACTGGGGGACAATTGGAGTAGCAACTTCAAGTTCTGAGGCGAGGTGTGTGCTCTTGCTCATTGTCCAAGTGGGGGTATGGTTGTCCGGGAGGCTGAAACTCTGGTTCTTCATCCAAGTAAAGGGAAGAGTGTCTGAAACATTTTGGCTCTTGCTCTTCCAAGTAGGGGGACATGGGTTGGAGATGAAGTGGTAACGCTGGTGGAGTTTTGTAGTAGGGAGCCATGCTCTGGAGAGACTGTAGATTGAGTCAAAGCTCATCATCTTGTTGGGTGGTATCAAATTGTTGGCCAGGATTGCTTGGGGAATTTCTTGCATCATTATTAATGACAAACTCAACAGATGATGATTGATCTTCTGGATCTTCAGAATAATCTGACCTGCAATCCTCTGGTGGTGCAGAACAATCCACAAGCTGGGGAGAAACCATGGCAGGAATAAATAAATGGTTGGAAAGCTTTGCAACAGTTTCAAGTGTGTCTTCTGCCCAATTAAGTGTCTTTGGATGGGCCTCTTGGAGCTTTGGACATGGATTGGAGTGTAGTCTTGGATTTTGCTTCCTTCAAGCCACAGACCAGGCAGTAGGACCCCGCCAATGAGAGCAGGAAGTAAAATAAGAGCAATGAGGGTGATATCTTTGTGGATTGAGTTTAGTATAGTGGAATGAAGGAGAAAATGAGGATTTGGTATGCTGTAGGAAGATCTGTAGATCTTGGGGGAAAGAAAGAACACAGTCTACAGCAGCACAGGGGTTGGCCAAAATTTTTGATGGACTAAAAATGGGGGAGGGGAAAAGGAGAAGAGGGGAGGAAATAGAAGAAAGGTCTTGTTGGAATGGAGTGTTTAAAAAAAACGGAGATCTTCAGTGGAGCTGGTAATGCAGGCTCATAATCTTTTGGGACAAGGTATGGGAAAATGGTAAGGTTGTATTAATAGGGGACATGGAGCAGGTTTAAGTACCCTGCTGCAGGTCAGTGTCAACCTGTGGGTTACAGGGTCACAGCCGAGTAGCATGGGACCACCAGGTTCCAACAAGGGTGTGATTTGAGATTGAAGGATCTTGTAAATTTCTGATATGATGATACAATGTGCAGGCAACAATCTTAGCTCCCTGGTTGTTGGAATGGATTCTCCAATGCTTTGGTGCTTTTTCCGCAAAGCAGCCAAACATCATTACCAAATGGAAGCTTGAGAAAATTAACTCCTACTATTGGGTAAGTAGTGCAGAACATCAAAACATCAATGATGTTTACCATAGAAAACTTACTAAGAATATTTCCTCATAAGTGTCTGAGCAGCGGTGTTTGGAACAAACATCTCAGCGGGATGCAACAATCTAAAACAATCTCTTACCAGTCACAAATCAAACCAATATGGCTTTGCCAAATTAGGAAATTACAAGAACAACCGCCAGACAAAAGATGTTGCACATTGGCCAAAAAACCCATGATGGGCCATGGATAGGAAACTAGCTCTGCCAACAGACAACTTATCACCAATTTTTTCACCTTTAATCCAATTACTTGCTGTTCTCCATGCATATCAAGTAGTGAGTGTTGTTGCCCAAGAATAAAAAGAGGCAAGTGTTTGCTTCCCTCTCAGCATCTATTCAACCATTCATCCTTTTTTCATCTAAAGGCACTATCTTTTTCAGCTACAGCCAGAACATTGAAACCTTTGTTTAATAAAAGAATCTAAAGCCCGATACCAATCATGCTTTCCTCCACCTCTCTTTCCGTCCTGATTGCTTATCTGCAAGCTAGAGTGGGCCAATCCACCCCTATAACAATCAAAGGTTCTTCAGTTATTGAAATTATTCCTTTCATTGTTTCTGCTCTGCAACTGCATTATTCCTTGGAAGCCATAACAGGAAGTCATTACTGATTGTACCTTCCTTTGGCACACTAACTCCCAGCTTCAAAAAAGGTCACTCCCCGGAGCCAATGGCGCCCTCTTCCTGTCCTGCGGATCCCAAGCAGTTCTTGTCAACGTTGAGGCCGCCAACCAATACCTTTGTGGTAATGGCAATTGGCCTAGTGGGTCTGGTGACCCTGGCACCATTGGACATGGTGGCCAGGGTGGCTTTTTTTCTGGTGGCATTGGAGTAACAACACCCGTATTGGGCCAACTGATTCCTGGAGGTTCCGGCCTCTTCCCTGGAAGATCCTTTGGCACAGCAGGCCCTCTTAGCTTCCCCCGCGGCCTGGCCTTGTGGAACATAGCTCAATCTTCTAGTGATGGGGCCCAATCCTCTTTTGTATCCTCTTCCAGCAACCAAGCGTCCCACAACTTCAACAAGTCTTCTAGCTTGCAATTGCTCATGTACAAATGGAGAATGCCACCTGACCCTAGTAGCATAGTTGGTTTCAGTGGCAATATGCACCGGAATGGCGGCAGAGGGAAAAAATTTTAAAATATATTGGGTTAATACTGGATAGTATTAATACAATTTACATCCTTGGCGCAGGGAAACTTGACAAGGATCTTGTACAGGATGCAGTGCCCACATCTGCAATCCCTTTCTGTGAAAGACTTGTGTACTACTTCTGGGAAATATATGTCTATTGGAAATTGAATAATCACAATTCTACAAAAAGCAGATCTTATTATGAATGAAAGTAACATCCTACTTCTGAATGACCAGGAAAAATATCCCAATTCAAACTTTCTTCATTAGAATGTGTCCTTCAGGCCTGTTTTGTTACACATCTTCACTATGAAGTATTTTTCTGGTCTGATTTGTTACAAAATACAATCCACATACTTCTTCCTCTACAATTGCCCCTCCAAATTCTCAGGGTGTTCATGGGCTGGAAATCTGGTGGGTATCTATCCTGGTTTTGGTTGGGGGGATTCTAAAGGAACCCATGTTGACCCAACCTACCTTGAGCTGTCATGGTTACAGTCCTGGCTGTGTTCAGTAAGTACTCTCATAGAGTGGTTTGACCCATGACCACCAGGAACTTCATTTGTTTTTTCAGCTTGCTGATTTTTACAGAGAAAGCTGTCAAAGTAAAAAAAATAAAAGAAAAAAAAATAAAAATTAATATAACCCAAAAGAATCAGGAAATCTGGAGATATTATTACAGAAACTGATTTCCCACCAAAAAATAAGGTAGGTTCACTCACAGGTTGAATTTTAAATGCTTCATATTTAAAATTATTAAATAAAAATTGCCCAAAAATTCAAGGCACCACTATGGTACTTTTGGCCAAATTGATACTTCACAAATACTGTTATGTATAGGTTTCACACCTAAAATTCTGTCAAAACTCAGGTGTTGTGTATATCATAGGGGTTACATGCGGAAATGTGTTTTGTCACAATTCCCACACACAGTCCCACATCCCTACACAACCTCTATGCATCTGTAGCATCATATTATGGCACGCTGATAATCTTGCCACGCACTCAGCATATCCTACCCTGTGCACATTTGAATGAACTGACCCCCCCATCAGGATCTGTTGTGAATAATCTGACAAAAGGTACCATTCAAAAGAGCTACAACCTAGTAGGATCAACGTGGTATATTTAATTTTGGAATTTTTGTCCTCTGTTAATTTGCCTGAACCTTGAGTGAGACTTCTGCATATGTCACCCAAGTTGTGCGGACTCCAAGGATCACTATTCAATATATTTATTCATTGTTGTTTCTCATCTTGTCAACCACTGTCCCGCCCATCTTGTACTTAGACTACTTAAGCTGACATGTTCTCAAGTAAATGAAACATCATCCGTTCTGTCTTACTTTGAACTGGAGTGCCCCTCTCTTGACTCCCTAGATCCGTTCCTCTTGACTTTACAAAGACTTCATACCATCTTCTTCAACCATCTCACCGGGGCATCTAACTCAAAATTTTACACAGTTAAAAGCCAAAGCTCCCTTCTAAACTTTCACAGTGGCAATATGAATGGAAGCCATCTCTCAAATTCTTTACCAATGCCTTATATTAAACTTCTTGCCTTGGTCGCTTGGCTCTCTTAAAATTAATCATGGTTGCTTTCTTAGCCTGTTTTCTTCAATCTATATTCTTGAAACCGCTACGACTTTGATCATTGTTACTCAATTGCTTTTTGCGGACCAACTTTTGACCAATACTCTGCCCTAACTCAACAAAATCGCAAATATTGTCCTACAATCTTAGCCTGTTCCTCAAGATCTAGTCGCTTGTGTTACTTCCTTCATCAATTCAACCATTACGTTGTCACCACCTTGAATCTTCAATCTTGAAACTCTTTTTTTGTTCATTCAATTCCTCCTGACTTTGGCAACACAATCCTCAAATCACCTCATCGCGATTTTGACCATCTTCTCTCCATTGTTGTCAAGCCCAGCTGTCCCATGGTTGCTTTCAGGACAATCAGTCAATCCATCTAGTTCCAATCCATACATCTGCCTGTTACTGCTCATTTTCCCAACCTCACCATCAATCACCATTCCCAACATTCAATCAGTTGTTTGCTTGGTCACTCCTCAAGTAATATTGCTTGCGTCCTGCTATTTGATCCCAATTGACCAATCAATCCATTCAAAGTCCTCCGCTTGGCCATTTGCTTGTTGCAATCTCAACCGTCCCTGCTCAATTGGTTTTGTTCAATCATCTCAGCTCTCTTATTGGTCCGGCAATTCATTCCACCGCAACAATCAAGACTTTGAACTATTGGTCAACTCCTCAAATACCAATCTTGCACCTGCTTGCACCTGCTTGCCCCTGTTGCTTCAAGTCGTTCAATTTATCACCTATTGACCTTGCACTCGCTTGTTCAATCAATTGCCCTCTCAGCACAATCCTATGCCAATTTGATTGGTCTATTGCCATCTCCTGTCAACCTCATCATTAATTTGCTTGGTCCACTCATCAAGTACGGACCTTGCGCCTGTTGGTCCTATTGCTATCTTTGCTTTACTACAACCGCTATAATCTCATCTTGTTGCCAACTTGTGCTATCATTGATTCAATTAGGTCCAGTAGCTACCCTATAAAGTCTTCCATCACTTCTGCTCCTTTGTGAGCTAAACTCTTTAAGTAATTGTTGTCCAGAATAGTCTGGGGTTCAAAGATTGTGATTAGAGTGTTTGTTACTTGTTAATGGAATAGGCTCAGATGTAGTTTAAAAATCACAAGAATCTTTTCTTTTCCAATAGAATAGGCCTTTATTGTATTGTTCAAAAATCATTTCATTCTATTTTTGAAATGATGGATAGAATAGGCATACAAGAGAGCAAAAGGCTTCAACTCTTTATTTTGTTTTAACTCTCTCAAGCTTCATGCAAGCAGGTGTGTTGGAATTTTTGTCCTGTGTTCATTTTCCTGAACCTTGAGTGAGACTTCTGCAGTTGTCACCCAAGTTGTGCGGACTCCAAGGCTCACTATTCAATATATTTATTGATTGTTGTTTCTCATCTTTTCAACCACTGTCCAGCCCATCTTGTACTTAGACTACTTAAGCTGACATGTTCTCAAGTAAATGAAACATCATCCGTTCTGTCTTTTTTTGAACCGGAGTGCCCCTCTCTTGACTCCCTAGATCCGTTCCTCTTGACATTACAAAGACTTCATACCATCTTCTTCAACCATCTCACCGGGGAATTTAACTCAAAATTTTACATTTAATACCATTAAATAAGCATGAAAAATGCTTTAAAAACCTTTAAAAGAAGTTATGATCTATTTTGAAGTATTTCCAATTAGAAATCAAATATTAAGAATGACCACAAGAAAGGTGTATCCTAATCTTTGAAGACCACAAAACACAACAAGGAATGGCTGCAAACACTATTAAAAATGAACTACATGATCAGCAGATGATGGCCACATCTGACCACTTCAGCTCAATATCAATAGTACAAATCAACAATAAGTGCAAAACAATAAAAAGAACATAATAGAATAACAAAAGATCCTGTAGCTAAAATAGAACAGAAGTCCAGCAGATCTGAGATCAGCTGATTGACATCACCAACTGAACATGCAAAAAAATGCCCTGGCTTGCTTTCTGGCCTCAGCCCATGGGCAGAACCCTCCCTAAGTGCCCTGAGAAGCTCTTTATCACCCCAAAAAGGTATCTATACACACCAATTTGGACTCATTTGGAACCATCAGTTTAACAGGAAGTTATTATTATCAATCAGAAACCGTTTCAATGTTAATCAAGGGCTTATAAAGAGAAAAGCCAGTATTTCATGACTTAGTCTTCAGTATTATTATTATTTCCCAAAACCCAATTGACCTGATTTGTTAAAAGTTAGTCAAGGAATCAACCCAATCTGCTCTGAAACCCTTTACCTGAACCTTTGCAGGATTTCTGTGGATGATTTCTCAAAGTTACTGGTTCCCTTCCTGCCTTGGCCTGAGGAGATGACTATAGTACATAAAGCTGGTGCTAAAAACTAGAATGCAGACAGTTCAAGTAGAGATACTTTAAATAGTGATTCCAGCAACCCAGTTTATGATCCAGAAGATCATGATATCTTCCCCATCTTGAATATTAACTTTCTTGAATTAGCAGCTCCAATCTTGGGAATCCACATATGTGAATTAGATGCTGCTTTTTTTGACTTAGAAAGGAAAGACTAATCCCCTGGTCTTAGGTTATTGATCACTTTTATGGAATGTAAGTCGCCAGAACCTGCTCTGGTTAATAGCATTCCGGCAACACTCCTGAACCCATACAAAGCTGGTAGATTGGCTCTTTGGGATGTTCATCTATATTATAGGCATCATGACTTCAGTGTACTAACCATGAGTACAACAAATCACATACAGATTATATTGAAAGAATGCCATGATAACTGCTCATCAGTAAATCTCTCTAATGAGAGAACCTAGAAAAGATTAAACAGACTGCTTGGTGTAAAAATTGGAGAGAAGCAACCATTGAGTATGTTGCTAGTTGCAAGAATTGCCAGAAATCCAATTGAACCACTGGCAAGAGATTTGGACTTTGAAAAAAGATTTCTGAATACAAAAATAGATGGGAAATCATAAACATTGACTTTTTCAATGGACTACCCAGAGGAAGAACAGACTCCTAAAACTCTGTCTTAGTTCTATATGACAGGTACTCTAAGAAAGCAAAGTTTTAACCTAAAAATAAAGAGGATACTGCTATGAATTTGGCTCTGCTACTTTGGAATAGGATTACAGCTGATGTGATATACCAAAAGTTAATATCAGTGATAGAGACGCCAAATTCACTTCTGAATTCTGGAGAAATTTAAATTATGTATTGGGAAGTACCCTCTCATCTTCTACTGCATACCATTCTCAGACTGATGGGTTTGCTGGGAGAATGATCAAACCTCTAGAGGACATGTTATGAAGATTATGCAGTTTTGGTCTAGAATAAAAGAATACAGATGGATAGTGTCATGACTTGGTGAGCTTACTCCCAGAATTGGAAAAGGCTTATAATAGTAGCAAAAGGTCCACTACTAAAGAACCACTTTCAGGATGGATTTGGGAGGGTTAAAAACCCTCCAGGATGGATTTTGGAGGGTAAAAAACCCTCCAGGATGGATTTTGGAGGGTAAAAAACCCTCCAGGATGGATTTTGGAGGGTAAAAAACCCTCCAGAATGGATTTTGGGGGTTAACACAACCCCTCCAGAATGGATTTTGGAGGGTTACAACCTTGCCAGAATGGATGATGGGGGGTTTGAAACCCTAGACAATGGATTATGGAGGGTTAAAACCCCTCCTGAATGTGTTATGAGGGTGGTTAAAATACCTCCAGAATGGATTATGGGGGTTGCAAAGCCACCAAAATTGATTTTGGGGGGTTAAATTCACTCCAGGATGGATGATGGAGGGTTACAATCCCTCAAGAACAGATTTTGCATGGTTGTAACCATTCTAGAGAAGATTGAGCATGGTTTTAACCATTCCAGCCCAGATTGTGGAGGGTTGAAACACCTCCAGAAGGGATGATGGAGGGTTACAAACCCTCCAGAAGGGATGATGGAGGGTTACAACCCCTCCAGAAGGGATGATGGAGGGTTACAACCCCTCCAGAAGGGATGATGGAGGGTTACAACCCCTCCAGAAGAGATGATGGAGGGTTAAAACCCCTCCAGAAGGGATGATGGAGGGTTACAACCCCTCCAGAAGGGAAGATGGAGGGTTAAAACCCCTCCAGAAGGAATGATGGAGGGTTACAACCCCTCCAGAACGGATGATGGAGGGTTACAACCCCTCCAGAAGGGATGATGGAGGGTTACAACCCCTCCAGAAGGGATGATGGAGGGTTACAACCCCGCCAGAAGGAAGATGCAGGGTTACAACCCCTCCAGAAGGGATGATGGAGGGTTACAACCCCTCCAGAAGGGATGATGGAGGGTTACAACCCCTCCAGAAGGGATGATGGAGGGTAACAACCCCCTCCAGAAGGGATGATGCAGGGTTAAAACCCCTCCAGAAGGGATGATGGAGGGTTAAAACCCCTCCAAAAGGGATGATGGAGGGTTAAAACCCCTCCTGACCTTCCAGGATCATGCCACAACATATAGATTTGGAGCCGCTCTTCAATATTGCAGCAAGATGCCCCAGAAAATCATTGATTGGATAAAAAATGTTTGTGTCAGTCTCCTGGATGCCAAGACCCTTTCTTTCCTTTAGCTACCAGAAGTGATATAATAGATAATAAATATATTATTCAATAAATGCAGAAAAAATATGTAAAATATTTGGAAAGTGCTATTCCAAGGTTAATTGGTATGATTCAAGGTTTAATATTATCAATCAATATTAATAAATTGATTATTAAAAAAATGAATAGAGGGCCATGATAATTTTGGGGATATTTAAAACATCTCTTCAGGGAATTCAGTTTGAAAACATATAGACCTGGTTACTTTGGAACCTTTAATTTATATTCTTAAAGAATATATTGCCCAAAGGTAATATGTTTTTAAAATACACAGTGGAGTGTCAGGGCTTGGTAATCAATCTGCCACACCAGAAAAAGGATAATTAAACTCACTGGTATATTATTGAATCCTTTGCGCACCTGTTTGGGATGTGCAGTGATGGTTTAAACCTGTTACTGGGGTTTTAACTTGGAAAGGAGTCTGCATTTAAATATAACTGGGTCTCTGAGTATCAATATCCTCAAAAGAGCTCCTTATTTATAGCTCTTTGAGTCCCAATATTGTCCTTCTGAGGGACACAGGTGCTCAAAGGGATGGATACTAGGGCTAGCGGGGTAACCAGTGTTAGCATATCACGTTTTCCAGGTGCCATAGCACGGGAAATGTCTAATTCCACAGGCTATGGGAATTATTCTACTTTTTAATTGGTGTTTTGGACATGTGAATAACACTAATCTGTCCATATTGTTTATTATTAATTAATTATCCTTAGTAAACATTCCCAGTATGTTGATAACTATTTTTAATAGAAATTCTCATAGATACTCTGATGTCAGGTGGGTTCTCACTATGTTTTAACTTATTGGAGTAAAATTGTGATATTTATTTTACTCCTTATCTTAGAAATTCAGTTTATTTACTAAAAATAAATACTTAAAAATGTAAGTTTTGAAAATTCTTGTTATATTTTTACATCATTAGTTTCCTGAGAATGTTACATAACTATTCATGCCTTACAGTTCTCAAAGTTGTATATCAAAATATTTTAATGTATTTTTAGAAAAAATAGTTATCTTATTTTCGACATCTTTGGTATTTTCAATTATATTAATAAAAAAATATGTATAAAGGTTATTTAGGTATTTTCATACACTTTTATGTATTTTTAGAATATCTGGTATCCACAGGGACATTTTATACATATTTAGAATGTTCCCGTGTAGGTTGTAGCATGTTTACGTGTGTCAGCCTCCTGGATGCCAAGATCCTTGCTATCCTTTAGCTTCCAGAGGTGATAGAATAAATAATATATATATTATGCAATAAATGCAGCAACCTCCATAAAATATTTGGAAAAATCTTATTGGAAGGTTGATTGGGTTGGATATAGTTTAATATTATAAATCAATATTAATAAATTAATTATTAAATAAATTATCAGAGGGTCCACAATTTTTTTGGGGATCTTTAACACCTCCATTCAGGGAATTCAGTTTGAAAGAACTTAGACCTGTTTAATTTGAAACCTTTAATTTATATTCTTAAAGGATATATTTCCCCAAGATAATATGTATATAAAATACTTGGTGGAGTGGCAGGGCTTTGTAACCAAGCTTCAACAACAGAGAAACAATAATAAGACTCAGTTTTATATAATTAAATCCTTTGGGTACCTGTGTGGGATGTGTACTGATGGGTTTAACCTGTTAACTGGGATTAAAAGGTTGTTAAGCAGTTTTAATTTATGAAAAGGGTTGGGGAGGGATATCATTAATCAGAATCAATCCATAAATCACTTAATTATCTCTTATAAGAATTTGATTACCTTGCCAGGGTGTCTGGATGTAAATATAAGTTGGTCTCTGGGTGTCAGCTTTCTACTATGTACAGAGCAACCTGTCATAGCAACACCAAACTATAAAAAAAAATAAAAAAAATGTCTAAATGAACAGGAGAAGAGGTGAAAAATCCATAAGTATTATTGAAGAAATGGATTCCTCACCAAAATTTAGGTAGGGTCACTTGCTGAACTCACCCTTGAAATCCAAGTCCTTACATTTTTAATATAATTAAAAAGAAAAATACTAAAAATTATGACACAATTATGGCACCTTTTGGCCATTTTAACATTTCAAACGTGTTGTCACATATAGGTTTACACCTAAAACTCACTCAGAATTGGGGTTTTGTGTATATTATAGGAGTTACACATTGAAATGTGTTATGTCACAATTCCCGCGTGCAGCCCCGCATCATTAAATACCCCTAAATACTAGTAGTAGCAGTTTCCCCCGTACTAGAGACCGGCACGCTGTAAGACTCCAAACTGCGCAGGGCGTCGGCAGTTCTGTGGAGAGGATAGCTGCTTTTTTAGGCTGCCCTCCTGAGTGTTACAAAAATATTTAAATGTAACCAAGATCAAAGTCCAGAAACTGGTAAACGGGGAACCAAATGTAAGAGGATAAAGATTATAGTAGTTGGTAGCTGGGAGACAACACAATCTGAGGCATGATGATGTTGGGGAAAACTTGAATAGAAGGAGTCAATAATTGTTCAGAGTTCAACAAGACAAGGCAATTGTGAGTGACAATGCCCACAAGCTAATAGCTCTGGTTGTCAGCAGGAGCTTAGGAAAGATCAACTCAATCCCAAACAACCTCCAGGTTCTCAATGAACCTGCCCAACTCTCCGCAATCAAGCGCTTGAAGAGTACCAGTTAAGTGTGGGTGGCCGCACAAAACAAAGCTAATTGTTTGAAGAAGCTCTAGAAGCAAAACAATAACTGATTCAAACAAGGATAACCCAATGTAAAAAATAAAGAGCTTGAGCTCTAGTGAGATGAAAGGATTAAAGAATGAGTGAAAGGGGCTTGTAACGTCAAGCGTAACAGACCTGAGATCAGGAGGAAAAGGACAATCCAGTTGATGTAATTGGCTGAACAGATGATTGAATTCCACTTGAGAGCACCATGGTTTATATAGACTAAATACATGATTGGCTAACAAGTGGTTGAGTGCAAAATGAATAAGGCAAAATTAACATAAGCATTTTAAGTGACATGGTATGTGAAATGCTTATGATTGGACAGTCTGACAATCACAATACAGAAAACACAGCCTAGTTATATTTTACCCATTATTTTAATACTTCAATAAAAACAATAATAAATATCAAATCAATCCAATCAAAGATACTTCAAACTCCAGTGAAAGTCACATATATATAAACTCAAATTATAACACACCCCCTTGACTTGCACTGGAGAAAGTTACTGTCCTAAAAAGGAATCTAACTCTTTTTCTTTAATTAATATAATGTTCTACTAACTGCTGGAATAATTCTAGATACAGGTTAGTGACTGATTAATAAAATGAGCTGAATAACTTGTAAACTCCCTGGGGAATATTTGATCCTTACTGCTATCTTAATGATATCTACTATTTGCTGGAATATTCTTCAGTTCCAATGGTGAATTACTTGTAAGATGCATTGAATTGTTCAAGTTCGGATTTGATTGCATTGAATAGAAAAAATTGAGTTGGATGATTTTCTGAGTTGAGTACTCAAATGAGAGTAAAAAGATTGAAGGATGATTGATACAAAAAAAATGTAGGTGGAGTGTGAACGCAGCAAGAAAACTACAGACCAATCCTTCCAGGTCAAATGGACGGAATAACATGTTGGATGACCGAGAATAGCCCCAAGAGGCAATGCACAATGAACAGTGCTCATAACAAGCATCAGAACCAAGGTGAGCAGCCAGCCCGTCACCAAACTTCAGCCCACAAAGCTGACAAGCCAACATGAGGCCCTTAGATACCAGCTTCCAAGCCGTACAGGACCCTTGAGGTCCAAAGCCTCGGCCAAAGACCAACAAGCACAGACGACAAGCCCAAAACAATCCAGCTCGGTTCCAGCCACTCCACGAGATGGCGGTAACCCCAAGCAGACTGGCGCGGTCCCAACTACCCTTGAGTGGCACAGCTTGCCAACCTTGTTCTCGGTCTCTACTATTTAAGACCTTTGACCATTAATTGTCCTTGTAACAACAATGCTTGTATTATCCAATCTCATCTTCACAACAATTGCATAAATCACAGCTTAAAATCCTATTGTAAAATCGCTCTTGCATCCCATCCAAACCTGTAAAGAACTTTATCCTCCAAATCACATCCTCTCATCTGGCTCCAAATTTCTTCAGATTAACAGTCGAAAGGAAGACACTCCTACAAGCAATGGCACCCCGACAAACCTCCAACCTCACCACCTCCACCAACGAAGCAATCAAGCAAGTAGTCCTTGATGGGGACAATTACAGCCATTGGTTGCAAAGGATGCGTGGATATCTCATGTACAAAGGATTGCTTGAGCTGACCACAAATCCCTTGCCAGAATCACCAAGCGATGAGCTCAAAAGGAAATCTGTTGAGGCCGCAGTAACGCTCTCATCAAGCCTTGATGCAACCATCCTTGCGAGCATGATCACTCCTGAAATTGAGTTTGATCCTTATGCCATATGGACCAAACTGAAGGAAGAATACGCAACAGCCAACATCTACAATGTATACAGGATCTGGAAGAAGTTTGAATCAATCAAATATGACGACGACATCACCACTTTTGTCAACAATGTCAAGCTTTCCGTGTCAGATGCAAGCATGATAGGATTGGTGATACCACCACAGATCCTTGCATGCTGCATCATCTCCAGAGTCACAGACAGGAGGCCTGCATTGATTCAGACTCTCCTGTGCGACGAATTGCTACTGGACAACCCAGAGAAATTGATCAGTAGACTAATCAATATCTCAAACCATGATAGAGCGTCCAAAACTCACGTACCACCCTTACCAAATGCCATTGCCCTATACAGCAACAAGAGAAACTTTGATGACAGGGACGATAGGCCAAGATGCAAGGCAGGAAAACACAACCCAAAGGCAAACCACACGGAGGCGCAGTGCTGGACACTCCACCCAGAACTTCAACCAATCAGACCCATAAAAGGGACAGCCCATCTCACCCAACCGGTTGAAGAACATGAGCCTCTACAGCCACTCAACTTTGGCTCCGGACTACTCCATTCAACTGACAACCACAACCAGTCAATGGTCCTTGACTCGGGGGCTAGTCATCATCTTCTCAACAACCTTGAATGGTTCACCCACACCTGGCCCGCTAACATCACCATATTGACAGGGAAGGAGGGATCCTCCCTATTGGCCACCCAAAAAGGGCCTGCCACCATCAGATTTGATAATGGGGATGTCCTTTGTCTGACCGACTGCCTATTTGTTCCAAATCTCAGCAGAAACCTTCTGTCCCTTTGCAGGCTCATCACCAACGGTGCATCCATAACCTTCCAAGGGTCCTCAGCACTGGTCCAAATTGACAACAGTCTTGGGATCAAATGCAATGTTGAAGGGGGGATTCTGGCGGTTACGGCCAGGCCCATCCCGCCGACCAGAGCGAGTGCCTTGCTCATCACCTCCGCTGCCAACTCCTTCCACGCATGGCACCAACGACTTGGCCATGCCAGCATGGCCAGGATAAAGGCACTCCTCCCTGACATCTCTGCAACCAACAAAAGACCCTGTAGCGTGTGCATGAAGGGAAAGATGGTCGGCAGGCCCTTCTCCAGCAAGTTCGATCATGCTGACGGCGTCCTAAGTATTGTGCATGGAGACCTATGCGGACCCATCACACCATCAACCAACAATGGAATGAGGTACTTCTTCACCCTTGTGGACCAACACTCCGGTTACATTAGTATATCCCTCCTAAAGACAAAGAATTGTGCAGTAGAGTCATTCATCAACTTCAAGAACTTCTTCGAGAAAAAAACTGGTCGGTCCATCAAGAAAGTTATCACTGATGGCAGAGGAGAATTCTGCAACAGGGAGCTTTCCTCTTTTCTGACGCAGCACGGCATAACCCACAATGTAGCACCTCCATACACTCCACAGCATAATGGGTTCGCCAAAAGGGCCAACAGAACAATCATCGAGATGTCCAGGTGCATGCTGGTGCAGGCAAATGTCTGCCCTGAATGGTGGGGGGAAGCAGTTATCACTGCTGCCGCAGTCACTAACTGTCTCCCTTCGTTGTCTAAAAGCAAGCAATCTCCCCTGTCCATCATGTTCAAGAAGACAGTCAACCTCCATACTCTCAGGCCCTTTGGCTGCATGGCATGGGTCCTCAAACCGGACCAAAACCGACAATCAAAATTTGATGAAGTGGCTTGGGAGGGTGTGTTTGTTGGTTACTCTAACGACATGTCAAGCTACAGGATTGTTCGGCAATTAGACCTCCGGGTAATCATCACAAAACATGCAAGATTCGAGGAACTCATCTTTCCAACTCTGAGGGCCATCTCGCCCAGCATTGATTATCCCCTTGACTATAAGTACCCCATCTTTGCTGCCGACTATCCTCTTCCCTTCCATGAGACTGACCTTGATCATCTGGAGGATGAAAGCCGCTCTGAATTAGAAAGCCCCGTTGCTGATGGCATGGCCTTTGCTCAGGACAACAATGCCGCTGGCCCCACTCAAGCT
Source organism: Puccinia polysora (assembly GCA_025617555.3). Lineage (NCBI taxonomy): Eukaryota > Fungi > Basidiomycota > Pucciniomycetes > Pucciniales > Pucciniaceae > Puccinia > Puccinia polysora. The sequence goes on from CM062618.1 coordinate 39,939,994, forward strand.
CTGGACACTCCAACCGAACCATTGCATTCCGAAGACCTTCCCCAACTTCCCTCCAGGGGGATTATAGTCAAAGGGCCATGGCATCCAACCTTGATTGAAGCCAACCTGAACGAAGACAACATACACAACTTTAGTCGGGTCAGAAAGCCTGTTGTCTAACTCACACCAACCTCCGCCTCCGATCCGAAATCCCACCGGGAAGCAATGGAGTCAATCGAGTCAGGCAAATGGAGGGAGGCAGAGGCAAAAGAGATCCTCAACATGGAAAAGCATTCAGTGTGGATTGAAAGGCCAAGGAGAGCCTTGGATGCTCCCATTCCCTCCACTTGGGCTTACCGCAGAAAGCTAGGCGCTGACAACCGAGTAACTTAGTACAAGGCACGGATCTGTGCCCAGGGCTTCAAACAAACTCACGGTTTGAATTTCCACTCCAAGTATGCCCCCACAGGACGACCCGAATCCCTCAGGATTCTTATCTCGCACGCCATCACCAATAACTTACGGGTTCACCAACTTGATGTTTGGAGCGCATTTCTCACATGTGACCTTGAGGAGGAAGTCACCTTGCTTCCCCCCCATGGTTACCCGGCAAGCAAGGGCACAGTACTGGAGCTAAGGAAGGCAATTTATGGATTGAAGCAATCCTCCAAAGTATGGTATGACAGGCTCAGTACATTTCTCACCTCCAAGGGGTTCCTGGCTTCCAAGAGCAACCCGTGTGTCTTCTTCAGGCAGGGAATCTGTCCCACCTGGATCTTTACGCATGTGGATGACTTAGCCATTTTCAGTGAACATCCTGAAAAATTCAAACATGAGATGTCGCAGGAGTTTGACATCAAATACCTTGGTGAAGCCTCCTTTCTGTTGGGGATGGCAATCAAACAGTCATTGAACTTGATTGAAGTCAGCCAGACCCGCTACATAGAACGAAAACTTGAAGAATACGGGTTTTGCTCCCTTCACCCAGTGGGCTCGCCCATGCTTGCCAGAAGCCAGCTGCAGCCTGCTTCCGATGACAAACATTCCGAATACCTGCGTGGCACCCAGAACTACCGTGCGCTCATTGGTTCTCTAAACCATCTTTCCGTACTCACAAGACCGGAAATAGCCTTCTCCGTCAGTCACCTGTCCCAATTCCTTGACAAGCCTAGCTTAAGACACTCCCTTGCGGCCACTCGAGTATTCCAGTACTTAATTGGAACCAAGACAATGGGTCTCACCTTCCGCCGGAGCCATCAAGATCTCTTAGCCTTTGCGGATGCCAACTATGCCAACTGCACAACTACTAGGCGATCCGCCACCGGTTTTGCGGTGTTAATAGGCACCAACCTGATCTCATGGAAAGCCGCCAAACAGAAGACGGTTTCGCTTTCCACTGCTGAGGCGGAATACAAGGCGCTGTCCGACGCATGTAAAGAAGTGATGTGGGTAAGAGGTTTCACCAAAGAGGTAACCTCCGGGAACGCCACCGCCACTGCAGTCATTCACATTGACAACAAGGGTGCCATTGACCTGGCCAACAGCAGCATCAGCCAAAATGGCTTCAGAACCAAGCACGTGGACGTTAGACTACACTACGTGCGGGAACTCATTTCAGCCAAGGAGGTTCGCCTCCAGCACATCAGCACGGCAGACAATGCTGCCGACTTCCTCACCAAGGCATGCCCCAGGCCAGCCATCTTGAAAGCTCTAGCTCAGCTCAATGTCATCCGCACTTCCGATCCTGGCCATGCCGCCAGGAGCGCGGGGGGTTGTTGGATGACCGAGAATAGCCCCAAGAGGCAATGCACAATGAACAGTGCTCATAACGAGCATCAGAACCAAGGTGAGCAGCCAGCCCGTCACCAAACTTCAGCCCACAAAGCTGACAAGCCAACATGAGGCCCTTAGATACCAGCTTCCAAGCCGTACAGGACCCTTGAGGTCCAAAGCCTCGGCCAAAGACCAACAAGCACAGACGACAAGCCCAAAACAATCCAGCTTGGTTCCAGCCACTCCACGAGATGGCGGTAACCCCAAGCAGACTGGCGCGGTCCCAACTACCCTTGAGTGGCACAGCTTGCCAACCTTGTTCTCGGTCTCTACTATTTAAGACCTTTGACCATTAATTGTCCTTGTAACAACAATGCTTGTATTATCCAATCTCATCTTCACAACAATTGCATAAATCACAGCTTAAAATCCTATTGTAAAATCGCTCTTGCATCCCATCCAAACCTGTAAAGAACTTTATCCTCCAAATCACATCCTCTCATCTGGCTCCAAATTTCTTCATAACACAATTGATGGTGATGAGGTCAAAGAGGTAGTGAGCCTTAGGTTGACTGATTCCTGCCAATCTTAATTGGTTGATGGATTGATTGATCACCCAATGGGGCATTGGAAACGGAAGCAATGCTAGCTTGATTGAAGGATTTGTTGAGCCAAGATACTAGAGCTCAAGTTCCAAATAGGATCAAGAATTGAGGATCCGATTGACTTGAGGTGATCTTGAGCTTGAGATCAGGATCAATGTTGGTGGTCGGAGCTAGATAGGAACAATAGATCCAAGGTCCGACCAATGTTCTCGAGATTTGTCTCCACCGATGTTCTCAAGATTTGTCTCCAGATTGAATCCAAGCGAGTCAAGTGAAGCAAAGAACGAGATGATTGGGAGAGCCGACTGATGGAATATAGATTGAGATAGTGGTAATACAGCTGAGGAGAGTATTTTGACTCTCAAAATTGTTAGTTGCATCCATCTCACCGCCAAGACCGACTTCAACAACAGCAAGATCCAATTCAAATTGAGGCCTGGAGAATAAATCAAATGCGACAGAGGTCAAGAGTTCAAAGGAGCTGATGTCAAGGTATTATCTTTCAACCAACTTCCGAACGTAAAATTGAGAGTCTTCAAACATTTCCAAACGTAGGATTGAGAGTCAAACCTTTCCCGTTTGTACCAGCGACGTGAACGATTGGAATCTTGAGGTGCGGATGATCCAGAAAGTGTTCAAGGGTGGCAGATTGAGCAGCAAGGTCGTTTTCGGCGTATTTTGTGCGAAGGAGATTCCAAACAGCTCGTCCATGGAATCTTTTGTTGGTCAATAGGGTTGTGCTTACCAATGCCAGGTTTGATTGCTTATGAAAGGGTCTGGTTCAATGTCACGAGATTAAAATGATGTGGTTATACGGACATTGTTCCCTCCAAGTTTTTAAGAATCCATGGTCAACTTTACCGTCTGAGTCAATCAGGATTTTGAAACAGTTGACAACTTTGATTTTCTTTCCGAGCTGCATGCCAATCAGGGCGCCATAGATCTTGATGTCTGACCTGTCGGATTGAAGTTGCGTCCTCGTGAGATGGTTGGAGACATTGAGGATGGGTAAAGGATGTAGACTGATATCCAAGTTGGAGACAATTGATAGATTGATGATTTGGATGTTGGCAGCAGTCATTGCCATTGATGGGCCGCCAAACGGGTGACTTGGCTGAGTTTAATTTAGCAATTCAACTCTTTTCTTTGGCTCCCTCTGCTTGATCCTTGGAAATCCTACCGGTCACAATCTCCAGTGCGTTTATTTGTCAAATTTAGCTTCCATTGGAACAACCCATATTGCGTAGTATTGTTGATGGCCATTCCAGAGCATTGAGGTGAATGGATGGGATGAGCTTAATTGTCAATGACAAGGCTCATCCTTATCTCACCCTCTTGCCAAAAGAGTCAAAGATTGGTTTCAGGATGAGAATATTGAAGGCGAACAGTTAAATGAAAGATGGTGTGCTCAGGTTGAGCATAGGCTTTTAACCGTTTGAAAAATAAAGAGCTTGAGCTCTAGTGAGATGAAAGGATTAAAGAATGAGTGAAAGGGGCTTGTAACGTCAACCGTAACAGACCTGAGATCAGGAGGAAAAGGACAATCCAGTTGATGTAATTGGCTGAACAGATGATTGAATTCCACTTTAGAGCACCATGGTTTATATAGACTAAATACATGATTGGCTAACAAGTGGTTGAGTACAAAATGAATAAGGCAAAATTAACATAAGCAGTTTAAGTGACATGGTATGTGAAATTCTTATGATTGGACATTCTGACAATCACAATACAGAAAAAACAGCCTAGTTATATTTTACCCATTATTTTGGTACTTCAATAAAAACAATAATAAATATCAAATCAATCCAATCAAAGATACTTCAAACTCCAGTGAAAGTCACATATATATAAACTCAAATTCTAACACCCAACACTTCTCAAGGGACTCAAGAGTAGTGTGGCGGAATTCAACTTCAAAAGAGATGAAGGGAGGCTTAACACTCCAAGTTGTAAGCTTAATAAAACCTATTCAGTCAAACGTGACTGGTTCCAGAAAGATAATCAAAGGATGATCAGGACCAGTATGGTTGGATAAAGGGATCAGGAGTGGTGTAACAGATTCAATAATTCAATTAGTCAAATTCTTATTCAACCAGAAAAGCTATTGGTTGGTGATAAGGATCAAAGATCAAGGGGTTTGATTATGGAGGCTCAAGGATCAAGGGGCAATCATAGATATACCCAAATTTTTGTCTCAGATGAAGGGGAATGAAGACCCCACGGATGATGTATTTCAAGAAGATACTGATGATCTTAGGATGTAGTTTGTGTTTAGGATACCATGTGCTGATCTGATGTGATGATAGGATGTGCTGATCCTGCCCGCAAAAGGCAGGGGAGAGCCTCTCATTATATGGGCAGGAGGCCCTGTTAGACTATGTACAAGGGATACTAGAAATGGAGCAGAAAAAGAAAGAATTTTTTTCTTTGAATTCTTTTCCCAAGGTCTCCCAAATGGTTCACCACAATGCAGCTAATTCCGCCACGCGCGCAGCGGATCCTACCCTGCGCGCATCTGGTATTTTCACGTATTTGTTTTACACTTAAAATCCACTCAGAATTAAGGTTTTGTGTATATTTTAGGAGTTACACGCGGAAATGTGTTATTTCACAATTCCCCCGCGCAGCCCAGAATCATACAAATCCCTACGTACTTGTGGTAGAAAATTCCCATGTACTAGAGACCCGCGCGCAGCTCATTCTGCCACGCACGCAGCAGATCCTACCCTGCACATCTGTACTGACTGATCCCCACATCTGGATCCGTTGTGACTGATCTGACAACCAGGTACAGCTTGCAGAGCTACAGCCTAGTTGGTGTTGCCTGGAATATGTAACAAGTTGACATATGCAATAGTAACAGTCTAAAAAGATCTAAACCTAAATAAAATTGAAAAAAGATCTAAACCTAAATAAAATTGATAAAAGATCTAAACCTAAATAAAATTAATATTATCAATCAGACACCATGTCATTGTTGATTAAGTACTTAAAGAAAGATAACCAACTGATTTATGACTTAGTCTGTAGTATTATTATTTATTCTTATTAACCAATCAACCCTTGAAGTTTAGTCAAGCAATCCACCCCATCTGCTCTGGAACCCTTCCTATCATTGCAGGATTTTTGTGGTGAAGTGCTCAGAGTGAGTGTTACACTTCCTGGCTTGGCCATTGTGCTGTTATGCCTGGACATTAGTGGAATAAGCCCTTTCTAAGGCACCCATCTTCATTCCAAGGTACTGGAACTGCCTAAGGAGGGCCCTTGAAGAGAGGTTGTTTTTATGTAAAGATTCCCAGTATTATAATACTGTGGCCCCTCTTTTATATATACATTGAAAACCTTTTATTACCAAACCAATTAAACCTTGCAACTACTCTTATTATATGTTGGGCTGAGGAAATTTGGAGTAGAGAAACAAGTAGAAGGACAAGGTTCACATAGAGCAGTCAAAGAAGAAAAGTTATAAGGACAAGAATACTGAACTGAGGAAATTCAGAGTAGAGAAACAACTTGAAGGATGAGGAGAGAAGATCCTTCTACCAATCTAAAGCTCTGTCCTCAGGTGGACACAGTGATAGAAATTTCTCAAGAAGTGTGTTATGATTAGTAGACATCTGAGAGTTGAAAACAAAGGGCATGTGTGTGAAAATGAGTAAAAACAGACTGAGTAGGGAGGAGTTATGAGAGTGTCACATTAAGATGAAAATGACAGAGATACAACTGAGAGTATATAGGTTGTAGGATTAAAGAGATAGAGGAAAATAGAGAATATAAAAGAAGAAAAGAAAGCATGATTCAGGACAGATAGAAAAGGATAAAGGAACTGAGAAGAAACTACATGGGATTTAAGATGAAAGAGCAGTAATCTCAACACCCCCACTTGCTAACCCCCCGCGGGGAGACCAAACAGAGCTTGATGTGTTTTGAGGAGGACTCAAGACAGCGGTTTGGTTAGCATATCAGCAATGATCTTCTTGGTTCCCACATGATGGACCGTGAAGACCCCTTGAGCCACACATTCCCGGATGAAATGATGACGCGTGTCCATATGTTTTGTGCAGGAATTGTGCTCAGGGTTATTTGCCAAGGCATAGGTGCCTTTGTTGTTGACATAGAGCAAAACTGGACTGGAATTGCAGATGCAGAGCTCAACCATACGTTTTTCCGCCATAGTCCTTCCTTGCAACAGTCCAAGAGAGCTTTATACTCTGCCTCCAAGCTTGAAAGCAAAACTGTCAGGTGTTTTTTGGACCTCCAGAAAACAGAGCCGGCTCCTAACTGGAAAACATAACTTAAAACGGAGCAATGTTTGTCACAATCCTCAGCCCAGTCCAAGTCTGCAAAACCAGCAAGAGTTAGGTGGGAGCCACCAAGAGTTAGACTCATATTCTTGGTGGCAAAAAGATATCAAAGGAAGCAGACAGCCGCATCCCAGTTGTCAATGGAGGGATCCTGAAGGAACTGCAAAAGTTTGTGCACTTAAAACAAAACTTCCAGGCGAGTGCACTGAGAAATCCAGATAAGGGAGCCAATGAGTTGGTTGTATTGGGGGGGAAGGCGGAAAATTGACCTTACGTTTCACTAAAGACTTGAAGTTCAAACTTGTGGGGGAGATGATGGGGGAAGAAATCAATGGGAGAAATTTGGAAGCAACAGAGCTGATATAGTTCTCCTGCCCAATGGAGACTGTTCCAGATTTGCGGTCTGGCTGGATGGATATGGAAAGGAAGAGAGAAAGATCCTCATCAGATCCAATCGTGAAACACCCCCCAATGTCTGCAATGAATGGGGAGAAAAAATCTGGAGTGCCCAAAATGGCAAGATTGTCCACGTGAGCCATGACAGCACCAAGGAGTATACCTCCCCGTAGCTGGAAATATAGAAAAGGGTTGTAAGATGATCTAGTGAGACAAAGGGAGAGGAGGGCGGAGTTGAGCTTGACATTCCATTGCCAAGGGGATTTTTTTAGACCATAGATTGCTCTTGAAACTTTGCACACCCAATCCGGGTGTAATGGGTCTTCAAAACCCAGCAGTTGAGACATGTAGATTGGTTCCTCAAGATGTCTGTTGAGAAACGCGGTTTTGAAATCCACTTGACAGCCAACCCATCCTTTGTTGCCAAGGAGGCTGAGCAGAAGTTGGAGTGTCTCAAGGCAAAGAGTTGGAGCAAAGAATTCGGAAAAATCAAGCCCATGGACTTGTGTGAAACCCATGGCAACAAGGCAGGCCTTGAGCTTGATGATCAAACCTTCAGCCTTTTGTTTCACCTTGAAAATCCATTTGCATTGAATGATCTTCCAAACCGTTGATGGAGGAACCAGGACCCAGGTGTTCATTCCACATAAAGATAAGATCTCCTCATGAGCCAAGAGTATCCAACAGGAGCAATGTGGGTTTTTCATCAATTGATTCCAGGTCTTTGGTGCCACGATATTGTCCTTCATCAAGGCAGAGCAAGTGTGATTTCCAAAACAAGAGGGAGAACGGGGGATTCTGGAGGAGCATTGTGGAGTGGGGGGAGAAGGCCTTGACGGAGGTGAGGAGAAAGTCATTGGGGGAGCGGATGGTGGGGCAATTGGAGCAGAGAGAGGAGGTCGTGGGGGGAGAGAGAGGGGAGACTGAGGGAGAGGAAAAAGAAGAGGATGGAGAGGAAGGATGGGGAGGGGAGGGAAGAGAGTATGGGATAGAATAGGGAGAGAGAGGGGGTGGGAAAATCAACCTGTTGAAAGTTGAAGAGGATATGGAGTACGGAACAGAAGAAGAAGGTTGGAAATGAGCAGTGGGTCAGGGAGAACTTTCTGGGAGGGGTGCAGGAGGAGAGGCAAGGAGAGGAGAGGCAAGGAGGGCAGGGGTCAGAAGATTGGGGGGGTGGAGGGAGTAGGCAGGGCGGCAGGCCGGGAGTTTCTGATGGGAGAGGGCATAACACCGGAGCCTGGAGGAGATTTGGGAGCTTGGGAATCCACCGGCCAGGAAAACTCCATGGGATCAGGAGGAGAAGTTGCAACCAGGGCTTGAAGGGGTCCAGCGTAAGGGAAATTGGTGTTGTCAAAGATGACGTCCCTGGATTTGATGACCTTGCAACACTCAAGGTCCAGAATTTGGTAACCATTTCCGTCCAAGAGATAAGACAGAAGAACTGCCTTACAAACCTTTGGTTCAGGCTTCAATTGGTTAGCTGAGGTACTTTGTACCATACAAGGCAACCAAAAGAATGAAGATAGGAGGGGGAGATATTGCTGTGTTGGAGAATGGCGTTTGCTGACACAAATCCATGCAGTGTTTTGCAGGGGTAAGAATTGAATGCAAAAAGGCAGTGGTGAAGGGCATCAGCCCAGTATGACTTTGGCATATGTGAGGAAGAAAGACAGCATTGTATTAGGTTAAGGATGTTCCGGTTTGAACGCTCAGCAACTCCATTCAACTGAGGGGAGTAAGGAGGGCGGGGTTTGTGATGGATAACCTTGGATAAAAGAAATTCTTGCAGGCTGGTGTACATGTATTTGCCGCCGTTTTTTGGTGCGCAGGGACAGAACCAGGTGGTGGAAATGAGCCTCAAAGAATGAAATGAAGGATTTGATTGAGTTGGGGGCGTCTTATTTTAGCCTTAGAGGATAGGCAAAAAGAGCTTTGGAGCAGTCTTCAATGAAAGTAATGAAGTACTTAAATCCTTCTCTGGAGTTAACTTCAAAACATCAAATATCTGAGTGTATGATTTTTCCAGGGGTGTTGGATCAATAGCTTAGTCTTGAATGGAAAGGATTCCACAAAATCTTGGATTGAATGCAGGTGGTGCACTGGTGGGTGGCTAGTTTGTTGTTGGGTTCTGGAGTGATCCCAACGTACTTGAGCAGTTTTCTAAGCGACTTCAAATTAAGATGAGTAAATATATGGTGGTAAACAAAGAGACTGTCAGCCGGAATGTTGGAACAGGTTGAAAGGGCTGTCTCCTGGTGGCTCACAAATTTACATGGGATATAGTAGATGTTTCCTTTTTGATATCCCTGGAGGGTGATGGTAAATCCTTGTCCAAATGTTCTTGTTAGCAAATTTTGCATCCTGTGAAGGTGAAATCAACTTTATAGCCTGCGTCGCAGATACTCAAGATCAACATAAGAGGTTCATGTAGGTTTGGCACCAGAAGGGCCTTGATCTTACCAACTGGTAGGGACATGGATCCTTCTTTGGTCAAGGTTATAGATGATCCATTGACTAGTTGGATGGAGATTGACTTTGATTTTTGAGAGTCAAGTTGCCATGAATGAGGTGTCATAGTAAGCAAACATCCGGATTCAAGTTTGAAGTCAACATTTCAGGATGGGTTTGTAATTGCTTGGGCAAGGTTACAGGAAGTATATCCTGCATGGATGACAATTTCTGAATCAGAGAAGTCAACCTCTTCATTTGTGTTGGTGTTCTGATCTGATTTTGTAATTTTTGCTTTGTGATTGTTTGAGGTTGTTGGTTTGGTTTGGTTTTGCTGCTTGTTTCTTTTTGAGATAGAAAGAGCCTCCAGAACCTCTGTGCATCTCAAGAAACAATTTCCCTTGGTCTTACAGTTGGTACAGTAATAGATTTTTGGTTGGTTCTATGTGTTATTGTCTTGTTGATTTAGTGACTTGTGATAGTTTGACAATGTTTGCTTTGCCAAGTTTACAGCTTGAAGATCTTTGTTTCTGGTTTGTCTTCTTATTTGCTCCTGCTCGAGAGCATTAATGATCTTAGATGATGGGACTGATTCCTCATTCATCATGCTCAAGACGCATCCTAACCAGTCGTCTGGAAGTGACAGTAGAATGGCAGTAGATTGAAGGTCATCGGCGTTAAGAGGGTTTTTGTTTGTAATAAAGGAAGCATGTTTTTCACCGTACCAGGTTATTTCTGAGAGATGAGTAGTCATTTCCTTATTGTTAAGTTTTGTCAGAAGTAATTTTTGTAAGCAGTACATTCATCCGCCGGAAAAATTATCTTGGTGCGCATCCTGTAGGGCTTTCCACATGCCTATGGAACTTTCTTCATGTTTTTGTATGAATTGAAAGTTTTAGGGATTAATTGATCTTGATATGACTGAACATACTGCTAAGTTATCCTTAGTCCACGTTTCTGTGTTGGGTTTGGAAGTGTTGTTGGTAAGTAAGTATCCTACGCCAGTTGCTCAAAAGTGGATTTGTAGGACCATGGACCAGTTGAGATAGTTTGGGTCTGATCCAGTTGAGCTGAGAGGAAGAGAGGAAGTAGTTTTGAGGGCTGGGTGAACATTATGTCTGTCTTCCATGTCTAATTTTTTATTTTGACACAATCTGTGCCGGATCCTTCTAAAATAGGTGTTTTTCTTTGTGGACAGGTTTATCTGGCAACTCTGGGCGCACAACCTGTTGAGCTGTGGAAATTTAGAGTAGAGAAACAATTATTAGGATGAGTTTCAGGTAGAGCAGTCAAAGAAGAAAAGTTATAAGGACAAGAATACTCACCTGAGTAAATTTAGAGTAGAGGAAAAAGTAGAAGGATGAGGAGAGAAGATCCTTCTACCAGTCTTGAGATCTGTCCTCAGGTGGACACAGTGATAGAAATTTCACAAGAAGTGTGACAGGATTAGTAGACATCTGAGAGTTGAAAACAAAGCACGCCTGTGTGAAAATGAGTAAAAACAGACTGAGTAGGGAGGGGTTATGAGAGTGTCACACTAAGATGAAAATGACAGAGATCAGACTAAGAGTATATAGGTTGTAGGATGAAAGAGATAAAGGAAAATAAAGAATATAGAAGAAGAAAATAAAGAATGATTCAGGAAAAATATAAAAGGATAAAGGAACTGAGAATAAACAACATGGTATTTCAGATGAAAGAGCAGTAATCCCAACATTATATTATTTATATGAGCCTCTAAGTGTGTATTTTTGGCATAATTATTATTAATATTATTCCAGTATTTTTTATCACGCTCTGTAGCTAAAGGACTGCAAGGTTCTTGGTATCAGAGAGCTGACAACTGGGGTTCTGGCCGGGAAATATCCTGAAATAATCCATTTTTAATTATTTATTCCTTGAACAAGTCTATTCCTTTTTTTGAAAAACAAAGTTAACATACTAATAACTTATATCTTGATCCTTTGTTTCTCAAGTGGATCTTAAGAACAATGGAAAATTGGTCAATTATTTTTTCAACCTTCTAAAAAAGAAAAGAGAAGAAAAACCCTGTAACTTTTTCCCTGTTATTATAACTCCTGAGCAATAACAGGAGAAATTGCTTTATTATAAACATCAAGTTATAAAAGACAAGGAAATTGAGCTTGAAAGAATTATAGATTTCAATTCATTATTAAGGCAACATAAGGAGTGGAAAATTAATCAAAGGAAGCTTTATATTTATAAGCTAAATGATCCGGAAGATAAAGTAAAATCCAGAATTAATAAAAGTGTTTATTCTTCTAAAAACATCACCTTATCATGTGAAAATGCAAAAAAATATTAAACTCATATTTTTTCTTTTTATCCATCTCAGTGGATTTTGTTTTTGGTGATCTCATTGAACAGGACCTCCTAGAGGAAGTCCCAGGCAGTGTACCCTTGTACTGACCCTTGGATTTATCCCAAGGTCTGATTGGAACTCACTCAGACCCCCTTGGAATACCCCCCAAGGACAGTTGTGATCCCTACCAAGTGTTGGTACCCTTGAATTTGACTTTAATTAAGTTAAAATATATATAAAAAATTATTAAAAATATAAATACACGAAAAATATTCTTTTTTTTATATTTTTATCACGTAAAAATACAAAAAAATATTAAACTCATTTTTTTTCTTTTTATCCATCTCAGTGGATTTTGTTTCTGGTGATCTCATTGAACAGGACCTCCTAGAGGAAGTCCCAGGCAGTGTACCTTGGACTGACCCTTTGATTTATTCCAAGATCTGATTAGAACTCACTCACACCCCCTTGGAATACCCCCCAAGGACAGTTGTGATCCCTACCAAGTGTTGGTAACCTTGAATTTGACTTTAATTATGTTAAAATATATATAAAAAATTATTAAAAATATAAATACACAAAAAATATTATTTTTTTCAAAAACTTTTTGACAAAAGACTTACTAATTTTTTTGGTGCTATGTATCAAAACAGGTGAAACACCCGCGCAACAGGTAGAGCCCCATTGTATGGATCTCTGCCCATAGGAACCCTTACACGCAAGGAATCCAGTTGTGAGTGCAATGAGGGGGCTCAAACCCGTGAACATAGCATCACTTGGGACAACAACTGCCGCAACTGCAGCCCCCAATTCAACCAACAGACTGTTGGAGAACCACCCATTGCACAAAAAGTTTTCCCAGGAGGATACCTGTCCTCCTATGCCATCTCAGCTGGAATCAACCAAGGAGCAAAGATTCAAATTATTGGTGAAAGGACACGTGAGATATTGGTGATAAAAGTTGAATTGGTAACCAAGACCAGGCTGTGATAATATTTCAGTCAAGAGAAATCATCATGAGTTTGACAAAAAAGAGACATGAGAAGCTAACACAACAATGAAAATAAAACCAACAAGAGTGTGAACAGCTACTAAGTGAGTCACTAGAACTGAGAGTTGAGGATAGTATTGACTAGTTGATCTAAAGTTAGAAGATAATCAGTAACCAATGGCTGGATGAGTTTGAACCTGATATTATTCACTAGTAGCTTAATAGAGAATGGACAAATCCAGCCAGTGTCAAAGGATGAGTTGTTGAGGCGCCTTGAGAGAACTGGAAAACAAAATGGTGAGTCCACTGATCGATAAGTTGAGCTTGGTTGGTCTTACTTTGTCCTGACTGGCTGCTTCAAGTCCTTCTTGACTATTGTTGAGGATTCGATTGATGGATGCTTTAATCGTGGGTAGTAGATTGAGGAGATGATCGTTGTGATTCGTTTGTGAAATCTGATCCCCTGACTGGTACCCTTCATGGTATTTGCGGGTCCAGCAATATTGAGAGTATCCACAGCCAAGAGAGTAATGTTCGCGGGTACATGAGGGCAGAAAGAAAAGAACATGAGAAAGAATAATAAAAAATAAGGAAATACAAGAGGTACACACCTTATTAGGATTGTGCAGTAGGTTCATAACTATCTCTAAAACAATCTTCAGACATTTCATATGGTCTGCTGTTCTCATAATCTGTGAGTAAAGTAAACAACAACAAATGAGAAGATTAGAATTTAACACGCCCCCACAACTTATTGATCAGTGAAAAATAGAACTAAAAGCATTTACTAATTGACTATTGGATGTTTTATTAGCTGCTTTGGTCAATGCGTCGGCTGTCATGGAAAGAGAGGAAATGAGTTTTACTTCTATCAAACCCAGTTTGAAGTCATCTCAAAGGCTTTTTGTCTTAATATCTATGTGTTTTGCTTTTGAATTGGAGCCGAACTTCTTGATTTTGTTGTCCAGTCTCTTGTTGTCAATCAGGTGGATTGGGCATCTCAAGGTGGTACAATAAATATCCTCCATTAAATTTTGCAACCATCTAGCCTCAAGATGGCAGCTTGAGAGTGAGACACATTCTGATTCGGTCGATGAGTGAGTAATGCATTGTTGACGCCTGCTAGTCCAATAGAGGGGACTGCCTTTGAACAAGCAAATGAATCCACTCTGCGAGACTCGAGTTTCTGGATCATCGGCCCACGTAGCGTCACTAAAACATACCAGTCGATTTGAAATGGATCGGGGACCAAGAGTGAGTGTCAATTCTTTGGTGTTGGAGAGATATTTCCACACGTGAAGAACTTCTTCCCAATGAGTGAGCCCTGGATGTTCACAGTGTTTGGCCAGACTAGACACAGAAAAGCTGATGTCAGGTTGCGCCAAACCAGCTTTGAAATTGAGACGTCCAATGGGTGATCAATAGTTGATTTTCAAGTCGGAAAACTTGTCTTGGTCTTCTTGATCTGCTGAGGTTAAGTGACTTCCAGGAGTGAGAGGGGTAGATACAGGCCTACAGTTAATTAGATCGAGTTCTTCCAGACCTTTCTCAATATGGAGAGGTAACAATAAGTGAATGAGTCGGTCCTTTCTTTCTACCTTCATTCCAAGTAAGGTGTCCGGAGCGTGGGCAGATGAATCTTTAAACTTGGCCAGGAATTTCTTTTTGAAATACGACACATTCCCTGCAACCAGGAGGTCATCAACATGAAAGAAAACAACAGTCACCTGATCTTCCCCTAAGTACAGACAGGGATCTCCATCTGATTCTTGGAAGCCTTGTGCTTTGATCCATTCGCTCAGCATTCGATACCAATTTCTGGGCGCTTGCTTGAGTCCATATAGGGATTTTTTAAGTTTGAGATATTTTGATTTTCTGTTACAACCATACGGGGTTTTAATAAATACTTGTTTGTCGAGTTCGGAGTGAAGAAACACCCCCTTCACGTCAAGTTGAAGATTCTCTAGGTCATTATCGACTATGTACGTTAAAACTCCTCTTAAGGAGGAAACTTTTCCAGTAGGCGCATACGTTTCAAAGTAGTCTAAACCGTATCTCTGACTGAATCCTTGCACGCACAGTCGAGTCTTCAGCGTGACTGATTTGTTGTGTGCGTTGTGTTTGATCTTGAAGACAGGGATAGTATTGAGAGGATTAGTTACTTCATTTTTGTCTGCGTCCTCCGAAACTCCTTGGCTTTCTATATTATTGAATTCTTTTAGGGCCGATTCCCTCCATTGAGGTATGTCCATGGCTTCTTGCAGGTTATTAGGAATCTTCTCCGCTAGGAATCCATACCGTTGAGGTTTTGATAGAGTGTCACGATTCCTCAGGGATGATTGCAAGGTGTTTTCTACTACAGAGTTGTTGTCTGACTAGACTTTGCTGACCGATGACTCTTCAGGTTCCAAAGGTGACTCTTCTTTTATGAAGACCTTAGGGGAAGAGTTCTCTATAACCAAGGGAGGTTGTATTGGAGAGATATTTTAGCGGCTATTACTGTTATTTCTCTCTTCATCTATTGCAATTGTTGCTGCCTTCTGCTTGTTGAATTTGACATGTTTGGTGTCTATGATCTTCCCTGATGTAGTGATAACCTTGTACAAGAGCAGCATGGGATTAAATCCAATCAATATTCCTGAAGCTCCTTTCTTGTCCAGTTTGGATTTCACTTCAGTTTCATTCAAGCGATAGGTTAGAGAGCTTCCGATCGGTCTGATGTAGTTTTCAGGTAGGTTCTTCTTATGCATCATTTCCCAAGGTGAGCTCTCTCCTTTCTGCCTTGGGATTTGATTTAGCATAAGACTGCAGCCCCTTACCACTTCATGCCAGACCAATTTTGGTAGATTTGAGTCAGAGATGGTAGCTCTAGCTGCTTCAATGATATTTCTATTGGCTCGTTTGACTCGTCCATTGTGCTGAGAATGGTACGGTTCGGTAACTATTTGATTAAGATGATGATTTTTGTAGTAAGTTTGAAGCTTCTTGTTGACAAATTCTCCTCCACCGTCTGAACATACTTCTTTCCGATACTGATTGGTCTTCCTGCGTTGAGTTTTGATGATGAACATGATAGTATCGGCGGTATCACTTTTGAGTCTAAGAGGAAAGCAACCGATATACCCTGAGTGCGAGTCAATCAGATTCAAAATAAACCTATAACCTCCTTTCGACGTTGGGTTTATTGGTCCTATGAGATCAAGGTGAATCTTTTCAAAGCACTGTTTCGCAGCTTCCTGTTGATTGTTGAACAGTTTCCGGGTGATTTTGGCTTTGTCACAGCTTATACATTTGAATTTTATCTTTTGATCATTCGGTATGGTGCAGTTGAGATACTTTTCCATCCGTTTGATACTAGCATGTCCTAAGCTACAGTGTAAGGTATGTAGGTCTGCATTCAAATAGTATTCTTTGAGAGACTTCTCTCCCATATCAATAATAAAAAGATTATCGATTATTGATCCCGAGAGTAGTGTTGTGCGACCTGCTATTAATTTGAAGGTGCAAGGACTGTGATTCGCGTCCACTTTGAGTTGAGCTCCTTGAGACATTAGTGCACCAAGTGAAATGAGATTCACAGTGGATTCAGGTACCCATACCGCGTTGGATAGCTTGAGATTGGCATCTTTAGTGGTCAGGGCAACTAGTCCCGTCGCTTCAATGGTTATAGCTGCGTCCTTTTTTCCGGTTTGTATCTTTTCCGTTCCATTACGGATAGTAGAAGAATAGAAGAGATCCTTGTCAATTATCATATGTACAGAGCACCCAGAATCAAGGATAAATTGGTTAGTGATTGGATCACTGAGCGCACTTAATCCACAGAAAAAGGGATAGAAATGCGCTTCCGGTTTGTCTTTTGTCATTGATTTCTTACTGCAGTTATGAAGATGGGAGGGTTTCAGTTCAGGAAATTTGAACCAGCATGAGCTTGGAGAGTGAGAGGTTACGGCTGGGTTATGTTTGCCGTTTTCGCATTGAGGACCTCTGTAGAGCGCTACATTGACCGGTTCGGTTTGATCCCCTTGAGCAATCGCCTCATTTTTGAGTTGGATTAAGTGATTGAGTACCACATCTATTTTTATTTCCGTTGTGGAATGCATAATCTGTGACTTCATATTCTGCATGTTTGATGGGAACTTGAATAGTATCAGATATGCTACGATGTTGGAAGGGAGATCAATGCCGACATTGGTCATTTTCTTCAGAAATACCTTGACGGACGTTACAAAAGCTTCAATGTCCCTGTCCATGGTTAGGTGAAGAAAACCGTTAAACACTCTCACTCAATTTTCCAATTGAGACAATGCAAAGTGCGCTTGGGTGGATATCCAGATCAGCTTTGCATTATCTTCATTTTTATCGTCAATGATGTTATTGTACGTTTTGGAATCTAATTTAGCAATGATATGCGCAACAAATTCTTGGTTCATATCTTCATTTAGGTCTATCTGCTTGTCAGGATCGTTCATTGTTTCAAATATTCCACAAAGCTTGAATAGTTTTTCAAACTTCTTTCTCCACATACTATAATTGTCCGCTGTTAGTAGTGGCGTGGATTCAATTAATGATTTGATTGCCAACAATTTGTAGTGCATCATATCCCCCCCTGGTCCTGGCGTGGCGGAAGGTCCCGGTGTCCCCATTTGTTTGGTGTCGGACTTTTAACCGTGATAAAAGTTGAATTGGTAACCAAGACCAGGCTGTGATAATATTTCAGTCAAGAGAAATCATCATGAGTTTGACAAACAAGAGACATGAGAAGCTAACACAACAATGAAAATAAAACCAACAAGAGTGTGAACAGCTACTAAGTGAGTCACTAGAACTGAGAGTTGAGGATAGTATTTACTAGTTGATCAAAAGTTAGAAGATAATCAGTACCAATGGCTGGATGAGTTTGAACCTTATATTATTCACTAGTAGCTTAATAGAGAATGGACAAATCCAGCAAGCGTCGAAGGATGAGTTGTTGAGGCACCTTGAGAGAACTGGAAAACAAAATGGTGAGTCCACTGATCAATAAGTTGAGCTCGGTTGGTCTTACTTTGTCCTGACTGGCTGCTTCAAGTCCTTCTTGACTATTGTTGAGGATTCAATTGATGGATGCTTGAATCGTGGGTAGTAGATTGAGGAGATGATCGTTGTGATTCGTTTGTGAAATCTGATCCCCTGACTGGTACCCTTCATGGTATTTGCAGGTCCAGCAATATTGAGAGTATCCACAGCCAAGATAGTAATATGCGCGGGTACATGAGGGCAGAAAGAAAAGAACATGAGAAAGAATAATAAAAAATAAGGAAATACAAGAGGTACACACCTTATTAGGATTGTGCAGTAGGTTCATAACTATCTCTAAAACAATCTTCAGACATTTCATATGGTCTGCTGTTCTCATAATCTGTGAGTAAAGTAAACAACAACAAATGAGAAGATTAGAATTTAACAATTGGGAACAATTCAAGTTGGCTCAGACCCAGGAGGATCAGCCAGCTGTGAGAATAGTTTTTTTCTGGAAAATAAATCTCAGATTTCTCTGCAAAAGCTGTTCCCAAAGAAAGAAGTAGAAGGCTACGTGCAGAACTGGAATCCTTGGGATCAGTTCGCTTCCTTAAATTGAAAGGACCCAAAAAGAAGAGGTCCTCAGCCCAACAGAAGTTAAGAAACCCAAAGGATTGCAACAGCATAAAATCCCTATATCAGAAGTGGAGAAAGGTGTACCACAATTAGATGTAGAAGCTCTTAACAGCTTTTCTGAAAATGTGTCCCAGAATTTTACTATTCTCAGCCAGTGCTTTGACAAAGTTTATAAACAATTGGACAAATTGAATCTGAGTATTTTCAGAGTGATTGATACCCCGTCTCAGACTATGAGAATTGCTGAGTTGGAAATACACAAATCAAGGATAGTATAAAATCTAGTAAGTTGGAACTGATGGAACATATTGATTGTAACCAATCAATCCTTCAGGAAGATATTCTTGCAACCATGGACTAGCTTAAGGAAGAATTTAAGAAAACTAATCCTACTCCTTCAGCTCATCTGATTAACAAAATTGATTTATTAAAAACAGCCTTGATTTAGAGTTAGGTATGATTATGAATGATCTCAGAGATCTTAAAGTAAATTCTACTAACTCTCCTGTCATTGACCTGGAAGAAATTAGACCAGCTAGGTTCACCAGTTCTCCTTGTGTTCCTCTCAGAACCAGGACAACTTGGAATGAATCTTTCAGACCCAGTCCCACTACTGAAGTGGAAAAGGCTTTGAAGTTCCTTCCTCCTATTACTGAATGGCCTAAAATCTCTGGAGAAGGAGAATACAACCATGTCAGTTTCATTAAATGTATTGATTAAAAACTTGCTTCTGATGAACTTCCTGATGAAATAGCTGTGGTAAGATTGCCCAGACTTTTTGAAGGAGTGGCTCTTGATTGCTTTATCAACAAAAGGGAAGAATTTGGATCTTTATCCTGGAGTTCTTGAAAGAATTTAACAGAGTACACCAGGATCTGGAAAAGAAAGATGATGAAAACTTTTGAACCCTCCCAGTTTTATCCATCTAATGACAAACCTCATAAGGGGTGTTAAGACCAGACAAAGAGGTCAGAATATTTTTACCCAGATTCTGATAAAGAAGAAGTCAATGAAAGGCTTCTCAACTTATTTCCTGGAAAAATCAACCACAGTGTAAGGTTCAGGATGCCTGGGGATTCTGATCTTTCTACCTTGATAGGTGTGTTGGAAGAGACTATTTATATGAATGGTCTCAATAAGAGAGTCAACAGACTCCCCAGGGAACAAAATACTAGGAACAGGCAAGAGTATACTGCCAAAACTGAGGATTCCCCTGCCACTAATCCAACCACCTTAGCAGTCAAGTAGACTCCAGAGTCAAAGAAAAAAGTATGTTGGAACTGTAACCAAACAGGACATGTAAATCCTGATTGTCCTCTACCTAGGAAAAGGTTAATCCTATTGAAGGAGAAGAGTATGATAATCCTGACCCTCACCTTGATGATACTGATGGATCACTTTCTGAGTATGATTTAATGATCACTAACCCTATCAATTTTATTGAAGGAAGTATTGATTCTTCTTTGGACATAAATTCTGTTAATGAGGATTCTAACTTACCTCAAAAATGGAATCCCAACATGATGATTCACCACATCTCTGAGGCTAAGGCGTTGTGTCTAAAACCTTCTGCTGGTAAAATTTACACTTCAGGAAAACAATGCTATGCTACTGGTTTAATCCAAGGATCCCCAGTTAAGTTTATCTTGGACAGTGGAGCCTTTTGCTCTTGTGTTGGTTCAAGTTATTTGGCGAAAAAATACCCAAACTGGAAACTGAACTCATTACCAGTACCTCATGCTAAGTTCAGCCATTTTAATTCTTCTCTCAATGATTTTGGAGTATTGTCTTCTGATTTTTTACTCCCTCACTCTAAAGGATCACTCAAGCTGAACATTGAATCTTTAGTGCTCCAAAATGGGATATGTGATGACTTTATCCTTGGAAATGATTCTCTTTGCTTGTATGGTATGGATGTATTCCAAAGCAAGGGTGGATACTTTACTATAGGGGGAGACTGGAGGAAGAAGTTCCAAATATGCCATGTCAATGCTCAAACTTCTGATTCAACTAATGAAAATCACTTAGAGAGTTTCAATCAGCAATACTTCTCTCAAGCAGCTTTGAATTCCCTTCTCAATGAAGAACAAAAACAGGACATCCTACAAGTATGCGTTGGAAATCAGAATGCTTCCTGTACCAAGTATCACCCCATTGGTTACATCAAAGGACATGATATGATCCTAACTCTGACAATTAAGCCTCCTTACCCACCTGACCTCAGGAGACCTGCTTACCCTTCTAGTCAAAAATCTAGAGCTGCTCTGGAAACTCATATTCAAGATTTGGTTGACTTCCAAGTCTTAAGGAAAGTAGGACACAAAGAACAAGTGGATATAACTACCTCAGTAGTTATAGCTTGTCATAATGATAAGTCAACAATGGTTGGATATTTCAGAATTCTGACAAACTAAACCCAAGCTGATTATTATCCAATTCCAAGGATTTAACATGCTCTGCATAACCTGTCAAAAGCTAAGTAAATTACTACAATGAACATGCTGAAAGGTTTTCACCAAATACCTATCAGCCCTGATAGCTGGAAATTCATGACAATTATCTGTCATTTGGGAATTTATGACTACATGAGGATACCTTTTGGTATTGAAAATGCTCCTTCCCATTTTCAAAGGATGATTGACATAGTCCTAGCATTATTGATCAGACAAGGATCAATGATGGTGTACATTGATCATGTTATAATTTACTCTGATCATTGAAATACTCACATGGACGACTTATGGCTAGTCCTCAAAACCATCTCTGCCATGGGATTAAATGTATCAATGAAAAAGTGCAACTTTGGCTACGGATAACTCAAGGCCTGTCAGCTTTCTACTATGTACAGAGCAACCTGTCATAGCAACACAAAACTATAAAAAATAAGAATATCTGAATTAACAAGAGAATTAGTGAGAAATCCATAAATATTTTTGAAGAAATGGATTCCTCACCCAAAATCAGGTAGGGTCACTCACTGACCCCACCCTTGAAATCCAAGTCCTTACATTTTTAAAATAATTAAAAAGAAAAATATTAAAAATTACAGCACCAGTATGTCACCTTTTGGCCATTTTTGAAATTTCACAGGTGTTGTCACGTATAGGGTTTACACCTAAAATTCACTCAGAATTGAGGTGCTGTGTATATTTTCAGGAGTTACACCTCGAAATGTTTTATTTCACGATTCCACCGCGCAGCCCCGCATCATTACATACCCCTATGTACTAGTAGTAGAAGTTTCCTGCATACTAGAGACCTGCTTGTAGCTAATCCTGCCACGCATGAAGCGGATCCTACCCTGCGCAAATCTTTAATGACTGATCCCTGCATCTGGATCCATTGTGAGTAATCTGACAACAAGGTACCGCTCAGAAGAGCTAAAACCTTGTTAGGGTTGCCTGGCATATGTAACAAGTTGACGTATGCATTATTAATAGTCTAAAAAGATCTCAACTTTAGTAAAATTTATAAAGATGATGTTTAGAAATTTTTTTAATAATAAATCAAAGATCCAGGATTAACACGTAAATCATTGACTCTGATATTTGAAGACCACAAAACACTACAAGGAGTGTTAATAAAAATTATTCAAAATTATCTAGGTGATCAGCAGATAATGGGCAATCAGTAAACATCCACATATGTCCACTTTTAAAAAATACTATTAGTAAAAATGAAGGATGAGTTCAGAATGATCAAATTCACGCCCTGACAGATTAACAGATCCTGTGGCTAAAATAGTATAGAAATTCAGAAGATCTAAGGTCAGATGATTGAAAGCACCAAGTGGACGTGCTAATCTGGCTCTGACTGGCTTGCCAGCCTCAGCCCATGAGCAGAACCCTCTCTACGTGCCCTGAGAAGCTCAAAATCACCCCAAAAAGGTATTTATACAGACCTCTTTGGATCCATTATCCCATTATCAGTTTACCAGGAATCATTATTATCAATCAGAAACCGTGTCATTGTTAGTCAATTGCTTATGAAGAATCTAAGCAAGTGATTTATGACCAAGTCTGTATTATTATTATTTATTTCTTAAAACCAATCAACCCTTGAAGTTTAGTCAACCAAACCACACCATCTGCTCTGAAACCCTTCCTATCATTGCAGGATTTTTGTGGTAAAGTGCTCAGAGTGAGTGCTTCCCTTCCTGTCTTGGCCATTGTGCTGTTATGCCCGGCCATTAGGGAATAAGCCCTTTCTAAGGAACCCATCTTCACTCCCAGGTTCTTGAATTCCTAAGGAGTCCCCTTGAAAAGATTTTGCTTGTCTGCAAAGATCCCCAGTAGTATAACACTGTGGCCCCTCTTTTATATTATATTGAAAACCTTTTATTACCAAACCAATCAAACCTTGCAACTGCTCTTATTATATCATTTATTTGAGCCTATTGGTGTTCATTATTTGGAATAATAATAATACTTATTATAATTCCAGTATTTTCATCACTCTCTGTAGCTAAAGGACTTCAAGGTTCCTGATATCAGAGAGCTGAAAAGGCCTTAAGGTACATTGTCTCTGGACTAACCTTAGCTTCTTACCAAAACAAGATAGCAGCAGTAATAAATAGGCAAATGCATCAGAATAAAACTGAACTCCTATCTTTTATTAGATTCTGCAGCTATTATAGGAAGTACTTACCAAATTTTGCTCTTCTAACCAAGTGTCTGTATGAAATCTGAAACAAAACCACCGTGTTCCAAATGACTCTTGACAGAGTCAAGAACAATGATGAACTCAAGATGGCAATGAACGCAGCTCCAGTACTGATTCATCCAGATTATTCTAAACCTTTCAAGCTCTATATAGATACCAGCATGGACGGGCTAGGAGTTAAATCTTTATGCTGGAGTTCTTGGAAAGGATTGATCAAAGTACAATTTGGTACCAGGATTTGGAAAAGAAAGATGATGAAAACTTTTGAAACCTCCCAGTTTGATCCATGCAAGGACAAGCCTCATAAATGGTGTTTAGACAAGAAAAAGAGGTTAGACTGTTTTTACCCTAATGCTGATAAAGAAGAACTCAATGGAAGACTTTTCACCTTATGTACTGGACAAATCAACCACAGTGTAAGGTGCAGGATGCCTATGGATTCTCATATTTCTACCTTGATAGGTGTGTTGGAAGAGACTATTGATATTTGTCAGCTTGCTACTATATAGAGAGCAAAACTGTCAAATAGTAACACAAAATATGAAAAATGAGAATACCTCACCTTGATGATACTGACAGATCACTCTCTGATTGTGATCTAATAATCACTAACCCTATCAATGTTATTGAAGGTAGTATTGAGTCTTCTCTGCACATAAATTCTGTCAATGAGGATTCTAACTTACCTCAAAAATGGAATCCCAACATGAAGATTCACCACATCTCTGAGGCTAAGGCTTTGACCCTAAAACCTTCTGCTGGTAAAACTTACACTTCAGGCAAAACATGCTATGCTACTGGTTTAATCCAAGGTTCCCCTGTTAAGTTACTTCTAGAAAGTGGAGCCTTTTGCTTGTGTTTTGGTTCAACCTGACTGGAGAAACAAGACCCAAACTGGAAAATGAACTTATTACCAGTAACTCAGGCTAAGTTCAGAAGTTGTAACTCTTCTCTGAATGCTGTTGGAGTATGGTCTTCTGATATCAGACTCCCTCACTTGAAAAGATCACTCAAGCTGAAAATTGACTTTGTAGTGCTCCAAAACGGAGTATGTGATTATTTTATCCTTTGGAATGATTCTCTTTGCCTTTATGGTCTGGATTTATTCCAAAGAAAGGTTGGATACTTCACCGTAGGAGAAGACTGGAATAAGAAGTTCCAAATATCTCATGTCAATGCTCAAACTTCTGATTCAACTTATGAAAAACACTTAGAGAAGTTCAATCAGGAATACTTCTCTCAAGCTTCTTTGAATTCCCTTCTCAATGAAGAACAGAAACAGGATATCATAAAAGTATGCTTTGAAAATCAGAATGCTTTCTGTACCAAAGATCACCCCATTGGTAACATCAAAGTACATGATATTATCCTAACTCCAACTATTAAGCCTCCTTACCAACCTAACCTCAGGAGACCTGCTTACCCTTCTAGTCCAAAGTCTAGAGCTTCTCTGGAGACCCATATTCAAGATTTGGTTGACTTACAAGTCTTAAGGAAAGTAGGCCACAATGAAAAATTGGATATTACTACCCCAGTAATTAGAGCCTGGCAAAATGATAAGTCAAGAATGGTTGGAGATTTTAGAATGCTTAACAATTACACCCAAGCTGATTATTAGGAAATTCCAAGAATTGAACACACTCTACATAAACTGTCCAAGGCTAAGTACATAACCACCATGGATATGCTGAAAGGTTTTCACCAAATACCTATCAGCCCCGATAGCTGGAAATTCATGAGAATTATCTGTAATTTGTGAATTTATGAGTACCTTAGGATTCCTTTTTGTTATAAAAATGCTCCTTCTCATTTTCAAAGGATGATGGAAACAGTCCTAGGATTATTCATCAGACAGGGATGGATAATGGTATACATTGATGATGTTATCATTTACTCTGATCATTGGGATACTCACATGGAAAAAATTGAGGCTAGTACTCAAAACTATCTCTGCCGTAGGATTGAAAGTATCAATGAAAAAGTGTAACTTTGGTTACAGGGAACTCAAAGCCTTAGGACACATTGTCTCTGGACTAACCTTAGCTGCTGACCAAAACAAGATAGCAGCAAAAATGAATAGGCCTATGCCTCAGAATAAAACTGAACTCCTATCCTTCATCAGCTTCTGCACCTACTATAGGAAGTATTTACCAAAGTTTGCTCTTCTAATCAAATGTTTGTATGAGATCTGCAACAACACCACCGTGTTTGAAATGACTCATGATAGAGTCAAGAACTATGAGGAACACAAAATTGCAATGACCTCAGCTCCAGTACTGATCCAGCCGGATGACTCTAAACCTTTGAAGCTCTACATAAATGCCAGCATGGAAGGGCTAGGAGCTGCTTTACACCAGGAAGTCATAGAAGATGATAAACCCGTGGAAAAACCTATACTCTTCATATCTAGACAAATTAAAGATACTGAGAAAAGGTACAGTGCAAGCCAAATGGAATGTCTGGCCTTAGTATGGGCCCTAGAGAAACTCCATTATTACTTAGAAGTCACAAACTTCACTGTTATTACTGACTGCAACGCTTTCAGAACCTTGATGAACATGAAGACCCCTAGCTGGCATATGTTGAGATGGCAGATAGCTATACAACAGTACAGAGGACAGATGACCATAGTTCATCAAGCTGGGACTAAACATCAGAATGCTGATAGTTTAAGGAGGAATGCATTACTAAATGACCCAAGTAACCCTGCCTGTGATCCAGAGGATAATGAAATCTTCCCTGTCCTTAATATTAACAAGATAAACATTGAAGCTCCTATAATGGGCACCCCCGTTTGTGAACTAAATGAATCATTGCTCAACTCTATCAAAGAAGCTTACAGTTCTGGCATAAAGACTTTGATCACTATTATTTAAAGTACCTCTCCACCACCTGAGTTGATCAATAGCCTACCTGAACCTATTTTGAAACCATACAAAGCCGGAAGGTTCACCATATGGGATGGTCTGGTATACTATAGGCATCAACATTCAAGTGTCATACTCTTAACTAAGGATGACCATATCAAACATGTTCTGGCTGAGTGCCATGATAACTGTGTTATAATTATGGCCAGCAATTAGCTTAGGCAAATGAGCAGTATTTAAAGCAAAAGAAATGCTGGACACTGTGTGTCAAATGGGGCTCTCACAATAGGGCAATATGTTGGATGAATTCGATTGGATGATAAATGAATGATGGAAAACAGCAGGGAGAAGAGCTCCTTAAGTACAAAAGATTGGCCTCTTGTGAGCCCATGATACAACAAGCCAAAAGGCAAATTTTCCGCCCCAAAAGGGCTCTACAGGCTCTACTGGCCTTGTTACTTGGTTTGGACTAAATCAGCCCACATGGCATCAGTCCCTGTACCCTTACAACCAGCCTATTCTGGTTATTTCTGGTGTTTCCACCTCAATGGGGCTGAACCAGCCCCTTAACTGTTCAATCCCCTTGGCTGGTTGTCCTTTACAACCAGCCATGATGACCTTTATTGCCTTTTTTATGGGCTGGTTGCCTCATGCAGCCAGCCCCTGGCCCCTCAAATGGGCCAGGTGGGACCCAGGGCAAACCTGGGTCCGGTCTCAGACTCACATGGGGGGGGGGTGACCAGCGGACATGTTGTCCCCCCCCCTTTTTCTCTCAAATCCCTGGTGGGGGCGGTCAAATCCCCTCACCAGGGGCCCTGGGGGTCGATACCTCCAGGGCGTTGTCAAGTACGTTGGCCTGGGAGGTGATCAGGTCCCCCCAGGCCCATCGCTCCTCCCCCTTGGTAAAGGGGGGGGGGAGAGCGTCCCTGCCCTGCTCGGTCGCCTCAAACGATCGATGGTGGGGGGGTGATGAATTCCCCCCCACCTGCCGGTCGCTATCCTTGCGGCCGGCGCCGCCACCTCCTTGGGCAAGGGGGTGGTCAGGTCCCCCCTGCCCTGGCCGACCGCGCTGTCGCGGTCGGTCGCTGGCTGGTTCAACCCAGCCAGCCTGCCCCCTCCCCCTCGCGACAGCGAGCGAGGGGAGGGGGAGCGAGCCGGGGCCGCGAGCCCCGGCTCCGCGGCGCTGGTTGCCGGTCGCGACCAGCCGGGCCCGCGCGGCATCGCACCGCGCGGGATCCCTCGGCCGCGCAACAGCCCCGCGCGGGCCGTCGGGCCCCGCGTGGGCCGTGCCGATGAACACAGGCGGCCCCGAACGGGCCGCGACGCGAGCAGCGGCCCCAAGCGGGCCGCGACACGGGCGGCAACCCTAATGGGCCGCCCCAAGCCCAAATTGTGAGAAAAGACTACTTTTGCGGGCCAGCCCGTCTGGCCAAGTATGTCCAAAATAAACCTTGGGCCCAATTATGCCCATACAAGCCCATCTGGCCGTATTTGCCCATATACCCAATTGGGCCCGTTAGGGCCCGTGTACCAATGGGTCTGTTTCACGCGTTTTGAGGCCAGTTTCCCCAACTCTGTAACATCCACATGGGCCCGTATGGTCCTTGTGTGTGTCCAATGGGCCTCAGAGGCCCATTTGTGCATCCCATTTGGATTACACTTATACGTAGCACCCGCGTAAGTGCGTACGTATTTTAACAAACTGCTCATCTGGTCATTTTTCTGCTGATAGAACCTTGGATAAGGTTAAAAAAACTGCTTTGTGGGTTAATTGGAGAGACTCCACTATACAGTACGTTACCAGTTGTGAAACTTGTCAGAAGTCCAACAGGACTACTGGGAAACGGTTTGGACTACTGCAAAGGATTTCTGAACCCAAGAAAAGATGGGAGATCATCAAAATGGACTTTGTGACTGGAATACCACCAGGAGGAGCCTATTCCTAAAACTCATTCTTAGTCATTGTGGATAGGTTCTCCAAGAAAGGAAAGTTCCTACCTAATCACAAGGAAGACACTGCTATAGAAGTTTTGGTATTATTTTGGAACAGACTCATTGCTGATGTTGGAGTTCCCAAGATTATTATTAGTGAAAGAGATCCTAAATTCACCTCTGAGTTCTGGAGGAATCTACATGATATGCTTGGAACCATCTTAGCTTTCTCTACCGCTTATCACCGTCAGAAAGATGGATTAGCTTAGAGGATGATTCAGACCCTGGAAGACATGCTCAGGAGATTCTGTGGCTTTGGAATAGAGTACAAGATTTCTGACGGTTATTTTCACAATTGGGTTAACCTTTTACCTGCAATTGAGATGGCCTACAAAAGTAGCAAGCACTCTACCACTAAGGAAGCACCTTACATACTGGAAATAGGATGGATTCCTAGATTAACCAAGGATAACCTGAACCACAAGCTAACCAATATTCACCCTAAATCTCTTGATTTCAAAAAGATGATAGATGAAGCCAACAAACATGCTGTGAAGTGCGTCCAGGATGCTGTGGACCAGCAAATATGGGATAAAACCCATAAGGAACCTGATTTCAAAATTGGTGATCAAGTCTTGATCTCTACCACTAACTTTACCAACTTGGGTGGAAATAGGAAGCTTAGACCAGCTTTTCTTGGACCTTTCACCATTAATAAACTTCATGGTAAAAATGCGGTGGAAGTAATCCTCAGTGATGAGGTTTCTAGGAAAAATCCAGTCTTCTCAGTAAGCCTCATCAAACACTACCACCCAAGGAATGGAGAACATACTCCTTCACCTGCAATAAATGTTACAGAAGAACCTGAAAGGAACAAAGGTAAAATTAGCAAGATCCTTAAGGATAAAAAAGGTAGGATCAATGGAAAAGACGTCAGAATATACCTGGTTAGATACAAGGAAGAATAAGCTGATAAAGATGAATGCTTGCCTGAACATAATATCTCTGATGGACCTATACACCTGAGGAACTACAGAGCCAACAGAAGGGTTAGCCCAAATTTTTTTCAGATACAGACATATCTTGGAGCGGGGGAATGTCAGCTTGCTAATATATATAGATCAAAACTGTCAAATAGTAACACAAAATATGAAAAATAAGAATACCTCAATTAAAAAAGTAAGGAGTGAGAAATCCATAAATATTATTACAGGAATGGATACATCACCCAAAATTAGGTAGGGGCACTCACTGACCCCACCCTTGAATTCCAAGTCCTTATATTTCTAAAATAATCAAAAGGAAAAGTACTAAAAATTACCACACCTGTATGGCAATTTTTGGCCATTCTAACATTTCACACGTATTTTAACGTATAGGGTTTACACCTAAAATTCACTCAGAATTGAGGTGTTGTGTATATTTTAGGAGTTACACGCGTAAATGTGTTATGTCACAATTCCCACGCGCAGCCCCGCATCATTACATAACCCTACGTACTAGTAGCAGCAGTATGCCGCGTACTAGAGACCCGCGCGCAGCTGGTTCTGCCACGCACGCAGAAGATCCTACCCCGCACGCATCTGTACTACTGATCCCCGCGCCTGGATCAGTCGTGACTAAATCTGACAACCAGAAAATGCTCAGAAGCGCTACAACCTAGTTAGGGTTGCCTAGTATATGTCACAAACAGACATATGCATTAATAATGATCTAAAAAGATCAGAACTTAAATAAAATTAATGAAAATTAAGTTTTAAACATTTTTTAATAATAAATCAAAGATCAAGGACTACCACATAAACCACTGATCTTGATCTTTGAAGACCACAAAACACTACAAGAAGTGTTCATAAAAATTATTAAAAACTATCTAAATGATCAGCAGATGATGAAAAATTAGTAAACGTCTACATCTGCACGCTTTAAAGCAATATCAATAGTAAAAATGAAGGATGAGTACAGAATGATCAAATTTACGCCATAACAGATTAACAGATCCTGTGGCTAAAATAGTACAGAAATCCAGCAGATCTAAGGACAGCTGATTGACAGCACCAAGTGGACGTGCTAATTATGCCCTGACGGGCTTTCCATCCTCAGCCCCCAAGCAGAACCCTCTCTACGTGCCCTGAGAAGACCAAATTCACCCCAAAAAGGTATTTATACAGACCTCTTTGGATCTCATCAGTTAATCAATTTACCAGGAATTATTTATTATCAATCAGACACCGTGTCATTGTTAATCAATTGCTTATATGAAGATAAGCAACTGATTTAAGACTTAGTCTGCGTTAGTATCATTTTACCTTTATAACCAATCAAAAATTGAAGTTTAGTCAAGAAATCTACCCCATCTGCTCTGAAACCCTTCCAATTATTCCAGGATATTCGTGGTAAAGTGCTCAGAGTGAGTTTTACCCTTCCTGTCTAGGCCAGTTGAGCTGTTAAGCCCGGCCACTAGTGGAATAAGTCCTGTCTAAGGCACCCATCTTTATTCCAAGGTTCTTAAAAACTGCCTAAGGAGGCCCCTTGAAGAGAGGTTGCTAGTCTGTAAAGATCCCCAGTAGTATAATAATGTGGCCCCTCTTTTATATTATATTGAAAACCGTTTACTACCAAACCAATTAAACCTTGCAAATGCTCTTATTTGAGCTTCTAAGCGTTTCTTATTGGAATAATAATTATTA
Organism: Puccinia polysora; assembly: GCA_025617555.3. Lineage (NCBI taxonomy): Eukaryota > Fungi > Basidiomycota > Pucciniomycetes > Pucciniales > Pucciniaceae > Puccinia > Puccinia polysora. Next base: position 39,970,601 of record CM062618.1, read on the forward strand.
TTATCATTCCAGAATTTTTATCACTCACTGCAAGGTTCCTGGTATCAGAGAGCTGACAATATGCATGGTCTTGATAAGAGAGTCAACAGACTCCCCAGGGAACAAAATAATAGGAAACTGCAAGAGTAGACTGCAAAATCTATGGAGTCCCCTGCCACTTATCCAACCACTTTGCAGGTCAAGAAGACTCCAGAGTCAAAGCAAAAAGTATTTTGGGACTATAACCAAACGGGACATGTAAAACCTGATTCTGCTCTACCTAGGAAACGTTTAATCCTATGGAAGGAGAAGAGTATGATAATCCTGACCCTCACCTTGATGATACTGATGGATCACTTTCTGAGTATGATTTAATGATCACTAACCCCATCAATGTTATTGAAGGAAGTATTGAGTCTTCTCTGGACATAAATTCTGTTAATGAGGATTCTAACTTACCTCAAAAATGGAACTCCAACATGATGATTCACCACATCTCTGAGGCTAAGGCCTTAAATCTAAGAGCTTCTTCCTGTAAAGGTTAAACTTCAGGCAGAACAGGCTATGCTACTGGTTTAATCCAAGGATCCCCTGTTAAGTTACCCCTAGACAGTGGAGCCTTTTGCTCTTGTGTTGATTCAACTTATTTGAAGAAACAAGACCCAAAATGGAAACTGTACTTATTACCAGTAACTCAGGCTACATTCAGCAGTTGTAATTCCTCTCTCAATGCTTTTGGAGTATGGCCTTGTGATATCATACTCCCTCACTCTCAAGGATCACTCACAAGAAGATCAAAATATGACATGTCAATTCTCAAACTTCTGATTCAACTTATGAAAAACACTTAGAGAGTTTCAATTGGGAATATCTCTCTCAAGCAGCTTTGAATTCACTGCTCAATTAAGAACAAAAACGGGACATCCTACAAGTATGCTTTGAAAATCAGAATGCTTTCTGTACCAAGCATCACCCCATTGGTAACATCAAAGGACACAATATGATCCTAACTCTGACCATTAAGCCTCCTTACCCACCTAACCTCAGGAGACATGCTTACCCTTCTAGTCCAAAATCTAGAGCTGCTCTGGAAACTCATATTCAAGAGTTGGTTGACTCACAAGCCTTAAGGAAAGTAGGACACAATGAACAAGTGGATATCAATACCCCAGGAATTATAGCTTGGAATAATGATAAGTCAAGGATGGTTGGAGATTTTGGAATGCTGAAAAACTACAACCAAGCTGATTATTATCCAATTCCAAGGATTGACCATGCTCTGCATAACATGTCAAAAGCTAAGAAAATCACTACCATGGACATGCTGAAAGGTTTTTTCCATATACCTATCAGCCCTGATAGCAGGAAAAACATGAAAATTATCTGTTATTTGGAAATTTTTGAGTATCTTAGGATGCCTTTTGGTATCAAAAATTCTCCTTCTGATTTTCAAAGGATGATGGACATAGTCCTAGCATTATTGATCAGACAAGGATGGATGATGGTCTACATTGATCATGTTATAATTTACTCTGATCATTGAAATACTCACATGCAAAAATTAAGGCTAGTCCTCTAAACCATCTCTGCCATGTGATTAAAGGTATCAATGGAAAAGTGCAGCTTTGGCTACAGAGAACTCAAGGCCTTGGGGAACATTGTCTATGGAATAAACTTAGCTGCTCACCAAAACAAGATAGCAGCAGTAATGAACAGACCTATGCCTCAGAATAAAACTGAACTCCTATCTTTTATTAGCTTCTGAAGCTACTATAGGAAGTACTTACCAAAGTTTGCTCTCCTTAATAAGTTTCTGTATGAGTTCTGCAAAACACCACCATGTTTGAAATGACTCATGACAGAGTCAAGAAATATGACGAACTCAAGGTGGCAATGACCTCAGCTCCAGTATTGATGCAGCCAGATTATTCTAAACCTTTCAAGCTCTATATAGATGCCAGAATGGAAGGGCTAGGAGCTTCTTTACACCAAGAAGTCATAGAGGATGCCAACCAGTGGAAAAATTTATAATCTTCATATCCACAAAAATTAAAGACACTGAAAAAAGGTATGGTGAAAATCAAATGGAACATATTGCCTTAGTATGGGCTCTGGGGAAACTCCATTATTACTTGGAAGGCACCAATTTCACTGTTATAACTGACTCCAATGCTTTCAGGAAATTGATTTACATGAAGACCCCTAGTAGGCACATGTTAAGGTGGCAGATAGCCATACAACAGTACACAGGTCAGATGACCATAGTTCATCAAGCTGGTACTAAACACCCGAATTCCAATAGTTTAAGCAGGAATGCTTTACCCAATGACCCAAGTAACCCTGCTTATGATCCAGAAGATAATGATATCTTCCCTTTCCTTGAAATTTACATCTTGGACATTGAAATAATGGGAATCAACAGTTGTGAACTGGATGAATCCTTTTTCAACCCCTTTAAAGAATCTTACAGTTCTGGCATGAAGACTCTAATCACCATTATGGAAAGTACTTCTCCACCATCTTAATTGATCAATAGCCTACCTGAACCCCTCTTGAAACCCTAAAAAGCTGGATGGTTCACCATATGGGATGGTCTAGTATACTACAGGCATCAATGTTCAAGTGTTATAGTCTTAAATAAGGATAACCATATCAAAAATGTCCTGGCTGAATGCCATGATCACTGCTCATCTGGTCATTTATCTACTGAAAGAACCTTAGATAAGGTTAAAAAAACTGCTTGGTGGATCAATTGCAGAGCCTACAGTATCCAGTATGTTACTAGTTGTGAAACTTGTCAAAAGTCCAACAGTACCACTGTGAAAAGGTTTGGTCTACTTCCAAAGATTGCTGAACCCAAGAAAAGATGGGAGATCATCAAAATGGACTTTGTAACTGGACTACCACCAGGAGGAGCCTATTCATACAACTCAATCCTATTCATAGTGAATAGGTTCTCCAAGAAAGCAAAGTTTCTACCTAATCACAAGGAAGACACTGCTATGGAAGTTGCCCTGTTATTTTTGAAAAGACTCATTGCTGAAGTTGAAGTTCCCAAGATCATTATCAGTGACAGAGATCCTAAATTCACCTCTGAGTTCTGGAGAAATCATCATGACATGCTGGGAACTACCTTAGTTTTCTCTAAGCCTTATCACTCTGTAGAGACTCCTGTGGGTACATAGGATTCTACCTCTTTCCTTGGAATCATTTTCTGAACGGCTATCTGGGTAGCCTTTGCCTGGGAGATTATCTTTTTCATAAATACCATGTCCTCCTTGGCTTGGGCTTCTTTTAATTCTTCCCAATATTCCACATGCTCCTTGACTAAGTCTCTGATCCTGGCTTCCTTGGTCAGATTCTGCTGGGGTGGCGGCAAGGAACCTTCTTGTGATGGAGGGGGGCTTGATTCTACTACCTTCTCTGGCTCTATTATGGGGGAGGGCAACAGTACCTGGGGATGTTTACTGTCCACCAACATTTGGTTCATGGGTTACAGCCCCCTCAAGGTGGTCATTATTTATGGTCTCATGGTTACTGGGGACTCCTGGCAAAGATCCATAGGAGGGAATTCTCCCTGAGGCTCTTGTTATATATGTTTTCATGTTTAATAAAGGATTAATGAGTATTTTTCTATAGAAAAATCCATGATAATAAGATTTATTTAAACTTACTTAAGTTGATGTTTAAAGGTACTAAGACTTTATTGTAATTAAATTTGTCCTTAATAGGTAATCCTACGGGGTATTGGTGTGTTCCAATGAGGTGTTCTCCCGTCCAATCAATGTTTTCAGGGCGTCCAGCAATATCTGGGACTTCTTGATCCAATAAATCAACTTCAGTGATGGTGTTTTCTGGAATAGGAGGGTTCAATGATGGTGAAAAGATATTTTATTGGTGAATAAAAATATTAATATTATCTTAATAAAAATAATCTGGTAATACAAGTTTTATACTTACTTTCATATTTTAAAAATTAATTTATAAAGTCTTTCTTTGAAGCTTCATGTTTCCCCAATAGGGCTTGAAAGTTGATATGACTCTCAAGATCTTCTGGTTCAAGGAGTTTATCTATGTATTTACGTGCAGAAGAAAGATTAAGTTGCTCAGCTTGAGTTAAAGCTCCCGCAGAAGTTGGTTTAGAATTTCTAATGTATTCTTCTTTTCTTATCTTTAAACGATTTAAATAATATATTATTTACTCTGAATTGTTTTTTAAATCCACTGAAAAAGAAATTAATGATAAATTACGGTTAAAAAGTCAAACAAATTATCCTTGATTTAATTTTTACTTGAAATGTCTGGTTGAAGGTATTAAATATTATAAAATGGAATGTTTCCCTGCCAGACCCCCAAATTTCAGCCTCCCGGATTCCCAGACCCTTGCTTTCCTTTAGCTACAAGAGGTGAAAGAATAAATGATAAATATATTATTAAATAAATGTAGCAAAAATCCATAATATATTGGGATAAAGCTATTGCAACGTTAATTGGTTTTGTCTATGGTTTAATAAATTGATTATTAAATAAATTCATAGAGGGGCCACAATGATATTGGGGATCCTTAAAACCTCTCTTCAGGGAATTTAATTTGAAAACACGTATAAATGGTTCCTTTGGAACCTTTAATTTATATTCTTAAAGGATATATTGCCCAAGGATGATATGTATATAAAATACATGGTGGAGTGGCAGGGCTTTGGAACCAAGCTGCCATAACAGAAAAAGGATAACAAAAATCACTGGTATATTATTTAATACTTTGGGTACCTTTTTGGGACCTGCACTGGTGGGTTAAACCTGTTTACTGGGGTTAAAAGGTTGTTCAGCAGTTGAAATTGATAAAAAGGGCTGGGGAGGGATATTATTAATCAGACTAAAGCCATAAATCACTTACTTCTCTCTTATAAGTATTTGTTTACCTTGGCACGGTGTCTGGATGTAAATATAACTGGGTCTCTGGGTATCAATATCCTCAAAAGAGCTCTTTATTTATAGCTCTTTGAGTCAAAATATTGTCCTTCTGAGGGATACAGGGGCTCAAAGGGATGGACACTAAGGCTAGAAAGGTAACCAGTGGTAGCATGTCACATGTTCAATGTGCTATATCATGGGTAATATCTAATTCCACAGGGTATGGGAATAATTCTACTTTTTAATTGATGCTTTGGACGTCTGAATAACACTAATCTGTCCACATTATTTTTTATTAATTAATTATCCTTATTAAATATTCCCAGTATGCGTATAGTTATTTTAATAGACATTCCTATGGGTAATCTGATGTCAGCTGGGTTCTCATTATGTATTAACTGTAAGAGAGAAAAGAGCTGAAGCTCAAATCGGATGAAGGAATTAATAAATGAGTGAAAGTAGCTTATAACTTCAAGTGTAACGGACCTGAGAAAAGGAGGAAAAAGGACACTCCAGTTGATGTAGTGAATGAACAGATGATGAATTCCAATTGAGAGCACCATGTTTTATATAGACTAAATACATGATTGGCCAACATGTGGTTGAGTACAAAATGAATAAGGCAAAATTAACATAAGCAGTTTAAGTGACATGGTCAGTGAAATGTTATGCTTCGACAGTCTGACAATCACTACTAAGAACACAGCACAGCCTAGATATTTTTTTACCATTATTTTAATACTTCAATAACAAAAATAATATAAATAAAATCAATTCAATCAATGATACTTCAAACTCCAGTGAAATTCACATATATATAAACTCAAATTCTAACATTAACTGATTGGATTAAAATTTTGATATTGATTTTACTCCTTTTTTCAAAATTCAGTTGATTTACTAAAAATAATTACTTAAAAATACAAGTTATGAGTATCCAGGTAATATTTTTACATCATCAGTTTCCTTATTATGTCAGAAGAATATTGATTTATTAAATTTTTCACAACTGTATTTCAAGGTATTTTAATACATTTTTACAAATAGTAGTTATCTTTTTTTCGACATTTTTGGTATTTTTCATTATATTAATGAAAAAATATGTATAAAGTTTATTTGGTTATTTTTATATACTTTTATGTATTTTTAGACTATCTATTATCAACAGAAACATTTATTACATATGAAGAATGTTTCAGTGTAGGTTGTAGCATGTTTACGTGGTACCTGAGCTTCTCAGGCCACCTGTCACTCTGTCAGCCTGTAGTGCCGCAGCTGTGTACTTGTCAGAGGCCTGGCGCTGCTTACACAGCTTGTCAAAGTATGCTCACAGGGTTGCAGAGCTACTGCTCAGCTGCGCGCAGGTGTATTGGTTTCCATGGCTGCATGCGGGAATTGTGACAGAACACATTTATGTATGTAACTCCTAAATTATACAAAACACCTCAATTCTGACTGAATTTTAGTTGTGATACCTATACCTGACAATACATGTGAAATATCTAATTTTCCAAAAAGTCCTATAGTTATGTTGTGGTATTTTGGTCTTTCCTTTCTTTAATGATTAAAATTATAAGGGGTATGATTTCAAGGGTGGGGTCAGTGAGTGACCCTACCTAATTTTGGTGGAGGATCCATTTCTGCAATAATATTCAATAGTCATTATTTCTTCAGATATTTTCTTCCTAAATCCATCCAACCCTTATTAGAAATAAGTGTGTGATCCTGGACCACTTTCTGATAAAAGTATATAAAAAACTCTTGAATCCTTACCTTTTGGCCAAAATCAATATCCAACCATTCAGCCTGCCTCAGAACTAGCTTCCAGCACACTGAATCCCTGCATATTGGAACATCCATCAAGAATAAGTCTGGATCTAGACCTAGTAAGTGACCCTGCTGACGTTTACTCTTTTTTTTAGGTTCTGCATAACCCAAACCCCAAGGAAATTACACACACCCTTCTTGAAAGGAGTCCTTGTAAACCCCACATGCACCACAATTGCACCTATATTGTCCTTAATAGACATATACCTGTGTTCTGGAGGGCTCAAAAACTCCATTAAGGTCTTGGCCCCTCCTTTTAAATTTTTTTCTAGAAATATATAAATAAATTTAACCCTTTAAGACAAAATACATCTCTGGAATTTTTTTCACATTTTTATTCTAAATTTTTCATCACCTCTAGCAGCTAGAAGGAGGTAGGTCCTTGGCATCTAGTAGGCTAAAGGTATCTACTTTTGGCTGTTTATCTGATGATTTGTAATCCATTTTTACCCTATTCTTTAAACCCCCTCCACACAATTTACAAATTGGGCCTGCTGCACCTTTAAGTTTTTCAGGTAAGGAGTCATCTTGTTTGGGCCTATGAGTTTGTTGAGGATGTTTGCTTTCTGTTTGTGAGTTATGGTGCAGCTCAACGGGTTCTTCTGTTGGCTTACAAGTTGTCAACAAAAAAGAACACACAAGAAAAGTACTTGTGCGCTTCTTGGACGAGTTGTCTCCAGCCATGGCAATTGTCAATTCATTGTTGCAGAAGAGAGATATCAGTGGTCTCAAGTTGATTCTACCAGGATTTTCAGGAGGTCAGAAAGTTTCTGCATTCCTTGTGAGAGTGCAAGAGATTTGGTGGCACATGTAGATAGAGCCACAACCTTCTGCCTAGTCAAGCCCAATGCCACTGGGTTGCCAAAATATTTGATGAGGTGGCCTGAGGTAGATATTTCAAGCTCACCACCCCAGTTGGCGTTGCTCCATAGCTCCAGGCCCGGCCAAAGCCTGTCAAATACAAGTTGCTTTTCCATTGTCAATCTGAGATAGCCAATCAACCAGTCTAGGGAATCCCAATTTTCTTGTGAAGGGAAATTAACAAACCTCAAGTGCAGGTTTACCGGTTAAGAGAGATCAGGCCTGGTACCCTCAGCCAGGAAAACAGGGAGCCGCACTTTGATATGT